>JANAVB010033217.1:16154878-16268129 GCA_029216955.1 Iris pallida
CATGTATTCAGTTTTACATTTCAGATCACTTGTACTTTGGACTTATTTCTATATATGACGACTTTTGTGTTTGGAGCATTTATGACTTTTATTCACTTATAGAACTGTTAGCACATTTAGTCTTATCCTGTTGTCTTTAGAACAGCTTACTACGTTTATCTCAAACGTAGGCTGGGCATGACTCGGCCTGGCTCAATAATTTGGGTAGCGGGTTGTGACAAGTAATAACTTACTCTGCCTGTATAAGACATCATTAGCACTTGACCTATCTATATGAAGGTCTCTGGAGACACGCCATCTTGGACTATATAATGGTAAACGGCTAACTCTAGAAGGGTTGCGAGTCTATGGAAGGTTTTTGGTTTATCGTGTTACTACTTCAACACCATGGGATTTAAGCGCCCTTTCAGTGCAAGGGTAGCAAGCCGCCACTAAAAGTCCCAAAACTCGATGTCAGTAAGTCGACATCAATCAGTGTTCCCCTTGGATGAACCAGGTCCGTGGCCTCGTAGTACTGTTTGAGGTACTACCTTATGCACAAGTTGTCCATGACCATGCAAGTATATGCAACTTATCTATGAAAAAATATATAATGCATGATAAGGAAAACTAAGTAAATCAGCCACCATTCTCATCCATCTAGCCACTATTGCCTTGAGATGAGCTCACAATACCCAACTAACCCAATCCAGGGTTTTAGTGTAATCAACATTCTACATCGACACCGGATAATGTAATCTTATTACTCAATTTCTTCCTATATCTTTGATACCATACATTCTTACGGTCATAATTCAAGCATACTCACTACCCAGTTCTTGGGTCCTATTATTTGTGTTACCATCTATTCATCGAGCTGATGTCGATATACTCACCGCCCAAGTATTTGGAACTTTTCTTTCACCTGTCATGTATTTCATTGCAAAGCACGCAAGCATACAATTCATTCAAATGATTCGCAACAGTTTTTGGTCATGTGATTAATTATCTCTAATCAACTTTTTGGGTTCCATGCAAGATAGCATTTACCAATTCACCAAGCAGATGTAGTGTACTAATTATTTTTATTAAGCGTGAAGCTAAAGGATCTTCGAAGGGTTCAACACTACTCACTTCATAAGACGATACCCGCCACGATCCCATAGCCTTTCGAGCGATCCTTCTGGATATTCCTAAGTCCAACAAGGTTTTATCGAACCAACCCCCTATCATAAGGCGCTGTGCGGGTCGGGGCACTACAAATTATATTGGTTCAAGTCTCGATTTGGTAACAACATATATGTGGGGCCTAATTCTGAGAATTCATAGTTAAAGTTGGATTATTTTAGAGTTTTCTATGACCCAAAATGGGATTTTTTATTTTAGGTAATAAGATTTTCTATCTTAGGTTTCCAATTTTAGAAATTCCTATTACCTAAAATAGGGTTTCTCAACTATATATGTGTTGAGAGTGGAGGCAATATGAGTGGCTCAAGACGAAGATTCGGTGAGGGTGTGCACAAGAAATCTAAGAAAAGTTCGTACTTTGCTCTTCGGTCTCGTCATCCAAAACAAAAGGAAGAGAAGATCTATGCAGGGAGTTGTCATCTTCATACAGGGAGATCTCTACGGGTAGGGTTAGTGATTTTAAGTTATAATCTTCTGCTTTCTTCTTGAGTTTGGTAAAATGGTTGAATTTTTGGGCAAATGATTCAATATAGTTTTTATTCAATCTTGTATCTGCACCTGAACTTATAAAGATTGAGATTTATCCAGGGACAATGTTATTCCTAAAACATATTTTGGTAGAAGAACAGTTAGAGGCACAAACTTCCAAATGCAAATAAATTTGCCCTCTGTTCTAAATAGAACAATCAGAGATAAAGACTTCCAAATGCAAATGAATTTCCTCTTTATTCTGATTTGATATGATTTCAGAGACTTCCAAGTGCAAATGAATTTGCTCTCCTAATTTTTTAAATTGGGTCTTTGGCGATTCCTGCAAATGAGTTTGCTCTCCAGAAGTACTTGAACCGAGTTTCAGCACTTTGGAGGTTCTTGCGAACGAGTTCGCTCTCGAAAAGTGCATGAACTGAGTTTTATGATTTTTGGAGAATTTGGCAAACAAGGTTGCTCTAAAATATCCTACAGTCCACCAAGAAGAAAAAAGATAAAAAGAAAAAGAGGAGATCTCAACAGCCCTACTATGGTGATGAAAATTACCGTTGATCAAAGCAAGATTTGCCTCTATGCGATACGCATCCAGGAACCAGCAAGTTCTCAAAGAACTTCTAGAACGATCGTTAGTCAACTTTTTGTGACTCAAACGGGCTCCTTGGACTCAACGAGCTCATTTTGCTTTCTACTTTGGTGTCTCTTACAAAGGAGGCGAGGGGGCTCTATTTATATAGTAGAGTGAGACTTTACCATTTCTCCTATATGATGTGAGGCTAAAATATCAATACTCAAAAATAGAGTTTGATATTTTAGATCATCCCACAATCAGCATAGTCGTGTGTCAGTCCACGCCTACCCCGCGAACATGCCCGTCATGCACGAGGCATCTGGAGTCCATATCCGAGTCCGAACGACAAAAAGCAACTTGCTTCCTTGTTGGAGTTAATCCTTTTTCTTCTAGGTAAACACTCCCACATGGCACCCACATGTGCCCCACCATACCTCATGTGCACACCACAACATATGCAAGCAATATATTGAGATACCCACTTGGTGGTGTAGCCGATATAGAACTATTTTACACTAGTCCAAAGGCAAAAATACCAACAATCCATCGCATATCTCAATATATGTGGGTTGAGCGTTTCCCACAATGTCTGTCCATCATGCATTAGGATAGATATTGCTGCGACTTGAATCTTCCTGTATGGGTTAAATAACAACATGATACAAAAATGGACTAAGTGTAAACCCCTAAATTTTTAAGGAATATTTTATTTTTTATTTCCCTTAAAATGATAATTATGATTTTGTCTTATTTTAAAAACAATATTTTTATATAAAAAATAGTCTTAGTCATGGCTAATTTTTGTTGTGTAGGTTAACTACAAAGTGTGGCACGGCTAGCGCAGTCGTGTGACGTACTAGCGTATTAGCTTGTTTTCCTATTTTAATATTTAGTTGCTTAAAATTTACTAAATCATATTATGGTTAACCATGTTCTAATATTTATTTAATTATTTTGGAAAGGATTTGAAATAAATATTTGTCTTTTTAGTAATAGTAAGAGTATTGTTACTCATCTAACTTACTATATTTATCCCTACTATATTATTGTTGGTATTATAACTATTATTATTATTATATATTATTATTATTATTATTATCATAATTTTTGGTTATTCATTATTTTCTTAGAAATAATTTTTAATATATATACATATGTACATTCATATAGGATAAATATTTTACACTAGAAAAATATGATTAGAAATTTTAGATATATTTTTGTTATTTTTTAAAATTGTTTTGGGTAAAGGCTTATAATTTAAGATTACCTATATGTATATATATTTATATATACTTATAAATGTTAGTATTAAAAAAGAAAAAAGAACCAACATGGAACAGTGCAAAGCACTGTACCTCTTCCATCACCCGACCTCCAAACTCGCACGCAGGACTAGATAGAAAGTAGAATTTTTTTCGAATACAATCTTCCTCAAATCTCGACCAAACTTTTCAAATTTTTTGGGTAATCCTTATCCTATTCTCCCCTGAATAGATCAAATCCTCATTCAAACTGAATTCAAATTTGTGTATAATTCAAAGTGGAATATAAATATATATATATATATATATATATATTATATATATATATATTATATTATATATAATATATATATTATATATATTCACTGCAGGTTCTTTGAAAACGCTAAGAAATAAATACCTCGTAAATTTCCCTCACCTCCCTGACGATGCCCTGACCCACGCGAGCTTCCCCTACCGTCACACGAGCCTACGACCGCCTGAGCGCCGTCGACAACCGTGCAGTCGCCGGAAAACCCAGTAGGAACATGGTCCCCTATTCTGAGTCGAACAGTGAGGTATGCATCTTCGCACACTAAATTCTTTAATTTTGTTCAATAAATTTTCGATATATCAATTGCTTTAGGAAGTCTAACTAAGCACCTAGAAATCCCCCTAATTAGTTTAGGTTAAATCGTGAAGTAATCAATATTAATCCTGACCCAAAGATTCGAAAAAACTATTTTATAAACAGTTTGCAACAGGCCAACCACCCTAGTTTAAGGATTGATTCCTATCAATCTGTTAACATTTTAGAAAAAAACACGTGAACAATCATATAGACAACCTGTGGCAGTCGAAAACCCTTTTTATAGTTAATTTTTTAATCAAGTATATGCGAAGTTATTCGTCTTCAAAAATTCACAAAAATAGTTTTCAAAACAGATTTTTTAGGAAATTTTACCAATACAGGGTTCGTCCCAACAAATCGGATGAATCCGTCGCAACTCGACGGCATCGAAAGGTGCGTACGAACTTTGCGAATGTGTGGGCTTTGACGGAATTCGAATAGGTTGCGTATGTGCGACAAATTTAACCCGTATTCGTAGAAGAACGCCGTATCAGCCTTTTTCCAAAAATTTTAATTACTTTGTGAACATTCGTAATATTGCGACGAAACTTGTGCCGTTATATTCGCTGCGTTACGCTGGTCTGTGAGCAAAGTTTGGTCTGATTCTGAGACAGTTGACCGAATCGCCATTTTGTAGGCCCCACAATTTGATTCAACAGGCAATTTTGTGTACGGCTTGTTGGAATCCAAAATTGGACATAACGTTGAGTTCGTATCGAAAAACTGACCCCAAGACATAGTTTGGCCACTAGTGTCTCGGTTGAAATGATAATGCGTCGTGCCTCTATTTTTGGAAAGCCCATGTGTGGAATGTTGTCTTTAAAGTGCATTTTCACAGAGATGGTTAGGGATCCCAATTGTTGTTTACTTTTCAGATATTGTAGCATATTTTTTCTGTATCTTGTTATGCCGTGAGGACCTGGTGATCTCTCTAGGTATAGACGAGAGCAGTATCCTGAGGAGTACGGTTCCAGACTAGACTCTTCCTTCGCAGCCGAGGAGGTCTCACCCTCGGAGTTTATTTGATTTTCTTTTTAGTTGATGGACTATGTAGTTTCTATTCTTTCCTTTGTTTATTTTAGTTGATTTCCTTTAGTAGCTCGGCAGTGGATTTGTCTCCGTCCGATATTATTTTATTTTCATTTGAGATATTTGATTAGTTATTTCTTTTATTTGCCATTGTGGATGAGATATAGATATTACCTGTGACCATGTTATTTGTGATGAGCTGGAGCTCTTTTATTATAGCTTATGTGTGTATACTAGATTATATATATTGGAGTTGTCTGCGTATACATACAGCTGGCATGTACGTATTCCTAGTCCTACGTATATAGGGACTGGGGCGTTACATATTTTTTGGTGGCCCATGCAGTTCGAGAAAATATTGCTTCGATACGGTACTTTACCGAACAAGCCTGCATATAGGATTAGAGTTTAGAAAATTTCATCCACATGCTTAATCACCTTCCTTGATTTCAATTTTCGATTCTTGTTTGACTGCTTGTCTTGCATCTAGCTTGATCTTGTGTAGAAGCATGGAAAAGAATAAAGAAAGGCCTATGCGGCTCCCACAGAGAGATCCCATGCGGCTCAGAATCCCCATGCGACTCAGAAGTCCATGCGGCTCTAGAGTCGATGCGGCTCAAAGGTCCATGCGGCTCGGATAGTTCCATGCGGTCCAGGAAGAAGCCACGTGGCCTTCAACAGTTCTTCTCGACATTCGGCTGCATTTAATGCCCTGACGGCTGCTCTGACAAATGACAGCTGCGACAGCTCTGACATAAAGATGCAATAATGACTGACATGATGGCGTGTCCCTAGGAAAGAGAAGAAAATCTTCTACAGCTGGTAAAATTCAACAAGTCCCGAGGCCACTCCATGCGGCTGCTGCAGTTATGCGGCCGCCCACTTCCTGCGTTGCCCATCCTCATGCTGCTGCCCATCCCCATGCGCTACTATGCCCATGCGGCTGCCATCCCCATACGGCTGCCCATCCTCATGCGGCTGCCCAACCTCATGCGGCTACATGCTTCATACGCTGAAGGACCACCCATATGCGATTCTGCCAGAAAGGTCCAGTTGAGACACGTGGTAATTGAGACACGTGGCAGTCTTATCTTTCCTGGAATTATGGGTGCTAACAAATCCTAACAAAATTAGATTTGTTGCGATCGTCATAATTGCCCTGATCAAATCAAATCAAGCAAAATTGGACACGTGGCAGGCTATCACAAATCATAAATATTCATGGCAATCGATATTTATTGCCTACAGAGATTTGATGCAATCCATTAATTACCTAGATTTGCTCAATCAGAATGAATGGCCCAAATTAATTGATCCTTAACCGCCGACTTCTCAAGGAGGCAATCATTTGCAAACCCTAATGATCGCATCCCACTCCTATAAATAGCAAGGTGCTATTCCCTTGCAGAGGACGGAGAGATAGACAGAGGAGCGAAAAAAGAGAGAGCACTACAGAGACATCCAGAGATCTAGCAACCGAAGGCGCAAGGGAGTCTCCCCACACGTCCAAGAGCATTTTTTCACCAGAGCCAAGGCTACGTCCGATCGTCCAAGGAGTAAGGCAGAGCTGCCGTCGCTTTCCCCGAGCCTCTACCGTCACCCCCAGAAAAAACTAAACAATTGTACTTAGATTGCTGTACCTAGGTTTTCGTCCTTAGGCTTTCTTTGTACGAGCGAGTTTGTATTGTGAAGTAAAAGTCTCCTCCGATATAATTGTTCTGTTCTTTTATAATTCATGGCAAACACGATGGCGACTCTGCTGGAGACAAACTTCTCCACGCTGAGAAGTTGGTGACGCAATCGGATGCAGCAAACTTGGCTCCACCCAACAGAAGATGGTCGTCGCTTCGACCAACAGGCGTTTGAAGAAATTCTCTGACGGGAGCGTTGGCCCGGTCCAGAAGCGAACCCGTACGAAAAAGCCCGCAGGGAGTGGAGGCCAAAATTATTTGCTCCTTCCCAAGCTCTGGACAGAGTACTCTCTGCTGCCAAGACGGCGAAGGCAACTCTCATGCGGCCCCACTTCAAGCCATAGAGGACTCTGCTGTCCCCATGTCCGGCAGAGGAAAGCTACGATACTGGACTTGCAGGGGTAAATAGTGATTCTATGTGCTCCAGGAAGAAGACGAACAAAGGCACTAGCCGCAGGCTGAACACTCATGCGGCCAAGATTGCCAGCCGCATGTATGATGTCCATGCGGCCGAGACTGCCAGCCGAATATAGAATACCCATGCGGCTAAGATTTTCAGCCGCATGGAGAAGACTTATGCGCCGAGACTTCCAGCCGCATGACGAAAGCCCACGCGGCTACGATTGCCAGCCGCATAAACTGTTGATTCCAGCCGCATGCTGTCTGCTCCACGCGGCTCAGTCTTCGATCGCCTCTTCTATGGTCCTGATCTCTCATGCTCCCGAGAAAATATGTCTGACTATCTGCAGCACCACTTAGACTCTTCCTATTTAGTGCCCTCACGCACTAGAGTGAAGAAGTCTAGGGCAGCGCGAGCTTGGCGAGCTCAGTCCGCTGTCTCGACCTCTGACCATCCGAGCGCTCCACATACTGTTATACGGGCCTCTGATTGGAAGTTGTACAGAACCACTCGAGTCCAGCCCCCGACGGCAAAACGGACAAAGTGGTTCCAAAAAGTCTCCCAAAACCCAGAGAGCAAACGTGGTCGTTCCAGACCCATCTGACTTGCGTGAGGCTATCCTCCACAAGCGCAAGAAAAAGAGAAGAGGCCTCGGGGTGCAAAGAGTCCTCCCACGGACGTCACTGCACCCAAGTCATCGTCAACTGCTGTTGCAACAATGCGACGGTACGAGAAGACCGGCAGTCCGTCTTCCAAAGATTACAACAGCCGAGTTCAGAGGATGAGGCGCCTTCCGTCGTCTCCTACAACTCTATTCAGAAAATCTCCGCCGCTAGGAGAGGGAAAAAGATAAACATTTCCAGTCCGAAGATTTCAACCACTGTGACTAAGAAACTGTCGTCTAAACGGTTGCCCACCACCGGAGTTTTCCAAGGTACCCGTTCAAAGACGAAATCTGCTACAGTGGGAGATTCATCATCCACATCACTGGGGGTTACTGGAACTGGGGGTAGCACTCCTCCGAACATCCAAGACAATCCGATGTTCCAAGGAGACGAGCCGGGGGAAACAACTCTCCCATTAGATGCAGCAGATCCCGACGTCCCCGAGGAAGTCCACGACTCTCAAGACGAGGCAAACTCGAAAGCTGGGGGTAGTATTCCTTCTGAGTCTGAACCAAAGGAGAATATTCCCACATATCCCGATGACTTCTCGGTACAGGGGTATGATTTGGAAGGCACGTCATCCACCGTCCCTTCCACTTCTACTCATGTGAGGACGACATTCATGACAAACGACGAACAAGATGGTCCCAACGATCGCAAACGCATCGATACTCTGGAGGCCATACTGCGCACTTTGGTCAAATCGGTGGACGAGGTCAAAGCGGCTCTTCCCACTCTGCAAGGAGGGATGCCTGGCCAAACAAACTTGGGACCCGCGGTCAATGCGGACTCGAACTCAGCGGCACCAAATTTGGGTAATAATCCTCCTGAAATGTCAGCTCCCACCATTACGGATGAGGCCAGGAAAGCAAGAAAAGAGGTCCAGGAGCTCCGGGCCATGTTCCATGCCCGAGAAAACTGCTAAGACCTCAGGATACGACAACCGTATCTCGCTGCATGGAGAGATGTTCCCTTCCCACCAAAGTATAAACCATTCCATATCAATCCATATGATGGAAAAACTTTCGCAAGTCGGTACATCACTTACTTCGAGGTCACCACCGACCATCTGCCCTATGACGATGCCATCCTTACACGATTATTCATCGGGGCATTAGAAGGGGTTGGTACCGTAACCTGCCAGACAACTGCATCCACTCATTCGCCAGCTTCAAGCGCATGTTCTTTGAGAGATTCTACGAAGTGGGACAGGACATCACAATGTCCACCCTCATGGATGTCGTTCAAGGGAAGAAAGAGCTGACAATGAACTATATTGAGCAATTTCGCCAAACCGCAATAAAGTTGCCGTCTGGTAATCCGGATTCCTCCTTAATTGAAATTTGCCAAAAGCGACTGCTCCCAACAATCAGCCTCTGGATGGGTGAAAGTCAATTCAAGGACTGGAAGACGTTCATCATCAGTGCCACTAGCGCCGAGGACAGGTTGAAGAAGGCTCGCCAACTGGGATTGCACATCTCGAAGGGAGAGGACAAGGGCAAGTGTGCTAATACCAACAACAACAATGGTGGTAACTCCTCCAACAATCGGGATAACAAGGGCAAGCAGGCTATAGTGGCCGACACAGCCCAGAAGCCTGAGTTAAAACTGGCAGACAAGCAATGGCCGCAAATGACCTACTCCTTCGAAGATGGCCATGTCAAGTCCATCTTGGACAGGCTCATACAAGAAGATAGAATTCAGCTCCCTCCACCAAGACGGGAACCTCGGCCGACAGAAATGGAGAGCACAAACTACTGTCACTACCATCGCTACGTCCACCATGCTACATACGACTGCTACCAACTAAAGCGATACATCCAACATCTCATCGATTCGAAGGCTCTGGCCATTGATTTGGAAGAGGTGACCGTGGCAGCCAATCTGGTATCAGTACAATTCGGCAGCTTTCCTCCAACGGAGACTCAAGATAGCGTGGTACCCGTCCCTCTGGCGACAATGGAGATTGCTAATCTTCCACCTCCTCGAGATCAGGCTACTGGTCTAATACCCCTTACCACGTCACGAGGAGAGGTCATGTAGGTCCATCCGGACTTGGTACTTGAAGTGACTCAGTCCTCACCACCCTCCATTGGCAAAAAGGAGAGTAGAAAAGTTAGATCCTGCTGCACAATTTCGGCAGATGTCGAAGAAGCCACAGCTGTCGTCACTCGGTCTGGTGCTCAATCCCAACCTACACCAGATAACTCGGCTGAAGATCATCAGCCGGCTACTGCTAACATTCTAGGACCTTCTCAACCTCCGACGACCGACAAGCCTAGGCCTAAGAAGACTCGCTTTGACAAATCCCTCCGAAAAGAGACACCTCATGGGCTGGAAAGGCCCTACAACTTTGATATCTTGGCACAATTGGCCAACACACCATCCAAATTATCATTATACGAGCTCCTGAGACTCTCCAAGGATATTCGTGCGGCCTTGAGCGATGCACTCCAGAACGCCGACGTATCTCTAGCTCAGGTCAACCTCACGAGAGAGAGCCCGCCTGCAGATCTCCAAGACAGCGCTAGCACAGGAGCGATGCCCAACATTGTCTTCACTCCACAGGACATGCTCATCAAAACCAACCTGCATGATCGTCCGTTATATTACATTGGATACATCGGCGACGTAAAGGTGGATCGGATGCACATTGATCCTGGTTCTTCCATAAGCATCATCCCGAAGGGTTTGTTACATCATCTCCGCATTCCTATGCATCGTCTGACACCAACAAGCACCGCCATCAGCGGTTTCAATTCGGACAGGAGCTACCCGTGTAGAAGCATGGAAAATATTACTTTTAGTCCCACATCAGAAAGGAGAAGAAGAAAGGGCTCACTCCATTCTATAAATAGAGCCCCTTTACCTCCTTTGAAAAGGGTACCAACTTCTCTTCCCTCCTTCCAAACTTGGACTCTTCCTATTACGCACCTTCGGATGCTAAGTAGAAGAAGTCTAGGGCAGCGCGTGCTCATCGGGCTCAGTCAGCTGTCCCAAACCTCTGACCATCAAGAGCGTCCCGCTAAGCGGGCCTCTGATGGAAAGTTGTACAGAGCCGCCCGTGTCTAGCCCCCGGCGGCAAATGGACAGAGTGGTTCTCAAGAGTCTCCCAACAAAGATCGAGGGGTAAGTGTTTCTATTAACCCCACATCAGGGAGCAAACATGATACCTACGCACTCGTGTGTTTCGGGATACCCGGGCCCACAAAGCGAGTGCACGGGCTGATCGAGACATTCCTCATGCGAGTCATGAGACGTCCTTCACGCGGCTCGGTCATGAGACATTCTCATGCGGCTCGGTCATGAGACGTCCTTCATACGGCTCGGTCATGAGACATTCCTCATGCGGCTCGGTCATGAGACGTCCTTCATGCGGCTCGGTCATGAGACATTCCTCATGCGGCTTTGTCATGAGACGTCCTTCATGCGGTTCGGTTATGAGACATTCCTCATGCGGCTTGGTCATGAGACGTCCTGAGACATTCTTCATGCGGCACAGAACCCAGGAAGCTTCATGCGGCTCAAAATCAGACGAGCTTCATGCGGCTCAAGAGTATCAGGCGGCTCAAAAGTCACCAATATGGACATGCGGCTCAAACAAATAGGCAGCTCGAGTGGACTCCATACGGCCCGCAGAGGAAAGCCACGTGTCTTTTTAGAACGGCTGTACCCAGCGTCATTCAAACACAATTAATGCTCTGACAACTGATAGCTCTGACGGCTGTCAGTCCTGACATAAAGTCGTCATAATGACTGACACGAAAAAGCACTATCGTCCTAGAAAATAAGGAAAATCTTCACAAATGTGGCGCTGTCCACCAAACTGTGAGGCAAATCTATGCGGCCAGACTAAACAAAGTCCATGCGGCCAGAACAGAGAGACCTATGCGGCTCGGTCATGAAGACTCTCATGCGGCTCGGCCATGAAGACCCCCATGCGGCTCGGTCATGAATATATTCATGCGGCTCGGTCATGACAACCTTCATGCAGTTCGAAGTACAGAGACTCTTCATGCGGCTCGATCATGAACTCTTTCATACGGCTCGATCATCAACCCTCATGCTGCCTAAACATCGATACTCCTCATGCGGCTCAACATTGATGACGGGACACGTGTCCTAAAGTCAATCAAATCTTGGGCCAAATCCTAATAATCTGGGACACGTGGCAGAAGAATGAATCAAATTTATTCATTAAGATTCGCAGATGTCAGCAAATCATCATGACGAAGATTTATTGCAATCAGCATTAATTGTTGATGGGATTTGGCATAATCTGTGTTAATGGCCCAGATCTTTACGTTCAAGACGAATGGTCCAGATTGGTTAATCATCAGGCCGCCGCCACTTGGAGAAAGGATAATCATCCAAACCCTAATGATGCCCCCACTATTATAAATAGCAAGGTGCCATTTCCTTGCAAAATATACACGATCAGAAAGAGATAGACAAAGAGGACTTCACCCTAATAATCAGAGAGAAAATACACAGAGAAAGAGAGAAGTCAGAAGAGCAACACGAGGAGAGCAAGAAGAGCATTTCTTCGTCAACGCCAACCATCTCTTCACAGGAGCCAAGGTTGCATACCGATCGTCCAAAGAGTAAGGCAGGGCTGCCGTCGCCTTTCCGAGCCTCTATCGTCACCCCCCCCAGAATCTAAAATAAACAATTGTACTTAGATTGCTGTACCTAGGTTTTCGTCCCTAGGCTTTCTTTGTACAAGCGAGTTTGTATTGTGAGTCTAAGTTCAGTCCTCCCATAAAACTGTTCTGTACTTTTACAATCAATGGCAAACATGATGGCGACTCTGCTGGGGACAAACTTCTCCACGGCTGAGGAGTTGGTGACGCAATCGGATGCAGCTAAGCTTGGCTCCACGCAACAGAAGATGGTCGCCCGGTTCGACCAACAGGCATTCAAAGAAATGCTCTCCGACAAGAGCGCTGGCCCGGTCCAGAAGCGAGCCCGCACAAAGAAGGCCCATAAGGAGTGGAGGTCCCGATCCTTCGTTCCTACTGAAGCTCTTGCAGAAATACCCTCTGTTGCTCAAAACGGCGGAGAAGACTCTCCCACGGCCCCACTTCAGATCATAGACGACTCTGCTGTCCCCAAGTCCGGCAGAAGAAAATACTATGATGCTAGACTTGTCGGGGCAAAGAGGGACTCTATGCGATCCGAGCCACATAAGGATATTAACCGCAGGAAGAAAGCTCATGCGGCTACATCCGCCGACCGCATAAAGAAAATTCATGCGGCCACATCTGTCAGCCGCATAGCTTATGCGGCTACAGTTGCCAACCACATGGATGAAACTCATGCGGCTAAGAAAGTCAATCGCTTGCAGAAAACCCATACGGCCACAATTGCCAACCGCATGCGGCCAGCCTGCACGGTCGTGACTCCTAGCCGCATAAAAAAAGCTCATCCAACGGCAGAAGACAACCGGCATGCAGACAGCCTACACAGTACCCAATTCTAGCCGTATAGCGTCCGTTCCACGCTTCTCTCGATCAGTCTTCGACCGTCTCTCATGCGGTCCTGACCCTAATGGTTCTCTGGATGATAAGCCAGACTCTGTGGTATTCAACTTGGACTCCTTCTATTACGCACCCGCAAGTGCTAAAAGGAGGAAGTCTAGGGCAGCGCGGGCTCACCCAGCCCAGTCAGCTGTCCCAACCTCTAACTATCGGGGCGTTCCGTTGATTATCACACGGGCCTTTGATGAGAAGTTGTATAGAACTGCTCGAGTCCAGCCCCCGACGACAAAAGGACAAAGTGGTTCCTCTGACCTGCGTGAGGCGATCCTCCACAAGCACAAGGAAAAAGAAGGAGCCTCGACGTGCAAAGAGTCCTCGCTTGGACATCACTGCACCCAAATCATCGTCAACTGCTGTTGCAACAACGCGGCAGTGACGAAAGATCGGCCGTCAATCTTCCAAAGACTACATCGTCCGAGCTCAGAAGACGAGGTGCCTCCTGTTGTCTCCTGCAATTCCACTCAGAAAGTCCCCGCCGAGGGGAGAGGAAAGAAGGCAAGCATTTCCACCCCGAAGACCTCAACCACTACAGCTAAAAAACTGTCGTCTAAACGGTTGTCCTCCACCGGAGTATTCCAACACACCCATTCAAAGACGAAATCTGCTGCAGTGGGGGTCGTGGGAGCTGGGGGGTAGCACTCCTCCGAAGATACACAACAATCCGATGTTTCAAGGAGCCGAGCTCGGGGAAACAACTCTTCCATCAGGTACAACAAACGCTGATGTCCCCGAGGACATCCATGGCTCTCAAGACGAAGCAAGCTCCGAGGCTGGGGATACCGTTCCCTCCGAGTCCGAGCCCGAAGAGAACATTCCCACCTACCCCGATGAATTCTCGGTGCATGGGTACGACTCGGAGGGCACATCCTCCACCGTTCCTTCCATCACTCCTCATGTAAGGACGGTGTTCATGACGGACAGCAACCAAGGTGGTTCCAGCGATCGCCAACACATCGACACTTTGGAGGCTATACTGCAGGCCTTGGTCAAGTCTGTAGATGAAATCAAAGCCGCTCTTCCAACTCTGCAAGGAGGAACGCCTGGCCAAACGAGTACGGGTCCCGCGGTCAATGCGGACTCGAACTCAGCAGCACCAAACCCGGGCAATAATCCTTCCGAAATAACAGCCCCTACCGCAACAGATGAGGCCCGAGAAGTAAGAAGAGAGGTCCAGGAGCTCCGAGCCATGTTCCATGCCCGAGAAAATGCTCAAGACCTCAGAATGCGGCAACCATACCCTGCCGAATGGAGGGATGTACCATTTCCACCAAAATATAAGCCGTTCAATATCAACCCATATGATGGCAAGACCTCAGCAAGTCGGTACATCACTTACTTCGAGGTCACCACCGACCATCTGCCCTATGATGATGCTATCCTCACGCGATTATTCATTGGGGCATTGGAAGGAGTCGCTTTCGACTGGTATCGCAATCTGTCGGACAACTGCATCCACTCCTTCGCCGGCTTCAAACGCCTGTTCTTGGAGAGATTCTACGAAGTAGGACAGGACGTCACCATGTCCACCCTCATGGACGTCGTCCAAGGGGAGAAGGAGTTGACAAGGAACTATATTGAGCGGTTCCGCCAAACCGCCATGAAGCTGCCCTCCGGAAATCCAGATTCCTCTTTAATTGAAATTTACCAAAAGAGACTGCTCCCAACAATCAGTCTCTGGATGGGCGAAAGTCAATTCAAAGATTGGAAGATGTTCATCATCAGCGCCACAAGCGCCGAAGAACGATTGAAGAAGGCTCGCCAACTGGGATTGCATATCTCGGAAGGAGAAAACAAGGGCAAGCGTCCCAACAACGATAATGAGGGTAGCCCCTCCAACAATCGGGACAGCAAGGAAAAGCAGGCTTTGGTGGCCGATACAGCACAAAAACCTGAGCCGAAGCCCGCAGACAAACAATGGCCGCAAATCACTTACTCCTTCGAAGACAGTCACGTCAAGCCCATCTTGGACATGCTCATACAAGGGGACAGAATTCAGCTTCCTCCACCAAGACGGGAACCGCGGCCGGCAGAGATGGAGAATCCAAAGTACTGCCATTATCATTGTTATGTTCATCATGCTACACACGATTGCTACCAGCTGAAATGGTACATACAAAACCTCATCGATTCGAACGCTCTGGCCATCAATTTCGAAGAGGTAATCGTGGCGGCCAATATGGTGTCCGTATAATTCGCAGCTTCCCTCCGACGGAGACTCAAGACGGGGTGGTCCCCGTCCCTCTAGCGACAATGGAGATTACCAACCTTCCACCTCCCCGAGATCAGGCTACCGGTCTAGTACCCCTCACCACATCACGAGGGGAGGTCATATGGATCCATCCAGACTTGGTATCAGAAGTGACTCGGCCCACACCATCTTCCACCGACAAGAAAAAAAGTGGAAAAGTCAGGACTTGCCACACAATCTCGACAGACAACGAGGAAGCTACAACCGTCGTCACGCGGTCCGGAGCGCAATCCCAACCTGTGGTTGACAATCCAGCTAAAAATCATCAAGCCACTACAACTGATGCTCCGGGACCGGCTCAGCCTTCGACGACCGACAAGCCTAGGCCGAGGGAGACTCGCTTCGACAAATCCCTCCGAAAAGAGGCAGCCCAAGGACTAGAGAGGCCCTACAACTTTGACATCTTAGCACAATTGGCTAACACACCGGCCAAGTTGTCACTGTACGAACTCCTAAGGCTCTCCAAGGACGTTCGTATTGCATTAAGCGAGGCACTCCAAAATGCCGATGTCTATCTGGCTCAATCCAACCTCACTGGGGAGGACTCATCCGTGGATCTCTAAGACTGTGCCTGCACGGGAGCAATGCCCAACATCGTCTTCACTCCGCAGGACATGCTCATCAAAACCAACCTACACGATTGCCCGCTATACTAAACGGGATACATCGGCGACGTGAAGGTGGATCGGATGCACATAGATCCTGGCTCTTCCATAACCATCATCCCGAAGGGTCTGCTACATCATCTCCACATCCCAATACATCGCCTGATGCCTACAAGCACCGCCATCAGCGGTTTCAATTCGGGCAGGAGCTACCCTATTGGGAAGATTCATCTGAAGTGTCAAATTGGCGACCTCCAATCCGAAGTCACCTGCTACGTCATAGATGCAGACACTTCTTACAACATCCTCTTGGGGCGCCCATGGATACACGACTACATGATCGTACCTTCCACGCTACACCAGTACTTCAAATATATCGACAAATACGGCTTTGTGAAGACAAAATTCGCTGATATCGATCCCTTCAAAGGGGTTGAATCTTACTACTCGGATTTCTGCCTGTACGAAAAGTCAAAGAGGCACCTTGATGAAAGAAATGAACAAGCTGGTACCGAAACAGCCACGGGATCAGAAGGACCTCTGATGATCCACCTCCAAGCTCGTAAGCCAGGCAAGTCCGCGCCCCTTACTGCCACTCTGTGGAAGGACGCGATCAGCCTCTCGGCGCAGGAGGAGCAGATGATAATCCGGCTGCCAAGGTCAGGCCAAGTGCCGAGACCCACAACGGGGCCATTGACAATCAGACTGCCGAGAGTCGGTCAACCCCAAATGGAGAAGCTCAATCCCTCTGATAGGCCACTGTCGATACGCCTTCCCAAGAAGGGTCGTCACCCCGATGCGAGGTCTGACACTTCTAGCGAACCGGCCACTCCTCGCTCCACATCAAGTGCCAAACTGGGGGTCGCTAGTCTGCCAACAATGCCATGCTCTATTCCATCAACTGAACCACTGACAATCAAAGCTTCCCAGGACATCCTCTCAGCCTTCATTCATACAGGGGGTAGCCGAAGAGGAACCAGAGTTATCCAAGTACGTGGCCGCCCACACTGATGTTCCCTCCGCAGATGATGTAATCCCCCTAGAAAAGATACCTTACTTCATCAATAAAAGGTTATCTTTGAACTACACCGAGCTCAATAAGCTATGTACAATGTATGCTATAGAATATGGTATAGGCACTCACCTACACACACAAGTGACAAATGTGTACACCGCGATCCAGCTTACTCCAGTAGAAGATGCTTACCGAATAATCGAGGAAGGGAATCATCCGATCATCTTCGACCGGACGAACAACCTGCATCCCCTCACCATAGAGAAAGCCGACCTCGGGTCAGATGCCGGGAGACTGCCTCTGTATCTCTATAGCCTCCAATCCAAATATCTCATGCAAAAACAGGGGTATGATCTGGAGACGACGCCAGGTTTGAACTACGGCACTGGACAACGATTACCTTTGAAGCCACCAGTCCGGCGGACAAACTACGAGATTACTATAGCAAAACTCGATGCGGGTTGGGGTATATAACGCCTACTACAACCCCTGAGAGTTCAGATGAAGAATGCGACTGGCAGTCACATTCAACCGAGTCACCAACTTCGGACTCGGATACCAGCATCGGAGATGTGTTCAGACAAGTCATGACAGTCAATATGGCATTCGCCGACGCTTACGAAGAAGACGAAGACATTCTCGAAATCCTCGAGCTAGACCCGTGGACCCAGCAATTGGACGCACAATGGGAAAAGCGGTTCGAACTGAGAGAACCTCCTACTGAAGATGAGGTTATACAAGTTGACCTCGACAGCAAATCTTCTCCAAAACCAATCTTCGTCAGTAAAAGCCTAGCAGACGAAGAACGGGAGTCGCTGCTAGAACTTGTCAGAGAATATATTGATGTGTTCGCCTGGAGCTATGAAGACATGCCAGGGTTAAATCCCGACATTGCTCTTCACAAACTCAACATTCGGCCAGATGCAAAGCCAATTAAACAACAACAACGACGCTTCCGCCCAGGCATTATGGATGCAATCGAAGCCGAAGTCAACAAACTGATAGCCAGCGGCTTCATTCGTGAGGAGCAACATCCAGACTGGGTCGCCAACATAGTACCCGTCCTCAAAAAGAATGGGAAGATTTGAATCTGCATCGACTTCCGTAATCTGAATGAGGCGTGCCCCAAAGATAAATTTCCCCTTCCTATCACAGACATCATGATCGATAATACCTACGGCTTCGAATGTATGTCATTCATGGATGGCTTCTCGGGGTACAACCAAATCAAAATGTCTCCTGATGACGAAAAGCATACATCATTCCGAATGCCAATTGGCACGTACTGCTACACAGTCATGCCTTTCAGTTTGAAGAATGCCGGCGCCACCTATCAAAGAGCTATGAGCATCATCTTCAGAGACCACTTACGCAAGACAGTGGAGTGCTACGTTGATGATATAGCCATTAAGAGCCGCTGCAAAGGAGACCATCTGCAGGATCTGAGGACGGTATTCGACCTAATGCGAGCGCACAATTTGAAAATGAACCCTACGAAGTCCTTTCTGGGCATATCCAGCGAGAAGTTCTTAGGCTTCATCATCACTGCAAAGGGTATCCATGTAGACCCTGAGAAGACAAAAGCAATCATGGAGATGGGTCCCCCGAGAAATCTCCGCGAACTCAGAGGCCTCCAAGGGAGGCTAGCCTACATCAGGAGGTTTATTTCCAACCTCTCCGGGCGATACCGACCGTTCACGCACCTCATGAAGAAAGGAGTCTCATTCGTATGGGACGAGGAATATCAGCGTGCTTTCGACAGCATCAAAGAATATTTGTCAAATCCTCCAGTTTTGGTGGCCCCGGTTCCTGGAAAACCATTCCTGCTCTATGTACGAGCAATGGAACACTCCCTCGGGGCTCTGCTGGCACAGAACAACGACGCAGGCCATGAACAGGCCATATATTACCTCAGCCGAATGATGATTGGACCAGAGCACCGATACACCGCTGTGGAGAAGGAATGCCTCGCCCTGGTGTTCGCCATTCAGAAAATACGACACTATGTCACAGGACAAACGATACATATGATCTCACGAGTCAACCCTCTCAGGGTCCTCATGACTAAACCAGGGGCACTCAGCTCTCGCCTCGCTACATGGACAATACTGCTGTCCCCTTATCATATGATCTTCGTCCCCCAAAAGGTAGTCAAAGGTCAAGCCCTGGCAGACTTCTTAGCAGCCCATTCAGGCTCGGAGTCCTCCAGGATATATGAAGAGATCCCAGATGAGGTCGCCAACTCGCATGCAACCTCTCACGAGGCTATATGGCGAATGTTCTTCGACGGTGCTTCGAGGACCGGACCTAAAGGCAATATAGTCGTCAGAGTCGGGGTAGTACTGATCTTCCCTTTCGGATTGGTGATTAACCGTGCTTACTCTCTCACAGAGCCCTACTCTAACTATGTGGCCGAGTACAACGCTTTGGTCATTGGTCTCCAACTTGCAAGAGAGCTGGGGGTAGAATATCTTGAAGCATACGGCGATTCTCAGTTAATCGTCAACTAGATCCGGGGCTCATACGAAGTCCACCACGAAGACATGATCCCCTATCACCAAATAGCGATCGATGTCATCTCGTCATTCGAGGGGTTCTTCATCGAGCATGTCCCCAGACTCTGAAATATTAAAGCCGATGCCCTAGCTGGTCTTGCCGTTTCCCTAGCAGTTCCGAACTATGATCGCCAATCAGTGGATGTGATAGGCCATGAACTGGTCTGTCCCAAAAATAATGTGCAATTCGTGACGAGTTATTCCGCCCAGACGATCGATGATGCCCCAGATTGGAGACAACCATTCATCGACTTCGTCGTCTACGACATCCTGCCCGAGAACCCAAAGGAAGCCACTTCCATCAGACGACGTTCTCTCAGATTCTTCTACGATACAGAGACGAAAATGCTGTATCGCCGCTCCTACGACGGATTACTGCTTCGGTGTCTGTCAAACGCAGAAGCCAAAGAAGCCGTCCGGGAAGCTCATGATGGTGTCTGCGGGGCCCACCGACCCGGTCCTAAATTGTAGGACCATCTTCGACGAATGGGCTACTATTGGTCCATAATGGTGGCAGATGCGATAGATTACGCTAAAAAATGCAAACCCTGCCAAGTCCACGCGGACTTCATTCACCAACCGTCCGAGTTTCTACATCAGACAGTGGCGTCCTGGCCATTCGAAGCATGGGGAATGGATATCATTGGTCCAATCCCCCCACCTTCCTTCCGAGGACATCGCTTCATACTTGCGATCACTGATTACTTCTCCAAATGGGCGGAAGCTGTCCCACTCGCAGAAGTTAAGACTTCAAACGTGATCAGCTTCCTCAAGCATCACGTCATCTACCGCTTTGGACTGCCCTAAAGGATCATCCATGATAATGGTCCACAGTTTATAAGCCACGCATTCTATCGGTTTTGCGATAAGCACCGTATTCAGAATGTCGCTTCGACACCGTATAATCCAGCAGCGAACGGGTTGGCAGAGGCATTCAAGAAAACAATCATCAAACTCCTCAAGAAGTTTGTCTCCTCCAACAAACGTGACTGGAACGAGAAGCTCGGCGAATGCTTATGGGCTTATCGTACCACAGTTCGAACGGCCACCGGGAATACACCATTCTCCCTGGTGTATAGGAGTGAGGCAGTCCTCCCATTGGAGACTCAGATACCCTCACTACGCGTCGCCCTCACACATCAATTGACGACAGACGAAAACCACCATCGCCGTCTACAGGAATTGGAGGCACTGGATGAAAAGCGCCTCTTGGCTCAGCAACGAATTGAGCTATACCAAGCACGCATCTCCAGAGCCTTAAACAAGAAGGTCAAAATCAGAACATTCCAGGTGGGCGATCTCGTTCTGGCAGTCCGGAGGCCAATGGTCATGACTCACAAGACCGTCGGCAAATTCCAGCCAAAGTGGAAAGGCCCATTTATCATTGAGACAGTATTCTCCAACGGTGCTTACCGCCTCGCAAAACAAAACGGAGACTTGCTCATGTTGTCCGTCAACGGCAAGTTCCTGAAGAAATATTATGTCTAAACGACATTCTCTCCAGATCATCGAGTCATGTACCCGCTGGTACTGCTGAACTCACATCCACAACATTTTAGATTATCGAGTCATATACCGGCTGGTGCCGCTGAACTCACCTCCACATTCCCTTCAGATTATCGAGTCATGTACCCGCTGGTGCCGCTGAACTCACACTTTCTCAATATTCTAAATTACCGAGTTATGTACCCGCTGGTGCCTCTGAACTCACATTCCGGTCACTCTTTCAGATAGTAAGTCATGTATGAATATACCTCTGAACTTTCTTCCTGGAAGGGATCCTCCCTCATGATCCACTACCCGCACTTCCAGTGCACAAAAAGGGTAATCGATCCATAAATTTTCGAAACGGCCATGTCCTCATTACCTCTGAGTCATTTTTACTTCCACCAAAAACAAACTGCCCCCTCGGATAGAACTTTCACGTTCTCCTACCTCTGAGTCGTTCTATGTACCCCCTCTTTATTGAGCCCACTCCTGCCATGTCCTCATTACCTCTGAGTGGGAAGGCTCCGTCGAAGAAACCTTCATGCTTGCCATGTCCCTATTACCTCTGAGCAAGTATGTCGGCTTCCTTTTAACCTATTATCTGTACCCACAATCGAAGTACGACAAGGATAATAGGTCCACAAATGTCCTCAGTTGACCACAAATGTCCTCTGTTGACCACAAATGTCCTCTGTTGACCACAAATGTCCCCTGATGACTACAAATGTCCTCAGTCGACCACAGATGCTGTACTGGGTCTCCGGTACACGTCCATTCCTTCCCTATCATGCCTGGGAGCCCAGTTGCTCCCTGGCATTCTCTCGAATACCAAAAACTTCTATAGTTGTCTTATCGCGAAGTTGTTCTAAGTATTCCTCTCCGAAACTTGTTACTCGTACCTAAAACCAAGGTACACCCAGGGTAACAGGTCCACAAATAATCCCCCAGCAGGTCCAATTTCACAAACACCACAAGTACAAGAAAGAGAAGATGAGTTGAAATATGCTCATTTATTCAAAATTCAAAGTACTACATCATCTGGGATCACATCCCTTGACAAAAAGAAAAGAAAAACAGTAAAAGAAAACAGAAAACTGATCACTGCTCCATGGCATTCTTTCGCCCGATACCAAGAACCTCCATATCCGCCTTACGGCGGAGTCGTTCTAGATATTCCTATCAAACTTATTATCCGTACCTAAAACCAAGGTATGCCAAGGATAATAGGCCCACAAATGTCCTCTGCTGACCACAAATGCCGTACTAGGTCCCTTAGTACATCCACATCTTTCCTCATCATCACATGCTTTCGGAGCCCAGCTGTTCCATAGCATTCTTTCACCCAATGCATAGAACTTCCACGTTGATAGCACCACTGAGTTGTTCTATGTATCCTCATTCGAGTTCACTCCTACCATGTATATATCACCTCTGAGTAGGAAAGCTCTACCATCAACCTTATATTTACCACGTCCATACCACCTCTGAGTAAATATGATGGTTCCCTCTCTCAACTTATTATCCGTACCTAAAACCAAGGTACGCCAAGCCTAGGCCTAAGAAGACTCGCTTTGACAAATCCCTCCGAAAAGAGGCACCTCATGGGCTGGAAAGGCCCTACAACTTTGATATCTTGGCGCAATTGGCCAACACACCAGCCAAATTATCATTATACGAGCTCCTGAGACTCTCCAAGGATGTTCGTGCGGCCTTGAGCGATGCACTCCAAAATGCCGACGCATATCTAGCTCAGGTCAACCTCACGAGAGAGAGCCCGCCTACAGATCTCCAAGACAGCGCTTGCACAGGAGCGATGCCCAACATTATCTTCACTCCACAGGACATGCTCATCAAAACCAACCTGCATGATCGTCCGTTATATTACACTAGATACATCGGTGATGTAACGGTGGATCGGATGCACATTGATCCTGGTTCTTCCATAAGCATCATCCCGAAGGGTTTGTTACATCATCTCCGCATTCCTATGCATCGCCTGACACCAACAAGCACCGCCATCAGCGGTTTCAATTCGGACAGGAGCTACCCGTGTAGAAGCATAGAAAATATTGCTTTTAGTCCCACATCGAAAAGGAGAAGAAGAAAGGGCTCACTCCATTCTATAAATAGAGCCCCTTTACCTCCTTTGAAAAGGGTACCAACTTCTCTTCCCTCCTTCCAAACTTGGACTCTTCCTATTACGTACCTTCGGGTGCTAAGTAGAAGAAGTCTAGGGCAACGCGGGATCATCGGGCTCAGTCAGCTGTCCCAACCTCTGACCATCAAGAGCGTCCCGCTAAGCGGGCCTCTGATGGAAAGTTGTACAGAGCCGCCCGTGTCCAGCCCCCGGTGGCAAATGGACATAGTGGTTCTCAAGAGTCTTCCAACAAAGATCGAGGGGCAAGTGTTTCTATTAGCCCCACATCAGGGAGCAAACATGATACCTAAGCACTCGTGTGTTCGGGATACCCGGGCCCACAAAGCGAGTGCACGGGCTGATCGAGACATTCCTCATGCGAGTCATGAGACGTCCTTCATGCGGCTCGGTCATGAGACATTCCTCATGCGGCTCGGTCATGAGACGTCCTTCATGCGGCTCGGTCATGAGACATTCCTCATGCGGCTCGATCTTGAGACGTCCTTTATGCGGCTCGGTCATGAGACAATCCTCATGCGGCTCGGTCATGAGACGTCCTTCATGCGGCTCGGTTATGAGACATTTCTCACGCGACTCGGTCATGAGACGTCCTGAGCCATTCTTCATGCGGCACAGAACCCAGGAAGCTTCATGCGGCTCAAAATCAGACGAGCTTCATGCGGCTCAAGAGTATCAGGCGGCTCAAAAGTCACCAACATGGACATGCGGCTCAAACAAATAGGCAGCTCGAGTGGACTCCATGCGGCCCGCAGAGGGAAGCCACGTATCTTTTTAGAACGGCTGTACCCAGCGTCATTCAAACACAATTAATGCTCTGACAACTGATAGCTCTGACGGCTGTCAGTCCTGACATAAAGTTGTCATAATGACTGACACAAAAAAGCACTATCGTCCTAGGAAATGAGGAAAATCTTCACAAATGTGGCACTGTCCACCAAACTTCGAGGCAAATCTATGCGGCCAGACTAAACAAAGTCCATGCGGCCAGAACAGAGAGACCCATACGGCTCGGTCATGAAGACTCTCATGCGGCTCGACCATGAAGACCCCCATGCGGCTCGGTCATGAATATATTCATGCGGCTCGGTCATGACAACCTTCATGCGGTTTGAAGTACAGAGACTCTTCATGCGGCTCGGTCATGAACTCTTTCATGCAGCTCAGTCATCAACCCTCATGCAGCCCAATCATCGACACTCCTCATGCGGCTCAACATTGACGATGGGACACGTGTCCTGAAGTCAATCAAATCTTGGGCCAAATCTCAATAATCTGGGACACGTGGCAGAAGAATGAATCAAATTTATTCATTAAGATTCGCAGATGTCAGCAAATCATCATGACGAAGATTTATTGCAATCAGCATTAATTGTTGATAGGATTTGGCATAATCCATGTTAATGGCCCAGATCTTTCACGTTCAAGACGAATGGTCCAGATTGGTTAATCATCAGGCCGCCGCCACTTGGAGAAAGGGTAATCATCCAAACCCTAATGATGCCCCCACTATTATAAATAGCAAGGTGCCATTCCTTTGTAAAATATACACGATCAGAAAGAGATAGACAAAGAGGGCTTCCCCCTAATAATCAGAGAGAAAATACACAGAGAAAGAGAGAAGTCAGAAGAGCAACATGAGGAGAGCAAGAAGAGCATTTCTTCGTCAACGCCAACCATCTCTTCACAGAAGCCAAGGTTGCATACTGATCGTCCAAGGAGTAAGGCAGGGCTGCCGTCGCCTTTCTGAGCCTCTATTGTCATCCCCCAGAATCTAAAATAAATAATTGTACTTAGATTGCTGTACCTAGGTTTTCGTCCCTAGGCTTTCTTTGTACAAGCGAGTTTGTATTGTGAGTCTAAGTTCAGTCCTCCCATAAAACTGTTCTATACTTTTACAATCAATGGCAAATAATCCGATTGGAAAGATTCGCTTAAAGTGCCAAATCGGCGATCTTCAGTCAGAAGTGACCTGTTACGTCATAGATGTGGACACTTCCTACAATATCCTCTTGAGGCGTCCCTGGATACACGATTACATGATCGTGCCTTCTACGCTGTATCAGTTTTTTTTGGACTGGGATATGTTACGCCTGTAACGACCCTTGAAAGCTCAGATGAGGAATGCGATTGGCATTCACACTCAACCGGATCACCAACTTCTGATTCGGATATCAGCATCGGGGATGTATTCAGGCAGGTCCTGTCTGTCAATATGGCATTCGCCGATGCTTACGAAGAAGGTGAAGACTTTCCTAACCTCCTCGAATTAGAGCCGTGGGCCCACAGCTGGATGTGCAATGGGATAAGCGGTTTGAACAAAAAGAGCCTCCTACTGAAGATGAGGTCATGCAAGTGGATCTCGGTAGCGACTCGTCTCCAAAACCAATCTTCGTTAGTAAAAGCCTGACAGACGAAGAGCGAGAATCGCTACTGGAACTCGTCAAAGAATATATCGATGTGTTCGCCTTGAACTATGAAGACATGCCAGGGCTGAACCCCGACGTTGCTCTTCACAAGCTCAACATTCGGCCAAATGCAAAGTCAGTCAAACAACAGCAACAACGCTTCCGTCCAGGCATCATAGATACGATCAAAGCCGAAGTCAACAAACTGATAGCCAACGGCTTCATTCGTGAGGAACAACATCTGGACTGGGTCGCCAACATAGTATCGACAACACCTGCGGCTTCGAACGTATGTCATTCATGGATGGTTTCTCGGGGTACAACCAAATTAAGATGTCTCCCGACGACTAAAAGTATACATCATTTCGAACACCAATAGGCACGTTCTGCTACACAGTCATGCCTTTTGGTTTAAAGAATGCTGGCGCCACGTAGCAAAGAGCTATGAGCATCATCTTTAGAGACCACTTGTGCAAGACAGTAGAATGCTATCGCCGTCAAAAGCCGCTCTAAGGAAGATAATCTGCATGATCTAAGGACAGTGTTCGACCTGATGCGAGCGCACAATTTGAAAATGAACCCCACGAAATCCTTCTTGGGCGTATCTAGCAAAAAGTTCTTGGGTTTCATCATCACCTCCTACGGTATCCACGTAGACCCTGAGAAGACGAAGGCAATCATGGAGATGAGTCCCCCGAGAAATCTTCGAGAACTTCGAGGCCTTCAAGGGAGGTTAGCTTACATCAGGAGGTTCATCTCCAACCTCTCCGGGCGATGTCAGCCATTCACCCATCTCATGAAGAAGGGCGTCTCATTCGTATGGGATGAAGAATGCCAGCGTGCCTTCGACAGCATCAAAGAATATTTGTCGAACCTTCCAGTCCTGGTAGCCCCGGTTGCTAGAAAACCATTCCTGCTCTATGTACGGGAGCATTCCCTCAGCGCTCTGCTAGCACAAAACAACGATGCAGGCCATGAACAAGCTATTTATTACCTCAGCCGAATGATGATCGGGCCAGAGCACCGATATACTACCGTGGAGAAGGAATGCCTCGCCCTGGTGTTCGCCATTCAAAAGACGCGACACTATATCACGGGGCAAACCATACATGTGATATCACGAGTCAACCCCCTCAGGGTCCTCATGACTAAACCAGGGGCACTCAGCTCTTGCCTCGTTACATAGGAAATATTACTGTCCTCCTACCATATGATCTTCGTCCCACAAAAGGCTGTTAAAGGTCATGCTCTGGCAGACTTTTTAGCAGCCCACCCAGGCTCGGAGTCGGCCAGAATATACGAAAAAAATCCCAGATGAGGTCTCCGACCCGCATGTGACCTCTCACAATGATATATGGCGAATGTTCTTCGACGGTGCTTCAAGGACCGGACCCAAGGGCAACATCGTCATCGAAGTCGGGGTAGTGCTGATTTCTCCTTCCAGACTGGTGATCAATCGAGCTTACTCCCTCACGGAACCCTGCTCTAACAATGTGGCCGAGTACAATACTTTAGTCATTGGCCTCCAACTTGCAAGAGAGCTGGAGGTAGAATATCTTGAAGCATACGGCAATTCACAGTTAATCGTCAACCAAATTCGGGATTCATACGAAGTCCGCCATGAAGACATGATCCCCTATCACCAAATAGCGATCAACACCATCTCGTCATTTGAAGGGTTCTTCATCGAACACGTCCCCAGACTACAAAATATCGAAGCCGATGCCCTAGCAGGCCTTGCCGCTTCCTTAGCAGTACCAAACCAAATTTATCATTTGGTGGACGTGATAGGCCATGAACTGGTCTGTCCCAAGAACAACGTTCAATTCGAGATGACTTATTCTGCTCGGACGATCGACGAAGTACCAGACTGGAGACAACCATTCATTGACCTCGTAGTCTACGACATTCTGCCGGAGGACCCAAAGGAAGCCACCTCTATCAGAAGGCGTTCTCTCAGATTCTTCTATGATACAGAGACGAAAATGCTGTATCGCCGATCCTACAATAGATTATTGCTTCAATGTCTGTCAAACGCAGAAGCCAAAGAAGCCGTACGTGAAGCTCATGACGGTGTCTGCGGGGCCCATCAGCCTGGCCCAAAATTGTAAGATCGTCTTCGCCGAATGGGCTACTACTGGCCTACGATGGTAGCAGATGCGATAGATTATGGAAGGAAGTGTAAAGCCTGCCAAGTCCACGCGGACTTCATCCACAGCCATCCGAGTTTCTACATCCGACAGTGGCGTCCTGGCCATTCGAAGCATGGAGAATGGACATCATCGATCCAATCACTCCACCTTCGTCCCGAGGACATCGCTTCATACTCGCCATCAAAGATTACTTCTCCAAATGGGCGAAGGCTGTTCCGCTTGCAGAAGTAAAGACTTCAAACGTTATCAGCTTCCTCAAGCATCACGTCATCTATCGCTTTGGACTGCCCCGAAGGATCATCCATGATAATGGTCCACAGTTTGCAAGCCACGTCTTCTATCGGTTCTGTGACAAGCATCGCATCCAGAATATTGCTTCAACACCATACAATCCAGCAACGAATGGGTTGGCAGAAGCATTTAACAAAACCATCATCAAGTTGCTCAAAAAGTTCGTATCATCCAACAAACACGACTGGAATGAGAAGCTTGGTGAATGCTTATGGACGTACCGTACTACAGTCCGAACAGCCACAGGGAACACACCATTCTCCCTGGTGTACGGGAATGAGGCAGTTCTCCCATTGGAGACTCAAATACCCTCGCTTCGCGTCGCTCTCACTTACCAATTAACGACGGACGATAACTACCGTCGCCGGCTACAAGAGTTGGAGGCCTTAGATGAAAAGCGCCTATTAGCTCAACAATGAATCGAGCTATACCAAGCACGCATCTCCGAAGCCTTCAACAAGAAGGTTAAAATCAGAACATTCCAAGTAGGTGATCTCGTTCTGGCAGTTCGGAGGCCGATGGTTATGACTCACAAAACTGCCGGCAAATTCTAGCCAAAATGGGAAGGTCCATTTATCATTAAGGCTGTATTTTCCAACGGTGCTTACCACCTCGTAAAACAAAACGGAGACTTGCTCATGTTGCCCGTCAACGACAAGTTCCTGAAGAAATATTATGTCTAAGCGATATTCACAAAATCCCAGATTATTGAGTTATGTATCCGCCGGTACCGCTGAACTCACATTCACAGAATCCTAAATTATTGAGTTATGTACCCGCCGGTACCGCTGAACTCACATTTACAGAATCCCAGATTATTGAGTTACGTACCCGCCTGTACCGCTGAACTCATATTCACAAAATACCAGATTATTGAGTTATGTACCCGCCGGTACCGCTGAACTCACACTCGCAAAATCCCAGATTATTGAGTTCTGTACCCTCCAGTACCGCTGAACTCACATTCTTCCCCCAAATATCCCAGATCGCTGAGTTATGTACCTACTGGTACCGCTGGACTCACATTCCGACTACAAATCTTCCAGAATGACGAGTCATGTACTCTTTTGTACCACTGAACTCATATTCCGACTCCAACTCTCCCAGATTATCGAGTTATGTACCCGCAGGTACCGCTGAACTTTCACTCTGGTCACTATAGATAAATCTATATCGCCTCTGCTAGGTAGTAAGTCATGTCTGATCATACCTCTGAACTTTTCTTCTAAAAGAGCCTCCTCCCTCATGATCCACTACCCTCACTCTCATTGCACAAAAAGGGTAACGAATCCACAAAATTCCCAAGACGATCACGTCGATGTTACCTCTGAGTTATCTCACTTTCGCCAAAAAACAAATCACCCCTCTACATAGAACTTCCATGTCCTCATTACCTCTGAGTCGTTCTATGTACCCCTTCATGGAGCCCACTCCTACCACGTCCTCATTACCTCTGAGTAGGAAGGCTCCATCGAAGAAACCCTCATGCTTGCCACGTCCTCATTACCTCTGAGTAAGTATGCTGGTTCTCTCTCGACTTATTATCCGTACAAAAAAAAAACCTAGGGTACGCCAAGGATAATAGGTCCAGAAATGTCCTCTGTTGACCACAAATATCCTCCGTTGAGTCCACTCCTGCCATGTCCTCATTACCTCTGAGTAGAAAGACTCCGCGGTAAAACTCCCATACTTGCCATGTCCTCATTACCTTTGAGTGAGTATGTTGGTCTTCTCTCGTCTTATTATCCGTATCCTGAACCAGGGTGCGCCAAGGATAATAGGCCCACAAATGTCCTCTGCTGACTACATGCCCCAGGAGCCCAGCTGATCCATGGCATTCTTTCTTCCAAAACCAGGAACGTCCATGACCACCTTACCGTAGAATTGTTCTTGGTATCCCTCTCAAACTTGTTATCCGTACCTAAAACCAAGGTATGCCCAGGGTAACAGGTCCACAAATAGTCCCCCAGTGGGACAAAAACGTCACAAACACAACAAGTACAAAAAAATGATGGATGAGTCGAAACATGCTCATTTATTCAGAATCTAAGGTACTACATTATCTGGAATTATATCTCTATTACAAAATGGAAAAAGAAAATAAAAGAACATGAACATAAAAAAGCAAAAGAGCCGACTATGGCTCGACGGTACATAATTCCAGGAGACGATTCCTTACCAAGGCGGTCCCCTTTTCAAGCCGCTGCTTAGTTCGGCGCTTGGCCTCCTGAGATAATCGCTCCACATCATCCAAGTACATGTGCGCCTGCCAGCCATCCTCGAGCTTCTTCAGAGCGAGCTCCAGGCCAGCAGAAGCTCGAGTAACTCTGTCAGCCTCCTGGATGATCATCCCCTTTTCTGTATGGGCAGCTTCGAGTTCAGACTCTAAGAAAGCCAGCTTCCTCAGAAGCTCGAGGATCTGCTCCCGGGTGTCAATTACCCCGCGGAAGGCAGTCGCTTCCCGAGCCATGATATCTTCACTCTCGCAGCTCAACTGATCATATAGCTGAGATAGATCGCGGAGGTCCTTTAGTACGATCGGCTTGGCCTTATCCCGAGCAGCCCTTATCTTCTCGACAGCAGCTGTGAGGAAACCGTACTCTTGATCTATAGCAGCTGACAGATCAGCTTGTCGCAGCACCAGAAGCTGGGCTACCAGCTGATCAACCTCCAGTAATTTCGCCTCCAGAAGCGCAGCTATCCCTGCCCCACCGGGAAGAGTCTTAAGAATATCAATGTGACAGCCAATCAAAGACGATCCGACTATTCAAGGCTAAACTCTTGGGATCCTGTCCCAAAAAGTGGCTTTAAATCTGACAGCCAATCAAAGGCAATCAATACAAAGATTTACACACGTGACATGAAGACGTGGCAAGGAGTCTATACGGCCAGACAGCCTATGCGGCTCAGATGGCCATACGGCTGAGGAGGCCATACGGCTGAGACATCCATGCGGCCAAAACATCCTATACGGCCCGAAGAATTTTTACATGGCCATGCTTCTTATTCAAAGTATTTCAATTTTTCAAATTTAAAAACTTTGAAGGGGGTCTTGTAGAAGCATGGAAAATAATAAAGAAAGGCCTATGCGGCTCCGACAGAGAGATCCCCATGCGGCTCAGAATCTCCAGGCGACTCAGTAGTCTATGCGGCTTTAGAGTCCATACGGCTCAAAGGCCCATGCGGCTCGGATAGTTCCATGCGGTCCAGGAAGAAGCCACTGTAGAAGCATGGAAAAGAATAAAGAAAGACCTATACGGCTCCAATAGAAGGATCCCCATGCGGCTCAGAAGTCCATACGGCTCAGGGGTCCATGCGGCTCGGATAGATCCATGTGGCTCAGAAAGAAGCCACGTGGCCTTCAACAGTTCTTCTTTACATTCGGCTGCATTTAATGCTCTAACGGCTGCTCTGATAAATAACAGCTAAGACAAATCTGACATAAAGACACAATAATGACTGATATGATGGCGTATTCATGGGAAAGAGGAGAAAATCTCCTTACGACTGGCAAAATCTACCAAGTCCCGAGGCCACTCCATGCGGCTGTTCATCTGTATGCGACTGCTTGTCCGTGTTCCCATACGGTTGCCCATCTGTATGCGACTGCCTATTCCTATACGGCTGCCCATCTGCATGCGGCTGCCTATCCCCATGCGGCTGTCCATCTGCATGCGGCTGCCTATCCCCATGCGGCTCTCCATCTGCATGCGGCTGCCTATCCCTATGCGGCTGCCCATCTGCATGCGGCTGCCTATCTCCATGCGGCTGCCCCTCTGTATGCGGCTATCTATCTCCATGCGGCTGCCCATCCATGTGCGGCTGCATGTTTCATGCGGCTGAGAGGACCCCCCCATATGCGGCTCGGCCAGGACGGTCCAGTTGAGACACGTGGCGCTCTTCACTACAATTGAGACACGTAGCAGCCTTATCTTCCCTGGAATTATGGGTTCTAACAAATCCAAACAAAATCAGATTTATTGCGATCATCATAATGGCCCAGATCAAATCAAATCAAGCAAATTGGACACGTGACAGGCTATCACAAATCATAAAGATTCATGGCAATCAACATTTATTACCCACAGAGATTTGATGCAATCTACATTAATTACCTAGATTTGCTACAATCAGAATTAATGGCCCAGATTAATTGATCCTTAACCGCCGGCTTCTCAAGGAGGCAATCATTTGCAAACCCTAATGATCACACCCCCACTTCTATAAATAGCAAGGTGCCATTCCCTTGCGAAAGGGAGAGGATTCTGAAGGGACTAGAGAATTCAGGAGAGGAGAGTAGAGAAAAGAGAGAGAGAGAGCACTACAGAGACATTCAAAGATCCAGCAACCGAAGGTGCAAGGGAGTCTCCCCACACGTCCAAGGGCATTTCTTCACCGGAGCCAAGGCTGCATCCGATCGTCCAAGGAGTAAGGCAGAGCTGCCGTCGCTTTTCTGAGCCTCTACCGTCACCTCCTAGAATCTAAAATAAACAATTGTACTTAGATTGCTATACCTAGGTTTTCGTCCCTAGGCTTTCTTTGTACAAGCAAGTTTGTATTATGAAGTAAAAGTCCAGTCCTCCGATATAATTGTTCTGTTCCTTTATAATTCATGGCAAAGAGCCACGTGGTCTTCAACAGTTCTTCTCGATAGTCGGCTGCAATTAATGCCCTGACGGCTGCTCTGACAAATGACAGCTGCGGCAGCTCTGACATAAAGACGCAATAATGACTGACATGATGGCGTATCCCTAGAAAAGAGGAAAAAATCTCCTTACAGCTAGCAAAATCCAACAAGTCCCGAGGCCACTCCATGCGGCTGCTACAGTTATACGGCCGCCCACTTCCTGCGGTTGCCCATCCTCATGCGCCTGCCCATCCCCATGCGGCTACCTATGCCCATGCTGCTGTCCATCCCCATGCGGCTGTCCATCCTCATGCGGCTTTCCATCCTCATGCGGCTACATACTTCATACGGCTGAGAGGACCACCCATATGCGGCTCTGCTAGGACGATCCAGTTGAGACACGTGGCAATTGAGACACGTGGCAGTCTTATCTTCCCTGGAATTATGGGTGCTAACAAATTCTAACAAAATCAGATTTATTGCGATCGTCATAATTGCCCTGATCAAATCAAATCAAGCAAAATTGAACACGTGGCAGGCTATCACAAATCACAAATATTCATAGAAATCAACATTTATTACCCACAGAGATTTGATGCAATCCACATTAATTACCTAGATTTGCTTCAATCAGAATGAATGGCCCAGATTAATTGATCCTTAACCGCCGACTTCTCAAGGAGGCAATCATTTGCAAACCCTAATGATCGCATCCCACTCCTATAAATAGCAAGGTGCTATTCTCTTGCAGAGGACGGAGAGATAGACAGAGGAGCGAAAAAAGAGAGAGCACTACAGATACATCCAGAGATCTAGCAACCGAAGGTGCAAGGGAGTCTCTCCACACGTCCAAGAGCATTTCTTTACCAGAGCCAAGGCTACGTTTGATCGTCCAAGGAGTAAGGCAGAGCTGCCGTCGCTTTTTCGAGCCTCTACCGTCACCTCCCCCGAAAAAACTAAACAATTGTACTTAGATTGCTGTACCAAGATTTTCGTCCCTAAGCTTTCTTTGTACGAGCGAGTTTGTATTGTGAAGTAAAAGTCCAGTCCTCCGATATAATTGTTCTGTTCTTTTATAATTCATGGAAACACTTGTCTTAATGTAATCTATATTTTCATGCCAATAGGATGAATCTTCGTAGTGGTTATTCTACCCTTCTCGTTATTACACTGGGGATTCAACCACTCCAGAGGGACCAGCGGATCGGCCACATCCAACCATATTCCCAACCACACTAGCACCATCAGGACCATTATCACAGCCTGTGATGACACCACCCTCTACTCAGCAGCAGTATGCCCCGACACCACAAAAAGGACAGCTAGACCGTTAGAACCCTACACTCAAGAAGAGTACCTACCACCTCCATCACCTATCCATGTCAATATCTATAACAATTTCCACCCCCGTATCCTTCTCAGTATCTGCCACCATATATACCACAATATCCACCCCAGCATCCCCTTCAGTTTCCACCATCATTCACACCCGAGCATCCTCCACAGTATCCACCTCAATATCCACCACAGTACCCATATCTATATCCACCTTCATATCCTCCACTGTATAGCCCACAGGGTACCTAACAGTTCGTGCCACAGATGCCAAACATGCCCCCGCAGTAGCCCATGCCTCAGGCTGGTGGGACTCCTGCAGGCCAGTTACCTCATGGAATGATGAAGGCCAAAATACAACAAAACGAGTTCATTATGAGGAGTTTGGAGACATCCCTGACCTGAACACCCCAAGCCTCCGTAGGTACTATCGAGGGGTTCCGCAACATTAATCCCCTACCCTTCAAAGTCACTAAAGACGTCTTGGGAATTACCAATTGGCTCGTTAAGACAGAAAATCTTTTAAGGGCTTCACAGTTGTCTGCAGACCTATGGATGATGGCAGTTAGATTGCAGTTGGAGGGAAATGCTTACGATTGGTGGGCCGCAGAGGAGAGATACCTAGGACTTGACCAGACATGGGAGGAATTTAAGGTACTATTCAATAAGAAGTGTTTCTCTGACACTGCCAAGGTCGCACTTTACGACCCGTTCCTACACTTGGAACAAGGGTGCATGGCAGTTGATGAATACGACGCTGAGTTTAGTCGGTTGAGTCGTTTTGTACTGGGTTTGCTTTTGACGGAGCTGGAGAAAGCTAAGAGATTTTATACAGGCTTGAGCATAGAGCTACAAAGATATACTAGTTCTGAGTCGTGAGTTTCATAGGAAGCCATCTTGGCAGAGGCTAGGACTCAGGAGGCAATAAGCAAGAAGGCACAAAATCGATGATCGACAACCACAGTTGGACCAGATAAAGATGCTCAAATAGGACCAGTAAGGCGACCCCACACCAATAACATCAACCACAGAGGGCAGGCCCATATCAGGTACAGGAGAAGGTCATATGTTACTACTGTGGCAAGATAGGTCATGTTCAGAGAGATTGTCGATGACGTCTAGGGCATTGCTTATCTTGTGGTTCTAGTCAGCATCATGCCAAAGATTGTCCATAGCTAAGAACCGCTGCAACACAACAGATGCTAAGGCCAGCATCACTGGGACTAGCAACACCCCAACTTCCAACCCCTATAGGACATCCTAGAGGTTCTTCCTTGGCAGACCAGACAGCACAGTATAGACCAGCTGGACATGAGTCGAACAACCAGAGACAAGGGCAGGCATTCACCATGGCGGTAATAGGCACTCATCCTGAACGTAGAAATATGACAGGTATTATTTTTGTTACACCATTATTTGCTAAGACACAATTCCACATTAGGATCACACCTTCACTAGTAGTTATCATGTATTGCACAAATTACTTCATTATTGCCCATAGATTTTGGAATAGTAGTTAACGTAGCATTGCATGGTACCACCCTCAACACCATTAGTAGCCGCATAACCATAGACTTGTTAGACTTGGTACGATTAGAAGAAGTTAGAACTTACTGAGTAGAGGCTTTCAGGCACTGTGACTTAAAGTTCGTTACTCCCCCATCTATTAACTTGTAACCATAGAAGCACAAATCGACCTTTTTCCAATTTTTGTGTCATCATTGCATCGCTCGCAAAAATATGGGAGCATAAACGTGACATGTACAATCGTTCTCTCGTCTACATGAAAAATCGTAACATGATCTTTGCACATGACTGCTTCCGTCTTGCATTTCGTTTCCACAGATCGTGCTTTAATTTTAATTTCGAGGATAGAATTCTTGTAAGTTTGGTAGGATGTAATCCCTCAAATTTTTATTTTTTTAATTTTTTTTAAAATAATAATTATGAGTTTTTCATATTTTAAAAATAATATTTTTATATAAAAAATAGTCTTAGTTATGGCTAAGTTTTGTTGCGTAGGTTGACTACAGAGTGTGGCACGGCTAGCGTAGTCGTGTGACATGACTAGCGTATTAGCTATAGACTTCTCTAAGTTTTTCAATTTTAATATTTAGTTGCTTAAAATTTATTAAATCATATTATGGTTATATTTTCCATGTTCTAATATTTATTTAATTATTTTGGAAAGGATTTGAAATTAGTATTTGTATTTTAGTAATAGTAAGAGTATTGTTACTCACCAAGCTTACTATATTTTCCCCTATTATTTTATTGTTGGTATTATAACTATTTTTTTATATTATTATTATTATTATTATTATTATTATTATTATTATTATTATTGTTGTTGTTGTTGTTGTTGTTGTTGTTGTTGTTGTTGTTGTTGTTGTTGTTGTTGTTGTTGTTGTTGTTGTTGCTTACTAACAATATCATAATTTTTGGTTATTCATTATTTTCTTAGAAAATAATTTTTAATATATATACATATGTACATTCATGTAGGATAAATATTTTACACTAGGAAAATATGATTAGAAATTTTAGATATATTTTTGTTATTTTTTAAAAATGTTTTGGGTAAAGACTTATATATTTAAGATTATATATATATATATATATATATATATATATATATATATATATATATATATATATTGGTATAAAAAAGAAAAAAGAAAAGAAGGTACCAACATGGAACAGTGCAAAGTACTGTTCCTCTTCCCATCACCCGACCCCAAACCCACGCACAGGACTGAGAAAGAAAGTAGGAATTTTTTTCGAATCCAATCTTCCTCAAATCTTCGACCAAATCCTTACAATTTTTTTGGTAATCCTTATCCTATTCTCCCCTGAATAGATCAAATCCTCATTCAAACAAAATTCAAATTCGTGTATAATTCAAAGTGGAAGATCGATATATATATATATATATATATATATATATATATATATATATATATATATATATATATATATATATATATCGAAAAAAGGTTTCTCTAGGGTTTGGCGATCGGCGATCATCTTGGATCTCTCCCACCACGATTCCGGCTTGGCCTTGGCCGGGCCGGCGTCTCCCCTGTACTAGTGGACCACTTGGCCACTTGTACTAATCGCCATGTCAAACCTGACGTTTGCGTCGATGGTGGCGGGTGGATCTTCATCACAACCACCATCGATAGCCATTAGATCTCCTTCGTTCTCGAAAGGAGTTCCAGTAGTCTCTTTCACCGAGGAAGATGAACAAATACTTGCGGATCCTTTCAGGTTCGCGCTTATTGGGAAGTTTTCACATCAAAGACCATCTATTGATGCTATACGTAAAGCATTTAAAGTTTTCAAATTCAATGGATCTATAAAAGTGGGACTTATTGATTCAAAACATGTGTTGATCCGGCCATCTTTGGAGATTGATTTTCTTCGTTTGCGCTCGCGAGAAATTTGGTATGTTGTTCGAGCTCCAATGAGATTATTTAAGTGGACAAAAGATTTCTCTCCCTCTAGGGAATCTCCTTTATCTCCAGTTTGGGTTTCTCTCCCTGGCCTCCCTATCCAACTATTTGCAAAGAATGCGTTATTTTCTATTGCTCTTGGAATAGGTAATCCTTTACGCCTTGATAAGGCTACGGAGGATCTCACACGACCAAGTATGGCTAGAATTTTTATTGAAGTAGATGCAAGTAAACAATTGCCTAAAATAATCCGGATATGCTTGCCTCAAGGACGAACTTACGCTCAGCGTATAGAATATGAGCACCAACCTAAATATTGCTCTGGGTGTTTTCATCAAGGCCATACAAAAGATGAATGCAAAGTAAAAAGAAAAGCATCAGCAGAAAGAACTTATAAATGAGGTGGGTCCTTCTTCAGATAAAGGGAAAGGGCTCTTAATTCAAGAGGAGCCATCAACTAATGAAATAGAGGATACCAACATTAATGAGCGATCACCGACTATAAATGAATGGGAGCAAACATTGGAAGCAGTGAATAATATTGAAGACAAGCCTGAGGAGGTGGATGACGGCTCCCCAAGCCCCGATGCGACTGTCCCAAGCTCTAATGCGACTACAGAGCCATCCAATCCAGGGCTAATTGATGAAGGATTAGTTGCTGCTGATACACATCCATCAGTGGAGAAAGACACTATTCCTGACGGGGACAGGGAGAACACCACACGACTAGAAGAGAACCTGCCTGAGAATGCTGAAAATGAAGAGAAAATCATGGAGGTCCAAGTGAAAAGCCTCGAAAGAGTCGGAGAAAGAAGAAAGTTTATACAATGCCAGCTGAACCAAGACACACTAGATCGACGCCAAAAGGCCAGAAAGTCTTCCTCTCTCTTCCTCCAATAATTTTTAACATTCTTCTTTGGAATGTGAGAGGAGTTGCAGCAAAGATGACTTGTAAAAGAATTAAATCACTATGTCGCATCCACAAAGTTATGATCCTAGGTATCATAGAACCTAAAGTTTCTACTCAACAGTTATACTCTTCTCAGCTGAAACTAGGTTTTCAATCATCTGTTTCAAATAGTAAAGGCAATATTTGGCTTATGGCTCGTCAAGAGATTGTTATGGAGGAGGTTGATTCACACAATCAAGTTCTCAGTGTTATCATGTCAGGCTCTATATTTCCTTTTCGATCTCTCTTTTCGGTGGTTCATGGCCACAATAAAAAAGAGGGTCGACGGGAGTTATAGGAAAGACTTCTCCATTTGCAACATATCTATAGTTTACCTTGGATGGTTGGGGGAGATTTCAATGTCATTACTTCTACTAATGAGAAATTTGGAGGGTCTTCTGCTTGCCTAGTTGGTATCAATGAGTTTCTCAATTTTCAACTTGGTGCAGGTCTTCATACTATGCCTTACTCTGCTAGTTGTTTTACTTGGGTGAAGAGTGTTGATGGTCCACAAAGACAAGGTTCTAGGTTGGACAGATGGATGTTGGATGGTGAGTGGAATGAATGGGCTCTATTGTCATCATGCTCTCATCTTAGTAGAACTGAATCTGATTACTGTCATATTTTGATTAATATTAAAAGTAAGAGTGAATCAGAAAGAAAGCTTTTCCGATTTCTAAACTTTTGGACTACTCATGAGGATTTCCTCAATGTAGTTCGTAATGCTTAGACCTCTATAGATGCTGCTAACAATATGGTGAGAATTGGATTGTGTTTATCTGCTGTCAGGAAGGCTTTGTCCACTTGGAGTCATAATACATTCGGGGACATTTTTTAGGAGGTGAAAGTTGCTGAAGACAAGGTGCTTGCTGCAGAACTTGAATATGAAGCGGATGACTCTAAAAAGGAAGAATGGATGGAGGCTAAAGCTTATTTGAAGCAACGGATTTCATATGAGGACTCTTATTGGCAACAGAAGGCTAGAGCTAAATAGGATGGTGCAGGAGATAAAAACACTAAATATTTTCATTCATGTGTTTTAGCCAAAAGAAACAGACTATTCATTCATAGTCTCAAATCGGAGGATGGTCGTTCTCTTGTCACACTTGATGATATCCAGGAAGAGGCCAATGCTTTCTATAGTAAGCTATTCATTCCATCCCCTATTATCTCTAACACTGAATTTTTAGATCCTGTGCCAACTACTATTATAGATGATGACAATATTCAACTTATGTCCAAACCTACTATAGAGGAGTTAGTCGCTACACTTAAAAGCCTTGATCAAGACAGTACTCCTGGTCCGAATGGCTTTACTGGGTGTTTTTACAAGGCTGCTTGGGAAGTGGTTGGCCAGGATATTCTGGAAGCCATTCATCTATTTTTTGATGGATTTTCCTTACCTCGATCCATTACTAGTACTCATCTTCTTCCGATACCAAAGATATCGGATCCAAAAGTTATAAACGACTATAGAACTACTAGTCTTTGTAACTTTGTGAACAAATTATTTTCTAAAATTATTGCTAGAAGATTATCTCCTTTTTTCCCTCACCTGATTTCTCCAGAGCAAAGTGGTTTCATCAAAGGGAGAGAGATTATTGATAATGTGGTTTTAGCACAGGAGATGATAAGTATGATTCACCATAAATACTGGGGTAGCAATGCAGCTTTGAAACTTGATATGAGCAAGGCACATGACAGAGTCCACTGGACTTTCCTTCTAAAAGTGTTGAATAAGATGGGATTTTGCAATGAATGGCAGAATATGATATTACACTTGCTGGACAATGTATGGTTTTCTACTTTGATTAACGGGAATGCTTCGGGGTTTTTCAAAAGTTTATGCGGATTGAGACAGGGGGATCCAATCTCTCCTCTCCTCTTTGTCATTGCGGCAGAAAGTTTCAGTTGTAATTTGAAAAAGCTCAAACAATCTTCTGGGTTCAATCCATATTACTCGCCTCGGAGATGCCCAATTATAACGCATTTGGCTTATGCTGATGATGTGATTCTCTTCTCAGGTGGTGACAAGAAATCTATTCAGAAGATCATGCATATTGTCGAACACTATGAGCAAGTGTCGGGGCAAAAGATTAACATTGAAAAGTCAGGAATATATCTATCTCAACTCATTACTGAGGAGAGGGTGGAAGAGATTAAATCTACTTTTGGTTTCTCGGTGAATCAATTACCAATGACATATCTAGGCTCTCCTATGATGGCAGGTATGAGAAATACAGATATGTTTGAAGATCTTGTGACCAAAATCAGATATAAAATCAGTGGATGGCATAACAAATCTCTGTCAATTGGAGGGAGGCTTGTTCTTCTCAAATCTGTCCTCACTTCAATTCCAGTTTATACTCTTGCTGCTTGTAATCCCCCTGCTATTGTTATTAAACGTGTGGAGGACATGTTCCAAAGCTTCCTATGGGGTTCGAAGCATGGTTGTGACAAGCATACGTGGGTATCGTAGGCTAAAGTGGCTACTCCTATTGAGGAAGGTGGTTTGGGTATTAGACGCCTTCAGGATGTTATGGATGCTCTTACGGTTAAGCTCTGGTGGAAATTGAGAACAACACACACACTTTGGGTTGCTTTTATGAGAGCTAAATATTTTCCTCATACTAATCCATCTAGTGCTAATGCTTCAATCTTGTCATCTCATATATGGAAACGAATCCTGAAAGGGAGAGATATAGGAGATAGGCACATTGAATATCAGGAAGATTCAGAGAACTTTGTGTGGACACCAGGTATAGCTAGGAATTTCTCGATTTCTTCAGCTTGGAACTATGTCAGATTGCAGCATGATACTGATGACAGGTTCAAGCAAATTTGGGGACCATGCATTCCAATTAAATAGTCTATTTTATTATGGCAAATATTATTGCACAAACTTCCTACTGATGATGTTATCCAACGCATTGGTTTCAATCTTGCCTCTGCCTGTCACTGTTGTATACATACAGAAAGGGAGACTACCAGCCATATACTATCTGAAGGGCAACTTGCTAAAGAGGTATGGGATTATTTTTCTGCTCTCTTCAAATTACCAGTAACTAGATGTATGATTGATCAGCGGCTTCAAAGAATGTGGACTAGAAGGAATAAGCATGTCAAACAGATCACTGTGGGGGCTATATGTTGGCTGCTTTGGAAAAATAGGAACAAGTGGCGGTATGAAGAATATAAATATGATGAAGTTCAACTCAAGTTTGAAGTTAGGAGACAAATCAGGAAAGCCATTGTCAAGTGCAAACTTGCTAAAATTCCAGACGGGATTGAGTAAGCTCATCAATGTTTTGTTCTCAATGACTAGATTTTTGTAACCCGAGTTGGGACTCATTTGATGATTATTAATATATATATATATATATATATATATATATATATATATATTCAAGTAAAAAAATATACACTACTAAAATACCCAACTTTACCGACGGACTTTTAGCGACGAACGGATTCCGTCGCTAATAGCGACCAATTTCCGACATCTTAGCGACGGATTAGCGACAGACAACACAACATAATTTTTTTCAATTTTAAATGTAAAAATTTGTCGGGTTTCCGTCGCTACGTCGACGAACATTAGCGACGGATTATTTTTCGTCGCTTATCCGTCGCAAATGTTGGCGGCAAAATCTTTACAACATTGGCGGGAACTTTGGCGACTACCTAGCGACGGATATAGCCGTCGGAAAACACCTTTTAATTGGCGACGGTCTAGCGACTACTTTTTTCCGTCGCTATTCCGTCGCTAGATTCTGTGCCCTAACTTAAATTGAACCGACGGGGGGGAATTTTTCATTCCCCCCAAAACTCTCTCTCTCTCTCGCGGCTCTCCCTCTCTCGCGCGCGGCTCTCTCTCTCGGCTCTCTCTCTCTCTATACCAGGTCTCTCTCTCTCTCTCTCTCTCTCTCTCTCTCTCTCTCTCTATAATTTTCTCTAATTTTGTGTTTTGGGAGTGGGGGGGGGGTCGGCTTCGCGGGGGGTGGAGAGGGCGGGGGGGGGGTGAATGGGGTCAGAGGGTCGGGGGGTGTGGGGAATGGGGGCAGGGGGTGGGGGGGTGGTGGGGAATGAGGGTCGGGGGGTCGGGGGGGGTGGGGAATGGGGGCAGGGGGGTCGGGGGGTGGGGGTGGAGAGGGCAGGAGGGTCGGGAGGGGTGTTGAATGGGGGCAGGGGGTCGGGGGGGTGTGGGGAATGGGGGCAGGGGGTGGGGGGGTGGTGGGGAATGAGGGTCGGGGGGGTCGGGGGGGTGGGGAATGGGGGCAGGGGGGTCGGGGGGTGGGGGGTGGAGAGGGCAGGGGGGTCGGGGGGGGGGTGTTGAATGGGGGCAGGGGGGTCGGGGGGTGGGGGGTGGAGAGGGCAGGGGGGTCGGGGGGGGAGGGGGGTGTTGAATTTCCTTTGACACACTGTCCTAGGTATCTACACATACACACACACTGTCACACAAACACACAAAATCTGAATATATGTAATGTAGGAATACACGTTGGTAATGTAGAATATTGACATGTATGTATAATGTATCTAATTGATTTTTAACCCATGTCTATACATATATATGTGTAGGCAAGCATGAGATTATGAAATATAGGCCATGTATATATATGCTAGTATATAGGAATGCATGTAGGTAGGCAATGATATAAAATATAATGTAGTGTACAATGCATGTGATAGTGTAAGTTAATGAGTGGTATATATATGCAAGTTATAAATGCAATATTGGATAATATGAGAATGTAATGTCAACATGTATATATATGTAATATGTGTTCTCTATGGCTTGTGATGGTGTGTGTGACTGCTAGACTAGGCTTGGTTAGGCCTACTGAGACTTATTAGACCTACTGCTACTTTGTATTGCTTTCACAATGTCACGTACCCTGCACTAAACATCCGATACTTCGATCCGATACTGCCGATACTACCGATATCGCCGATACCAATACTACCGATATCGCCGATACTACCGATACCGCCGATACTACCGATATCGCACGCCGATACTACCGATACTACCGATATCGCCGATACTACCGATACCGCCGATACTACCGATTCCGATACCGATACTTTGAACCTTGATTTAAATACATGTTAGTATAGTGTCTTCACATATATGTTAAGAGTATATACATGATTAGCAAGGTAACTAGATACAAGTTATGATACAATGTAAATGCAAGTATACATGTTAGCTAGATAGCTTAGACTTATATTGCAATCTCCTATTCACACGAGTATTGATATCGCCGATACCAATACTCGTAGGAATAGTCCGATACCGATATACATTGTAGAGCTCTGTTTTGCTATTCTGGACATGTTGTGACCTGTGCTGTTCTAAATAGGAGCCAGACACACTCCTGAGACGGGGGAGTATGTATAGTGATGTGGATTCTTACTAACTTATCATGTGAACACATTTATGGGCCCTTCATTGAACCTTCTCATGTGCAACTTTCAGTCCATTCACAGTTCCCTATATTGTACTCTACATCACCTAGTTCACTTATATCTAACATCCTAACCCTAATCCAAATTTATGAGTATCGGTATCGGGCTATTCTTATGTTTAGTTTGTCTTACGATACAGATTTTCACATCCAAATTGAGGATGAGTCGTTATTTTGTTGATCGTACATGGATGTACAAACGGCAACACGAGAGTAGAATTGGTGTGAGTGACGATTTTCAGGCAGGCGTGGAAGTATTTCTTAATTATGCAATGAGCAAAGCTCAGTACATGGACGGTAACAAAATTAAGTGTCCATGTGTTAAATGTCACAATAGACGTTACGAAGAAGTGGTGACTGTGAGAGATCATTTGACCCGTAAGGGTTTCGTACGTAATTACGGCCTGTGGTCATCGCAAGGTGAACTATATTCGGAAAGACAGGCTGCGGAAGCTGCTACTTATGCTTTTGATGATAATGCTGCAACGGATGTCATCGAAGACCACGGATGCTCTGTTGATTATGGAGATCTGCAGAACCTTGCACGAGATATGGTGTATGATGCGGCAGGGCCTAATTTTGATCCGGAGGATCCTAATCCCGAGGCGAAGGAGTTCTATGACATGTTTCAGGACGCAGATACTTCTCTATATCCTGGTCGTGAGACTCATTCCGCACTGTCAGTGACGATGCGGTTGTTGAACATAAAGTCTGATTTTAACTTGCCACAAGCTTGCTATAATCGGATCACAGAAGTAATCAAGGAGGTGTTACCGAAGGAATCAAAAGAGCTACCAAGAAACTTCTACAAGTCAAAGATGATGGTCCGACAACTGGGACTGGGGTACGAGAAGATAGATTGTTGTCGCAACGGATGCATGTTGTACTACAAAGAGAATTGCGTATCAGAAAGTTGCAGCTTCTGTAATGCGGATCGTTACAAGCCAGTACAGGGAAAAGGAAAGTCGACTAGAAAACGACGTCCTTACAAGTATATGCATTACTTGTCGATCACGAAGCGCTTGCAGAGGATGTATATGTCTCTAAATACAGCAGAACACATGACGTGGCACAGCGAAGAACGCATAAAGGACGAAGGAGAATTGTCACATCCTTCGGATGGAGAGGCGTGGAAACATTTTGATTTGTGTCATCCAGATTTTGCTGCAGAGCCTAGAAATGTACGCCTGGCGCTATGTGCTGATGGCTTCGCCCCTTTCGGACAGTCGGGATCTCAGTACTCATGCTGGCCGGTCATTCTTACCCCTTACAATCTGCCACCATGGATGTGTATGAAGACTCCTTATATGTTTCTGACAGCTATCATACCCGGTCCTAAAAATCCGACGAATAACATCGATATATATTTACAGCCGTTGGTGGATGAGCTGAAACAGCTGTGGGAGATCGGTGTCACGACCTATGATATTTCCAGGAAACAGAACTTTCAGATGAGAGCTTCACTCATGTGGACAATCAATGATTTTCCAGCATACGGTATGCTGTCGGGATGGAGTACGCACGGCAACATGTCTTGTCCGATATGCATAGAAAATAGTAAGGCGTTCCGCCTTAGGCATGGAGGAAAAACTTCTTTCTTTGACTGTCACCGTCAATTTCTGCCCGCGGCCCATCCTTGGAGAAAGAATAAGGACGCGTTCAGATATGGAAAACAAGAATTTTCTCAACCTCCTGCCAGATTTTCGGGATACGATATTTGGGAAGCTGTAAAGGAATTGTCCACCGCAATGGAAGATCCATCGAACCATCGTGTCGAGGGGTTCGGACAAAGCCATAACTGGACCAAACGGAGTATCTTCTGGGACTTGCCTTATTGGAAAGATAATCTTATAAGGCATAATCTTGATGTCGTGCATATCGAAAAGAACGTGTTCGATAATGTCTTCAATACCGTAATGGATATTAAAGGAAAGACGAAGGACAATCCAAAAGCAAGACAAGACATAGCCGAGATATGCAAGCGTCCTCATCTGAACTTAATACAAAGGGGTGCTGGTGGACAATTAAGTAAGCCTATAGCGCCATACACATTGAGCAAGGAAGATAGATTAATAATCTGCAAGTGGATATCTAATTTAAGATTTCCCGACGGCTATGTTTCGAATTTGTCTAGATGCGTTGATCTCAATGAACGCAAGCTAACGGGAATGAAGAGTCACGACTGCCACGTGTTTATGGAAAGATTACTGTCCATTGCTTTGAGAGAGTTGTTGCCTTCTGCTGTATGGGTTCCGTTGGCCGAGCTGTCTACATTCTTCAGGGATATCTGTTCAACTAAGCTGACGGTGCAACATATGGTACAACTTGAGGAGAAGATTGTCTTAACAATCTGCAAGTTAGAGAAAATATTTCCACCGGGCTTTTTCGACAGCATGGAGCATCTACCGATTCATCTAGCATACGAAGCCCGTGTCGGTGCATCTGTTCATTATCGATGGATGTACCCCTTTGAAAGGTAAATAAAAACTGATATAATTTAAGTGAAATTTAAGTGGATTTTTCAATTCATTGTTAATTCTCAAGATAATTTGTCTCTTTAGGTACCTACACCATCTAAAGAAGAAAGTTGGCAACAAGGCTCATATAGAGGCTTCGATATGCGAATCATATCTTATCGAGGAGGTGTCAAATTTCTGCTCCATTTATTTCGATACTCATGTCGAGACAAATCGAAATAGACCTCAAAGGAATGAAGAAGACGTTGATGATGGAGGTATATTCAATTTAAGGGGCAAGCCTATTGGGGCTAGTAAGAAACGGTGGTTGACCGACGATGAGTATGATACCGCTCACCGATATGTCGTGTTAAATTGTGACATACAAGAAGTGAGAGATTTGGAGAAGTAAGTGACTACGCCTCGTTATAATCTCTAATTTGGTGAATTAAGTGACTACACTTATTTTTATTCTCTCTAACCGTGTATTTAGAGGTGAAGTCAAAATGAGGACACCATATATTACAGATGAGGGACTTCAAAGAGAGGTTGATTGTACCTTTCCGTCCTGGTTTCGTAAATACGTAAGTAACTGAGATAATATGTTATGCGGCTACCATTAAAATATATGCAGCTAAAATATTTAAATTATCAATACATGTTTACAGGTTTTATTGCCTGAAACAACACTCATAAATGAGAGCATTCGTTATTTGGCATTGGGACCGAAGAAGCATGCAAAGACTTTGTCAGGCTATGTCGTTAATGGCTTCAAGTTTAAGTCAACTCAGCATGCTATAAATGCCGAATTTCTCAATGACGGCTTCGATACCAAGAATTCTGGTGTTTGCATAAGAGGCACCATCTATGACGACGAGCCGGACTTTGACTATTATGGAGTGCTTCGGGAGATTGTAGATTTACAATATAGTGGCCCATATGATATGCATATTGTGATGTTCAAATGTGAGTGGTTCGATACGAGACCAAATATCGGTTGGAGAATCGATAAACAATTTGGATTCGTCGATATAAATCATCGCAGGAGGTATAGAGGGTCCGACACGTTTGCGATAGCAAGTCAGGCTGTTCAAGTCTACTATACAAGCTACCCAAGGCGTCGTAGAGATCGATTTGACTGGTGGGCAGTATGCAAGATTAAATCTAGAAATACATTTAACGTTGGAGACCCAGCATACCAAGAGGACCAGATCGAGAAGCCCCAATACATGGGACAACAGTCGGATACCATGGACGTGGAAGATGTCGATATACCTCATGCTGAGAAAAATAGAGGGGAGGAAGAGGTTGATATACAAGACTTAGCTGTCAACCAGGGGAGAAAGAGGCGTCTTGTCCCAAGTATTGAGCCTGAAGAAGAAGAAGAAGAAGAAGAAGAAGAAGAAGAAGAGGATGAGGATGAGGATGAGGATGAGGATGATGATACAGATGAAGTCGACGATGAGGATGATGATATAGATGAAGTCGACGATGAGAATGAGGATGAGAACGATGACGATGACGATGAGGACGAGGACGATAACGATGATTAGATTAAATATCGGTATATATTAGAAGCACTTACAACTAACTTAGTGAATTCAGTTTAGACGGACACATTCTTATTTCAGTTTATGTTTTTGTCGTTCGATCATCTACTTATTGTATGATTTTCTTTTTACAGATGGCACTCTTAGTTCTCATTGTCTTGACGGCACTCGCCGTCCTGCTGCTGGTATATATATTTTAGTTCAGTTTTATATTCATTTATACTTCTATATTGTTAATTATATTTATGTGTTCTATTTACAGGTCATGGTCACTACCACTCGTGCTGCTGGTAGCCGTGGTGGTGCTGGTGGTGGCGGTACTGGCCGTGGTGGGCGTGGTGGTAGCGGTGGCCGTGGACGTGATGGTAGCGGCCGTGGACGTGATGGTAGCGGTCGTGGTGGTAGCGGTCGTGGTCGCCTTCCACATACCCCGGATATAGAGTCCTCCGATCCCGACCTGGAGAGCCCGGCCACAGACTCTTCCCGCCGTCGATCTATCTCTGCGACCCATCCTTCATCTTCATCGAGGCCTGAGACTCCATCCGCTAGCGGATCCGCCGCCCCCGGATGCACCAGCGGGTACACCATCAGTTACTGCAGGGTGGGCTCCGGAGTACCCCCGGATTCAGCTTCATCCTGCTACCGGTGAGTACATCCGCGGACCCGCGGATCCTCCGACGCCTCCAGAGAGGCCGATAGGCGAGAACCGACGAGAGCTATGGCCCGCGGGTGATACGTAAGTAAATTTAAGTTAATTTATTAAATTTGTTTCATTTATTCAAGTTAATAATCCAGTCTTTGCTTCTTTGTAGGTTTTTCCCGTATGATGCTGCCCGGATACTCGGGCAAATTATCCGGGAAAACTACCATGGCCCCTACCTCAATTTTTCTGAGGTGCCTCAGAACATGCAGTACGTCTGGCTCGAGGAGATGAAGGTATATATATATCTTTTGGTTAATTATTAATTATTCTTTAATCCACTAATTTTTTAATTACGTGATAATTTAATTTGTATGTCAGACGACGTTCTGGTGGCCCCCCCATCGCGATGAGTTGATTCGCAAGGCCTACAAAGCCGCCGCCGGAAAGAAGATACGGGATGCGGTGTACGACGTTCGTACGGCACATTCGAGGAAGAAGTGGCTCCGGGAGGAGTACTACGAGCAGATGTTGGATAAGATGAATACTGCTCAGTACAGGGAGAAATCAGAGAAAGCGAAGGCGAGCAGACAGGCCGCTGGTCTGCATACGGGAGGTTCAAAGCCCCACGCAGCGACGCGTGCAGATTTGGTGAGATACCGCAAATTCATTTCACTATTAAATTCGGTACTATTAATATACGTAGTTAATTAAATTCGACGTATATTTCGTATGCAGGCAAAACGGGCGGTAAAGGAGGGGAGAGAGCCGGAGTCGGTCACCGCCTACGATGTATTCCTGCATACACACAAGAGGCGGGCAGATGGGAGCTTCGTCGACGCGAGGGCCAGGGCGACTGATGTAAGTAATTACGTTTATGAGATTTATATTAGAAATATAATTATTGTTAACTTAATTAGGTGAACGTAGGATTCAAATTATAACTTAGGGAAACATAGGATTTAGATTATAACTTAGGAAAACTTATAGTATAAACACATTCACTGGATAGGCTGCATATCGTGAGGCCCTTAGTCAGATTGAGCCCCCTGCCGAGGTTGTCGGCGAAACGACGCCCACCCAGACGCCCTCTTCTATGGCCGCTCGCTACGACGACGTGTTCGTAGAGTCTGTCGGCGGCTTTAATAAAGGGCGCGTCTACGGCGTAGGTTCCCTGGCGGCGTCGTTGCAGGGCGCGACTCCGAGATACCACCGCCCCCGCCTCCTCCCGCGCCCCCGTCGGACGATATGAGGACGCAGCTTGCGACTCTCACCTCCGATATGTCGGAAATGCGGAGTCTAATGTCGGATGTGCTGGAGCGCCTTCCGCATCCTTCTTCTGCTCCCGGTCCAGATCCGTCTGCTCCCGGTCCGTCTACTGCGGTTGCCGGTCCTTCCGACCCTGGACGTTATTCATTTGACCGTTCTGCCGAGGTCCGCCTGGTACCGGATACTGCGCTCATTGGGCTCATGGACATGATGTCGCCAGAGCAGCTCCGCAACCTTCGAGAGCATGTGTTGTCCCAGGTGCCTGCGTACATGGTGGAAGAGTACATCCGCAGAGCCGAGGCGGCGTCGAGACGACCACGCGATCCATCTCCGGGAAAATGATATTTGTACTGTTTTTTGATATTATGAATTTAGATATTTGGATATTATGAATTTGGATATTTGGATATTTGTTATTGGATATTTGATATTGGATATCATGAATTTGGATATTTGTTGATCATGTAATGTTTGGATGGATATTTGGATATTTGTTGATCGTAAATGGATGTTTGGATATTGGATATTATGAATGTGTAATATTTACGAAAAGGAAATAGAATGTTTCTGTAATTTTTTTTAATTGATGTTACATTTAGCGACGGACTAGCGACTAACTAGCGACGGATTATATAAATATTTGCAGTTACCGACGGAAGGGCGACGGAATATCCGTCGCTAACTGGGTGATATAAAATATTTTACAGGTACCGACGGAAGAGCGACGGAATATCCGTCGCTAACTGGATGATATAAAATATTTTGCAGTTACCGACGGAAGAGCGACTACCTAGCGACGGCGAATCCGTCGACATGGTTCTGGAAATATGGTAGGTTTCCAGAGACTTAGCGACGGATAGTTGGTCGCTAATCCGTCGCTAATCGGTCGAGGATGACGACGGACTAGCGACGGATGAGCGACCAATTATCCGTCGACATGGTTCTGGAAATATGGAAGCTTTCCAGAACCAGGCCGACGACCTACCCGTCGCTAATACGTCGCTATAACGTCGAGGTTAACGACGGAATGGCGACGGAATAGCGACTGATTTTGCGTATCAGGAACCTCTCTGATACGCTTTTACCGACCTATTGACGACGGATTAGCGACGAATATTTTAATATTATATGGCATGTAAACCGACGGAACATGTCGCTAATCCGTCGCTAAGTAGGTGAAAGACAACCGTCGCTAACCAGTCGCTAGTCCGTCGGATAATTATTTGTGCGACGGCTTAGCGACGGACATTTTTTAGCGACGACGTTTTTCCCGACGGTCATTTTCAGCAAATATCCGTCGCCACTACGTCGGTAAAAAATGTTACCGACGGATAAGCGACGGATCTGGCCGTCGCTAAAGCTGGTTTTTTTGGTAGTGATATATCTCTCGAGATATTCACTGCGGGTTCTTTGAAAACGCTAAGAAATAAATACCTCATAAAATTCCCTTGCCTCCCGACGCTGTCCTGACCCTCGCGAGCTTCCCCTATCGTTGTACGACAGCCTGCGACCGCCGGAGCACCGCCGACGACCACGCAGTCGCCGAAAACCCAGTAGGAACAGGGTCCCCTGTTCTGAGTCGAACAGTGAGGTATACAACTTCTCACACCAAATTCTTTAATTCTGTTCAATAAATTTTCGATCTATCAATTGCTTTAGGAAGTCTACCTAACCACCTAGCAATCCCCCTAATTATTTTAGGTTAAATCATGTAGTAATCAATATTAATCCTGACCCAAAGATTCAAAGAAGTTGCTTTATAAACAATTTGCATACAGGCCAACCACCCCAATTTGAGGATTGATTCCTATCAATCTATTAACATTTTAGAAAAACCACTTGCCCAATCCTATAGACAACTTGTAGCACTCGGAAACCCTTTTTATAGTTATTGTTTTAATTAAGTATATGCGAAGTCATTCATTTTCTAAAATTCACAAAAACAGTTTTTAAAACAGAATTTTTTAGAAAATTTCACCGATACGGGGTCCATCTCGACAAACTGGACAACTCTGTCGCAAATCGAGGGCATCGAAAGGTGCGTACGGACTTTGCGGACGTGTGGGCTTTGACGGAATTCGAATTGGTTACATATGCACGACGAATTCAACCTGTATCCGTCGAAGAACGCCATATCGGCCTTTTTCCATATTTTTCAATTACTTTGTGCACATTCGTCATATTGCGACGAAACTTACGCCATTAGGTGCGCCAAGTTTGGTTCTATTCTGAGATAGTTGACCGGATCGCCCTTTTGCAGGCCCTACGATCTGATTCAATGGGTAATTTTGTGTACGACTCGTCAAAATCCAAAATTGGACATACCATTGAGTTTGTATCAAAAAATCGGACCCATAGTCATATAGTTTGACAATTTTAGTGACCATAAAATTTGGCACGTATTTTGGTACAAAACGGATCCAACGACGGTATTGTTTTGGCCCTAAATTATGATTTTGCCCCTGTATCCAGAATTGGACTTTTGGGTAGGCATTTTTAGACATTTTTTTTCCAAAAATATTGGTGATGTTTGTTTCAGCATCCGGGGACGTTTACGGAAGTTACATCCTTACAGCTACTCCTGACTCGTTGATTTTATCTATTGGATGTCATCAAAATTCCCAACATCCACCAGGCAAGTATACCTTGCTATAATTTCTGATTGTGCATATTTATTTCAGCATGTTTACTTATTTATTTTATTTTATTTGCTTAAACTGCGCTTCTAAGTCACACTTGGGTGCAAGCGACTATGTTATTCGTTTTTCTGTTACTTTTATTTATTTTATGCATATCAACCTAGAATTAAGAGACGACCTCATGTGTATGAAGCATCGCTATGTCTTCAGTCGCCCTGACACTTGCGTATCACGGTTTGTGAGTCTCATATAGATCTCGGACGTGCGTATCGACTGGCCATCGGTGCATACATGTCGTACGATAGGTTTTAACTGCTAATAAATATGCATGTCCAGAGGACTTAGCAGTTATTAGAAATAATGTGATGTGGATATAGCACGAGTAGAACATGAGGAGGGAGAATACAACTATTAGGCGTAGGGGCTTCCATTTATTTATTTTTCTCTAGTCGCCGCTAGCGGACTCAATTGAGTGCTAGTGTACCGTGCATTTACTTTCCTCTAGTCGCCATTAGTGACTCAACCAAGAGCTAGTGTGCCATGCATTATTTTTTTCTAGATGCCACTAGTGTCTCAGTTGAAACGCTAATGCGTCGTGCCTCTATTTTCGGAAAGCCCAAGTGTGGAACTTTGTCTTCAAAGTGCATTTTCACATAGATGGTTAGGGAGCCCAGTTATTGTTTATATTTTAGATATCGTAGCATGTTTTTCTATATCTTATTACGTCCCGCTGAGGACATGGTGATCTCTCCAGGTCTAGACGACGAGCAATATCCTGAGGAGTACGATTTTGGGCTAGACTCTTCCTTCGCAGCCGAGGAGGTCTCACCCTTGGTGTTTATTTGGTTTTATTTTTAGTTGATGGACTATGTAGTTGCTACTCTTTCCTTTGTTCATTTCAGTTGATTTCCTTTAGTAGTTCGGTAGTGGATTTGTCTCTGCCCGACAGATATTTTATTTTATATTTTATTTGAGACATTTGATTAGTTATTTCTTTTATTTTCCATTATGGATGAGATATAGATATTGCCTGTGACCATGTTATTTTATGATGAGCTGGAGCACATTTATTACAGCTTATGTATGTATACGTAGATTCTATATATTAGAGTAATCTACATATACATACAACTGGCATGTACATATTCCTAGTCCTACGTATATTGGGACTGGGGTGTTATACTATGCCTTGAATTCTGTACCATAACTACAACTTTTTTCACTCACATAATGACATCAACTGTGCTTCTGGCAGCACATTGAAGGCTCTGTGCCTGTCTGGTTTCAGTGTATGTATATTGGGTGTCTACAATGTTTCCTTCAAGAGACGGCCTATATATCTATCTATACACTCTAGGTGAGTTCTTTTAAATAGTCTTGGCATGAAGCATTTTACTTCCTTGTTGTGCTACGCAGCTATGACATGAAATAATCATGTGGTACCATACGTACCATTGTAACATTAGGCCTAGCCACTTTGTAGTGCCAAACTATCCAGCATGAGGCCTTTCGCTTCCATGCGGTGTTACGCCGCTGTGACATGGCTCGCGAAGTCGAGGCTTTATTCTTTCTAGGTACCTCATGTGGTGTCACACCAATGTAACATGAGGCCCAGCCATTTTGTAGTACTACCTGTTGCTCTTCATTCTACAGTATTAGGCCCACTTGCCTATGTGCGGTGCTACACTGCTGTGACTTGGCTTGAAGCTGAGGCTTTACCCTTACTAGGTACCTCATGTGGTGTCACCCCACTGTAGCATGGAGTACTATCCTTCTTTGTAGTGTTGTGCTACCCGTGCTTTTTGTAAAGCATACTAGATATCCTAAATACCCGAGAACTTATTAAGGCTTCCAAGCCATCCTCTCACAAGACTTTGTTCTATACAAAGAACAAACATTAGACAATAGTGGTTCTAGGTCTATAATCCAGTAATTCCCAAAGGTTTACCCATTGTTCCTGATATTCTTCTAGTCAATGATCCTTCTTTGAACTAAAAGCTTATCATGACCCGTACCCGGTATAGGGGCACGAGTGCGTGACAGTGTCCAACCTATATCGCAGCATCGACGGTAGAACAATGTCTAGGTCTAACTAACTTATTAACAATTATAATTATCATAACCTGTCGAGATGTTCATCTCTAAATGGAGGACAAGTAAATGATAATATAACTATACTCAATCACAATGCTAAAGGAAGATAAATAGTACAAAAGATAAAGAAAATAAGATATTAAATATTCACAAAGCCTATCGTAACATAATACAAGACCAGAAAGAGATGCAACAATTCCCAAATGCAAGTCTCAAAATAATAAACATGCCAAGAGTCATCAACTGGAGACATGGTCCAATACAAATCTGGCCTAAAGAGTCGCTAAATAAGGCTCATCTGCTGGGACTAGACCCTCCTGAATCAGAGTCTTCCAATCTATGCCTACTACACCTTGAGGGCCGTATATAGCAAGTAGGGAACTCATCCTCTGTGCCGTCTAAAAAATATATCCAGTCAGGATTGGAGCGAAGTACATTTCTAACAACAGTTCCCAATAAATGATAAAGTCTATATAACAGTAAATAGAGTGAATATACAAGGTGAAATAACATGTACAGCGATGTAACAGGGCATAAGTAAACTGTGAGTAAATATAAGAGCAAGTGAACAGGGTATATAATCTACAAGAGTCAAGAAACATACAATCTATGTGAGTGAGTACTAGTTTCAATATATGATCGGCTTGGGAAATTGTACAGGGATATATGGCCTTGTTAATCCTATGTGCGGTGTATGATTAACACTCACAGGAAAAATAGGACATACACAAGAAGGGTATGATCACATATCTACACTACTACTCTCCACCCCCGACGGATACAGTGGATCCAGCCATGGCACATTATGACACGAGATTCTCTGAGAAGGTCGCGAGCCTTCAAAGGAATCGGTGTCTATATAATGCACAAGAACAAGACTTGCACAGGATATACCAAGATATATAAGGAATAACATCTCTTAACGGGATCCAAAAAATATCAATCCGTATACCTAATATGTCAAGAAATCAAGGATATATACACTAAATATATGAAACATAGAAAATACCCTAAACTAGAAATTATCAGAGAATGTACTCGTCTGAGATCCGGTGTAGAATATCAACAATGTCTAATACGGTGCCTCGAAGACCTAAATGTAGAATATCAATATCAATTTGCGTTTTGGAATCATAAACATGCTAAACTAGATCAATTCTAGGTCTTTCCCTTATGTATTTACCTTAATATATTTGTATAGATTCAAAACTTCAATACCTTAACTATTTACTTTACCTTACACCTTATCCTATGCCCTAGACGCATGCCAACTGCTTATACTCTTTACCCATATCTATATACCTATTATCCAAACTATCTACCTATTAACTATCATTCTAATTATCCATATAACTTTCCACCTATCCATATAACAATTTATCTACCTATTAGTATATGTCCTGTCACACCCTACTCTGTCACCAGTTTCAATAGTACACACACATTCAAACTGATGCACAACACAATATAAGTATCCTCCTATTCTAACTGATGTTCACTACTCACACACTTAGACACACTAACACATACACATGGGTTATGCACTGACCTGTGTACCTGTGCACAGGCCACACAGGCCTGACCAAGGCCTTCCCTGGCCTGCAATCCTGTTGTGCATATAAGACTCCTGTCTGCTACCAATGGCAGTGGTTGCCCTTTCCCCTGTCTACTGTCCTAACTGAACAACAGAGGTTTCCTTCCTTTCTCCCTCACTTGTAATACTCATTCTACTGACACACCTAAGCCTCTCACAGACATAGACATATACTTGTATAAGCATTTACCTATCACTCTCTTACTCACTCTACTAACACATGAATATTGACACTCATATGACACACAATGGCACTACACTACTGATCCTTAACTATATTAGGTTGCTGCTATGCACAAATGCTGAGCCAAATAACTGCTACTATTCTAAATTGCCTCTCTAATACTGATGCATGACCCTACCCCATCTATAGATATCCATACTCTCTAACATTTGCTACCTACTGACTGATACCCGCACTAACATGTATCACAAAGCACACACACAATCACTACTGCCATATAGAGTAAACCCCTAACCTGCATACAGATCCCAAAGTTCTTGTGCACCTATATGCATAGGTGCACACTTACCTAATGCACAATTGTACGAAAATATAGAGGCAAGTTTCCCCCTTCCTTACCTGTGAAGCAAACCACAAGCCAAGCCAAGGCATGTGCAGGGATCTAACTCCCTTACAGATCCCCCTATAAAGTCTAAAAGTTCTCATACAGGCCATAGCCCGACCTTACTTCCCTCTTTGACTTCTAACTGAACATCCAATGCAACCTATATTGCTGCTACTCCCTTCCTTCTATAGTGCAATGGCAAACAGCCATGCACTGCTGCCCAAAATACTGTTGCCACTTTTCTCTACTGTACCAAGTGGCAGTTGCCTAGATATGATCACCACTAGGGCAAAGTGCACTGATGCACTTGCTACTATTATATACAGGAACCCCTATGGCTTTTCTATATTGATACTAACATACCCATTCCTATATTCATTACCTAGCCACTCTGTTATTCCCGGGGCTTGATCAAAGATGGAGAAACTGATGCAATCGAGATCTGAGAGTCACACAAAAACTTTACAATGATCAAACTCAAGATCTATGATGATACAAAAAGCCAAATAGCCAGATTACAATATGAAGGAGAGAAATAGAGAAGAGAAGATCTCTCGTTCTTCCTTGCAAACATGTTACACACTACCAAAATAAGTCATATCAGCGACATAATTAGCGACGCCAACTTAAAACGTCGCCAATATTTTTGGTTTTAGCGACTTCAGATTTAACGTCACAATACGTCGCTGGTAGCGACATACAGCGACATATTACGACTACCTATAGTCTAATAAAAATCAACGTCGTTAATTTGTCGAAAAACGTCGCTAGTTTTATCAGTTCAGCGACGTTTAGCGTCACAAAGTTTATAACGTCGCCGAATATTTAACTAATACCGACTCGTTACGACGTATTTCGGGCGTCGCTAATTTCTGCTAAATAGGGTTTCCTCGGTTCCAATTTTTATTTCTCCCTCTCCCCAAATTCTTTGTTCCCGCCCCTCTTCCCCCGACCTCGACGACAGCCCGACCCCCTTCCCTCCGGCGCCGCTCATCCTCCTCCTCCACCGCGAGCTCCTTCTCCTCCCTCCGACGAGCCCCTTCTCCTCCTCCTCCTCCATCGCGAGCCCCTTCTCTTCCTCCACCGCGAGATCCTCCTCCTCCACCACCGCGAGGAGACTGAAGGTAAACCCTAACCCTAATTGAGGTGTTTTTCGTGTCTAAAATGGACACGGAGACACATTACGACCATGTGTTCACTGATACAGTGTGTTCGTGAGGTTTTGGACACTTTATGTCCATTTGTTGGATACGTGGACACCCTCAAGCTTGTATGTATATGTATTTCACCTCTGTACACTTAATCCCCTCCTTCTCCACCACCGAACATGTCCTCCTCCTCCTCTTCCACCACCGTGAGGAGACTGAAGGTAAACCCTAACCCTAATTGAGGTGTTTTTCGTGTCCAAAATGGACACGGAGACACGTTACGACCATGTGTTCACTGATACAGTGTGTTCGTGAGGTTTTGGACACTTTGTGTCCATTTGTTGGACACGTGGACACCCCAAGCATGCATATATATGTATTTTACCTCTGTACACTTAATGCCCTACATACACTTGTGTATTTTCGTATTAATTTGGATTTGCATATTGGGTTTGGGTTTCGATATAGTATTTGATACATTGTTTCACCTTGCAACATTCCTACACTAATTTTAGACAACAAGTATATGAACCAATTAGTCAACATCTATTTGTTGAAGTATGGTACTCCATTCTTCGTAAGTTCTAGCTATATATGTCTCAAGATCCAATACTCAAAAATCCCAAGAAGAAGAAGAAAAAAAGAATAAAATGACATCGCTCAACACCCTATGACAACTCTTTGTAGAATTGTGTTAAAGTGTGAGTTCTATAGTATGAGTTCTACAGTATGGTTCTCTTTGTAGGATAAAATGACATTGCTCAACCCTATCGATCCTCCATACAAGTCTTCCTTCATCTATTGTCTTAAAGTGTGAGTTCTAAGTATGGTTCTCTTTGTACAATTGTGTCTTATTTTAGACAACAAGGGTTTTCTATTTTTATAGGTAACATGGCAACATGTGTAAGGGAACATATAGGTGTGTGTTTGTGTTTGAAAGGGAGTGTCACAAGAGTAAGGCGTGAGCATGTGTTAGTATTTTGAGCTGTGAGAGTGTTTGTTCTGTTGAGGTTAGTACCAACTGGCAAGTTAGGTTAAAAGAACCTGGGAACTATGGTGTGGTTGTATACATCATATATATGTATGTGTGTGTCTAGTGGGAGAAAGGGGGGAGGTTTAACTAGTACCAGGTATTTGGAGAGGAGGGAGAGTTTATACTAGTATATATGGACTAATATCCTAAAACTTGACTTATACAACTTAGAAATGGCTAGTTTGACCAAGTTGGACTAGTTTAGCTTAGAGTTGGCTCGGTTGGACTATACATAATATATAGACTAATATCCTAAAACTTTACTTCTACAACTCAGCCTATATGAAATATTGTAGACACGGGTGATATACCGCCGCGATAATCTCTGACCACCGTACGCACAAACACGCGAAAGAAAAGTTACCAATACGAAAAGAAGATGACAGATAATCTCTGACCATTTAACGTAAAATGTCATGTGTACATATACTGCAGAAAGTGTAGACCACATGAACTGACAATTGCATATCATTCACTACCTTGATGTATCTATCTTATAGAATTATGGAGCTGAATTACTATCTGTGGAATCGTACTTGGATGTACAACCGTCATCCTGATGACATGTACGGTGTGCGGGATGAATTCATAGAGGGTGTACACCAGTTCCTGCAGTTTGCCAAGGCGTTCCCTCAGTACATGGACGGTACCAAAATTAAGTGTCCGTGTGTGAGATGTCGTAACTTGAAATATCATCCGGAAGTGGATGTCACGTATCATTTATACTCGAAGGATTTCACGCCGAATTACTATCAGTGGAGCGAGCACGGAGAACTTGTGTCTTTAGCATCGGAGTACGAGCCTTATGTGGATGTCCACAACAACACTCCTTACGACGATGGGTTGGTGAACATGGTTTTCGATGCGGCCGGGCCTAGTTTCGATCCGGATGATTATGATGCACCTGAGGAGGCACCGAACCCCGATGTTGCACAGTTCATGGAGTTGCTGGAGAATGCAAGGACTCCATTATATCCTGGTTGTGAGGATCATTCACCGTTGGAGGTGGTTACAAGATTGTTGAGCATCAAGTCCGATTTTAACATGTCGCAAGATTGCTACAACCGTCTTATGGAGTTGCTTATAGAAATATTGCCTGAGGGTGCGAAGTTGCCTAAAGACTTCTACCGGTCTAAGAGGATGGTTAGATCACTCTGGATGGGATACGAAAAAATCGATGCCTGTCGCAACGGGTGCATGTTGTACTACAAAGACGACAAGGATGAAGATGCCTGCAGATTTTGTGGTGTCGATCGCTACAAGGCATGTGGTAGAGGAAAGTCTGTCGGTGCCAGGAAGCCTACCTCTTCGATGCACTACTTGCCGTTGACGCCGCGGTTGCAGCGGTTGTTTATGGTGAAGGAAACTGCAGAAAACATGAGTTGGCATAAGCAGGAACATACCGAAGGAGTGTTGAATCACCCATCTGATGGAGAAGCATGGAAGCACTTTGATCGAGAGTATCCATATTTTGCTTCTGATCCGCGTAATGTCAGATTGGGTCTCTGCTCCGACGGTTTTACCCTATTCGGACTTTCGGGATCCCTGTATTCGTGTTGGCCTGTGATCGTAACCTCGTACAATCTACCGCCTTGGATGTGTATGAAGACTCCGTATATGTTTCTCACCGTTATTATCCCAGGTCCGAACAATCCGAAAAGGAACATCGATGTGTATTTACAGCCGTTGATTGATGAGTTGAATCAGCTGTGGGAAGTAGGTTCCAACACGTACAATGTATCTAGAAAATAAAATTTCCAGATGCGGGCAGCACTTATGTGGACCATCAACGACTTTCCGGCCTATAGAATGTTATCTGGATGGAGCACGCATGGTCGTCTTTCATGTCCGTATTGCATGGACAGCACTAAAGCTTTCCGTTTAAAACACGGAGGCAAACCGTGCTTCTTCGATTGTCATCGACAATTTCTGCCGAAGGATCATCCGTACCGGAGGAACAGGAATGCTTTTCGTGCTGGCGTTGTGGAGAAGGCTAATCCCCCGCCAAGGTGGACCGGATACACGATATGGGAAAAGGTAAAATATTTACCAAGAGCTATTGAGGAGCCTACTACGGGCTACAAGTGTGACGGATTTGGTCGCACTCATAACTGGACGAAGAGGAGTATATTCTGGGATCTTCCATATTGGAGCACCAATCTGATTAGACATAACCTTGATGTCATGCATATCGAGAAGAATGTGTTTGACAACATAATTAAAACTGTAATGGACGTAAAGGGAAAGAAAAAAGACAATCCAAAGGCTAGATTGGACTTGGAAGAAATATGTAGACGTCCTGCATTGCATTTGATAGAGGACGGGAATGGAAAGTTGAAGCAGCCTAAGGCAATTTTCTCACTGGATAAGGAGGATAAAGTGAGGCTTTGTAGGTGGATTCAAGGTCTGAAATTTCCATATGGGTATGTTTCGAACTTGAGAAGATGCGTCGACCTCAAGGAGAACAAACTGACAGGTATGAAGAGCCATGATTGTCACGTATTCATGGAGCGGTTAATTCCGATTGTATTTCGGGAATTCTTACCGCATATAGTTTGGGATCCATTGACGGAGCTTAGCATATTCTTCAGGGACCTTTGTTCTAAGAAATTGCTCGTTGAACGTCTAGAAAAGCAAGAGAAGGACATTGCGGGTAACACTGTGCAAGTTAGAGAGGGTGTTCCCTCCTGGATTCTTTGACTCTATGGAGCATTTGTCGATTCATCTTTCCTACGAGGCACGTGTTGGTGGACCCGTCGAATATCGATGGATGTACCCGTTCGAGCGACATTTGAATCACCTAAAAAGAAAGGTGAAAATAAGGCTCGGGTCGAAGGTTCTATTTGTGAAGCCTATATTCTCGAGGAGATTACAAATTTTTCCTCCTCCTATTTCAAACCTCATGTTGCTACGAATAGAACGAGGACTCCGAGAAACGACGACGGATATCAAGAATTTAATGATGGAATACTGAAAGTATTCAATACGTCCGGAAAGCCTTCGGGGAAAATGAAGAAGAGATATTTGAATGACGAAGAGCTAAGGGCTGCTCAATTGTATGTATTACTCAATTACGACGAGGATGAAGTGGAGAAGCTAGAGGGGTAAGTAACTCAGGATGATGAGTTTACGTCATCTCAATGTAATAGTATAAGCTAATTTTATTGTACTAATCGACGGTTGCTTCGTTGTTTTCCAGCACATATAATGATGAGTTGAGGCTGGTTAGACCCTACCTAACAGACGAAGCATTAGAACAAAAAATGAGACATCATTTTCCTTCTTGGTTGAGCGAATATGTAAGTAGCTCGGTAATTACTGGCCTCTTCTAATGCAACTGCGCAATAAATAACTTATTATCGCTTATTTGATATTCAGGTCGATCGTCTAATTTCTCCCGAGATTGAATTAATTAGAACTCTTGCCAAGGGACCAATTACTCTTGTTAAAATATGGCCAAGTTACTGTGTCAATGGCTTTCGGTTCAAGTCGACAAATGCTTCGATCAGAGACAGCTTCCTGGATCTTGATTCCACAAAAAACAGTTATTTGTGTATCAAGTCTTCGAACTACAAAGACGTCGATCCAGGAAATGATTTCTTTGGCATCTTGCGAGAGATTGTGGAGTTGTCATATAATAATGGCAGAGAACCTGCAAAGATCGTGTTGTTCAAGTGTGAATGGTTCGATCCGATTGAAAATCAAGGTTGGAAAATTGACAAGCATGGTCTTCTGGATATAAACTACAAGCGTAGATATCAAGGCTACGAACCGTTTGTCCTAGCAACTCAGGCTCAGCTCGTGTACTTTACAGCTTATCCGAGACGGGGAGCAACGAAGTCTGACTGGTGGGCAGTATGCAAGACTAAAGCCAGAGATACTTTTGATGTTGACAAAAAAGCTTACCAGGAGGACGAGCTACCTCTTGTAACCAATATTGTCGATGTGGACTCCACGGAAGTTACGCATTATACGACACATAATGTAGAAGATGTAGAATTATCCGAAGAGGAAGACGAAGCCGACGAAGGCGAAGATGAAAGTGAAGATGAGGAGGAAGAGGAAGATGAGGTCGAGGAAGACGAACAAGATGATTATTCTGAAGATGATTGAGAGAGATATACTTATCTGAACTTAGATATTTCTTCTAGAATACATTATCTGGGCTTAGATGATTATTGTAGAATGTATCATCATATGTTGTCTTGGTTATTATCTTGTCTTTGTTGTACTTTCATATTTCTAGTCTCTATTATTTATTGTACTTTCATATTTCTAGTCTCTATTATTTGTTGTACTTTTATATTTCTAGTCTCTATTATTTGTTGTATTATCATATACTGTTATCAGGTATGGCAGGTCGTCGCGGAGCGTACCGAAGGGGACAACGAGGTCACTCTCCTCCGGTACTTCCTACAGGTACTTCTAGAGGACAAAGTTTTCCTTCGGTACCTCATTCTGGTACCGGCTCTGGATCCTCATCGTCGATTACTCCTCCATATCGGACAGTAGGTGGGCCTGGTGGGACGACGTTACGTGGGATATCTCCTGGGACGAGTAGTTCCAGGCCTATTGAGAGTAATCGCCCGTCTACCATTCCTACTGCTGATACGATGATGGAGACAGATGAGCAGATGGCGGAGGCTGCGGCGACGGCCGAGGCGGCGGTGCCGACGGCCGACCAGCATCATGCAGATGATGCGTGCGCACCTCCGGAGGAGAGGAGGACGGAGATCTGGGCCGACGGTACAAAGTAGGTGTTTTGGTTTATAATTTTTTTCTTTCTGTTTTTATCATAATTTAACTTTTTTTATGAATATAATATGTTTGTATAGATATCGTCCCCCAGAGGTACAGAGACGTCTAGGCCACATGCTGAGGCATAATTATGGTGGTGCTTGGATTAACTACTCTGAGGCTCCGGACGAGAGGAAGGCCTTCTGGTTTGCGCGCTTCAAGGTTAAAATATATTTGCTTTTAACATGAATCATATAATTTTTGTATATTATATATAACTGATAAATATTTGGTTTGCGCTCTTCTAGGATATGTTTTTCTATCCACCGTACCGGGCCGAGCTTATTGAGGGGATGTTTCCTGTCGTAGCTGCCAAGCTGATCCGCGACTCTATCAATGATCAGAAGGATCGTGATCGTGCTGGAAAGCCGATCCAAGGTTGGATCACCCCTGATCAATGGAATGCTATGAAGGCTCGATTCGAGGAGCCAAAGTACAAGAGAAGTCGGAGAAGGCCAAGGCGGCTAGGCAACATGCCTCGAAGTGGTACGGTGGGTCGATTCCGATGACAGAACATTTCCGTCGTCTGGTATGTCTTCCTCTTTTAGAAATATTATTTTAATACAAAATCGATAAATTATTACTAAGATAATATATTTAATTACAGGTAAGGAAGGTCGGTAACGCCGACATGGTGACCGTCTTCCTGGCCACCCATCGTCGCGGCACTGACCTTATTGACGAGAGGGCCGAGCAGACTTATGTAAGTATTACAATACGTTATCTTAATTTAATACTTCGTGTCAATTTTAATATAACTTAGTAAATATGATGCAAATAAATATTCATGTAGTTAGTAATAATAAGTACATTAATTAAAATTAGAAATAATAAGTACATTAATTAGAAATTAAAATAATAAGTACATTAATTAGAAATTAGAAGTTAGTAATAATAAGTACTTTCTAGGCCGAGTATCAGAGGCTGCGGAACGGGCGGCTGCTAGTGCACCTGATGCAGGAGAGGCCGGTACTTCCGCGTAGCCCACTCAAGCTCTGTGGAGGACGAGCTGTGGATTGTCGCTGCTGGTGGACTGTAGGGGTACGTACTATGGTACGGGATCCTATGGCCCCTAGTTGTGACCCAGTCCTCTAGGACATCTCCTGCTAGTGTGCATGGTCCATAGCCCCCAGGAGTTTGCCCAGTCCACCAGATGATGGAGTCTCTCCGTGACGACCTGCTACGACGGATCGAGGAGCAGTCTCAACACCATACGGACGATCCTGCGCTGCTAGCACGATTGGATGCGCTCGACCGCGGCATTACGGACCTCATGGAGACGACTGAGAGGACAGAGCGCACCGTTGGAGGGTTAGAGCGCACGGTCACGGAGCTGCAGACAGGACAGACGACCATGGCCGAGAGGATGAGATTGGCGTAGGAGTCGATGGTCGGAGCAGTGATAGAATGTTAAATATCATGGATTCATACCACCAGCGACTTGCAGCGTTGGAGCGTGCTAGTCTTCCGGGTGCGCCTTCATCGTCGTCGACTCCGCCGCCTCCACCGCCATCTTTTTCGACACCGACTCCACCGACGTCACTGCCTCCATCGGTATCGATTTCACGTGAGGAGTATGAGTTGTTCGTATCCCTTCGTCGCGCGGTGCCCCTTCTGCACCAGATTCCTAGTAGTCCTAGTTAGGACTGTTTCTGTGTTTGTTTCATTCTTTGTGACTTGGATATTTGTTGGTTGTGTAGATTTGGATTGGTGTTTGGATACTTGTTATTTGGATATTTGGTTATTTGGATATTTGGTTATTTGGATACTTGGTATTTGGATATTTGGTTATTTGGATATTTGGTTAGTTGTTGTGTGATTGTTGTAAACTTGGTTATTTGGATATTTGGTTATTCGCAATTATGACGTCAAGTATACAAACTTGGTTAGTTGTGTACAGCGAGAAATGGACATTCTGTGATTGTTTGGATCCTATTCTACAGTGAGAAATGGTTATTTTTAAACTGCAGGGAGAAATGGACATTCTGTATTTATTTTATTTTTTGCAGTTTTAGCGACGTTTACCGACGTTTACCGACGGATACCGACGTAATTTTGCGTCGGTAAACGTCGGTAAATATGCAATATTTCAGTTTGCCGACGTTTTAGCGACGGTATAAACGTCGGAGAACGTCGGTAAACGTCGATGTACGTCGCTACTATTCCCAAGAATTCCCATAATTTATCGACGTTTAGCGACTTTGATCATGTCACTAAACCACCGACTATTCGTCGGTAGTACGTCGGTAATTTACCGACGTGTAGCGATACGCAACAAAAACGTCGGTAATCCACCGACGTCACGACGATAGACGTCGCAATAGACCGACGTACATATACGTCGGTAAACGTCGATAATGGCGACGTTTTGCGACGTTTCGGAGATTAGCGACTTACATTTCAGCGACGATCAGAAAACGTCGATAATCCCGTCGCTAAATATATTTAGCGACGTAATTTGTCGTTTTAGCGACGTCTTTATGGGTCGCTAAAACGACTTATTCTGGTAGTGACAATTGGGACAAAACGTTACAATAATCTAGAGAAAGATGAGATGAAGAAAGGTTGCTGGGGTGTCAAAACACCGTTGCTCAAAGCAAGATTCGCCCCACACGAATTGCTTTCAGGAACCAGCAAGTTGAAGAACTTGTGGAACCCGAAGTCACCTCTGTTCTGACTCCTTGAATGGACTTGCAATGGCGGCAGCAGCTCTCTCTCTCTCTTTCTCTCTTTTCTGACTTATAAAATTCGTAGTACCTCAAAGGAGGCCAGAAGAGAGTATATATAGAGAGAGGGTGGAAACCCTAGCCGCCTCTTCAGTTATGGAAAGATTGAATCAAATCCACAAAGATAGCAAGGAAATTAATTCAAATCCCACAAGATAGCAACGAAATTAATTCAAATCCCACAAAAAGTGGATCTGAATTAATCGCATTGAATCAGTCTTTCCATAACTGACTTGTAGCCTGCACAGTCAGCGGAGTCCTCCATGGCAGCAGCAGCAGCAGCCTGGCCGTATGGCCTCATGGCCGCAAGTGTCGTATGGACCGCATGAGGCCGCATGAGCCGCATGACTGCTGACGTGCTAAGTGCAAAGTGCGCCAACAAAATGCCATATTACGCCTCATGAGCCCATGAGCGTGAGTCCGAGCCCGAGCCCGAGCCCGAGCCCGAGCCCGAGTCCGAGTCCGAGTCCGAGTCGCTAAGCCCCTTTGGGGCTTAGCTCCAAATGGAATTAATCCAAGAGAATGACAAAAGCATTAATGCCTAATCCTTGGAGCCTTATTCTTACCTCCTAGTAAACTCACCGACATGGTTCCCTCCTTAGGGTCACCACCGCATGTGCATCTCTCAACAACACAACCAAGTATATATGTTGAGATAACTCATGGTGCATTTCCGATGTGGAACTAAACTTTTACAAGGCATGTTGAGAGCAAGCTCTCTTGTAAAGAAAGCACCAACAATACTCCACTTATCATAACATATATGTGTCCAGGGTTGAGCGTTCCCCACCGTAACTGTCTATTTTGCATTAGGGTAGATGTCGCTGACGACTTGAATCTTCCCGCATGGGTTAAATAACAATATGATACAAGAATGGACTACGCCTTGAATTCTGCACCACAATTGTAATTCTTTCCACTCACAAAGTGTAGTTACGTGTGCTTCTGGCTGCACATTAAAGTCCCTGTGCCAGCCTGGTTTCAGTGTATATTTTGGGCGTCTACAAGTTTACCCTCAAGAGCGGCTTGATATCTCTTTCCATACACTATAGGTGAGTTCTTTATTAAAGAGATATGGCATGAAGCCTTGCGCTTCCTTGCAGTGCTACGCCGCTATGATATGGCCTGAAGCCGAGGCATTACCCTACCGGGGAACCTCATCGTAGTGTTATACTACTGTAGCATGAGGTCTCAGCCTCTTTGTAGTGCCAATCTACTCAGCATGAAGCCTAAGGCTTCCTTGCGGTGTTACGCCGCAACGACATGGCTTGCAAGGCCGAGGCTTTACCCTACCTAGGTACCTCATCGTGGTGTCGTACCACTATAACATGGGGCCATCCGCCCCTTTGTAGTACTGTCTACAACTCTTTAATTATGTCATACAGCATTAGGCTACCTGCCTATTTGCGGTGCTACGTCGTTATGACTTGGCTTACAAAGCCGAGGCATTACCCCAGACCTGGGAACCTCATGGTGGAGTCACCCCACTGTAGCAAGGAGTTTCACTCCTTGTAGTGCTGCTCTACTGTGCTTCCTGTAAAGCACACCCATTCACTATGCTTGAGAACTCATTAAGGCGTTTAAGCCAACCTTCCACAGGATCTATTTTTTTTTACAGAAAATACATAGTAGACAACAGTGGTTATGGGTCTGTATCCCTTCCATGTTCCAAAGAATAAGTACCCACTGTTACCTGATAGTTTTCTAGTCAGTGATCCTCCTTTGAACCAAAATTTAGATGCCTAGGATTTCTCTTTAAACTAATAGCATAAAACTTTATGGTAGGATTACAAAGATACACTATCAGAATACCTTCAAGCCCATTTTATAAGTTGTGTCATCGACCAACTGGCGCTTGAGGCCCTTTGTGAACGGATCTGTCAGGTTATCCTGACTCCGAACATCAATCACTGCAGTTATACCTCTTTTGATAAGATCGTGTATTGCCCTGTGCTTCAACCGCACAGTCCTCTTCTTCCCGTTGCAAAGGCCATTTGATGCCACCGTCGCAGTCGTCTGGTTGTCACAGTATATCGGTATCGCTGGTATCTGAGCCCCAACCAGTGGAAGATCATACATGTGCTCTCGAAGCCATTCTGCTTCATCTGCTGCAGTTTCAAGTGCATAGAATTCAGATTCTATGGAGGAACGAGAGAGTATAGTCTGCTTCTTCGACTTCCACGATATAGCAGCTCCACCTAAGGAAAAGACATATCGCCTGTGGATCTCTTGCTTTCCACCTCTGAACTCCAGCTAGCATCACTGAAGCCTTCCACTACTGTCGGATACCCGTTGTAGTACAGTGCATATGTCTGAGTCTTCTTGAGATACCTCATCACCCGCTTCACAGCTTTCCAGTGCTCAATCCCTGGGTTGCTTGTGAACCGACTCAGCATTCCCACAACAAAAGCTATGTCAGGCCTTGTGGCAGTGGTTGCGTACATCAAACTTCTGATAATGCTAGAATACTCCAGCTGACGCTTTCCCTCGAGTTTGGCTTCAGTTTCTAATCACCCCTGTATGGCGTATCGATCCCTAGAAGATCCTTATACCCATAGCGTATGAGCATCTTCTCAATGTAGTGAGATTGTGACAGCGCTACTCCAGTGTCTGTCCGGATGATCTTTATGCCCAAGATGACATCTGCATCCCCCAAGTCCTTCATACTGAACTTGGTTGAGAGGAACTTCTTTGTCTTCGTGACACAGCCTATATCCGTACCTAAGATTAGCATGTCATCCACGTACAGACAAACGATGACTCCTCTTCCATCAGTAAACTTTATGTAAACATATTTGTCCGTCTCGACTCTGTAGCCGTGTGAGCATCTTCTCAAATGTAGTGAGATTGTGACAGCGCTACTCCAGTGTCTGTCCGGATGATATTTAAGCCCAAGATGACATCTGCTTCCCCCAAGTCCTTCATACTGAACTTGGTTGAGAGGAACTTCTTTGTCTCCGTGACACAGCCTATATCCGTCCCTAGGATTAGCATGTCGTCCAAGTACAGACAAATGATGACTCCTCTTCCATCAGCGAACTTTGTGTAAACACATTTGTCCGTCTCGCTGACTCTTCTCAGCTGCCCTAATAACTTATGTACATCTTGGGAGCTTGCTTCAAACCATACAATAATTTCACCAACTTGCAGACTTTGTCTTCAAGACCTTTGACGACAAATCCATCTGGCTGTTGCATGTAAATCTCTTCGGTCAGCTCTCCATTCAGGAATACTGTCTTTACATCCATCTGATGTATCACCAACTTATGTAACTGCTAGAGCGATTAACATTCTGATGGTGGTCATCCGAGCTACTGGAGCGTACGTGTCAAAGTAGTCTATCCCCTGTTTCTGAGAAAATCCCTTGGCTACCAGCCTGGCCTTGAACTTGTCAATAGTTCCATCTGCCTTCATCTTCTTCTTAAAGATCCATTTACATCCGATATGTTTTTCTCCTTCAGGTAGATCTACCAACACCCATGTGTTATTGGAGGTGATAGAGTCAAACTCGTCATTCACTGCCTCCTTCCAGAAGATAGCATCTCTGGTCTTTATCGCCTCATCGTAGGTAAGCGGATCTACTTCCACATGATAGGTGACAAAGTCATCTCCAAAGTCTTTAGGTCTTCTCGTTCGCTTTACTGACTGCTCTACGAGTTCTGGTACAAGAGTTGTTTCATCAACAACAGCTTCTTCTTGGACTACTGGCCCATATGAGATTTCAGTATCATTTGCACCTACATCATTTTTCGGAATGTCCGAAAGAATAATATTTTTGTCTTTTGCAAACTTGTCTTCAAAGTATTCAGCATCACGAGATTCGATGATATGATTTGACTCAATATTAAGAAATCTCCGAGCATCACTCTTCTCGGCATACCCAAGAAGATCGCCTTCATAGTCCTTGTTCCCAGCTTCTGAATCTTCAGATCTGGGAGCTTCACATACGCCAGACACCCCCACACTCGAATGACATTCAAGTTTGGTCTGACTTTGAACCATAGTTCATGAGACGTTACGTCCGAAGTTGCATATGGCACTCTATTCAGAATGAAAGTATCCGTTAATATAGCTTCTCCCCAATAGCATTTTGGAAGACCTGCAGTAAGCAGCATTGAATTCATCATTTTGTTAATGTTCGGTTCTTTCTCTCTGCTACTCCGTTGGATTGAGGAGATATGGAGCAGTAGTCTCGCATATGATTCCATGTTCTTTGCAGAATGATGAGAAGTCATGAGACCTGTACTCCCCTCCTCGATTACTTCTCAACCTCTTGAGTTGTTGTCCAGTCTGCCGTTCAGCTTCGGCCCTGAACTCTCTGAACTTCTCGAAAGCTTCGTCTTTAGTCTTGAGCAAGTAGAGGAACGCTTATTTGAGAAGTCGTCGATGAAGGTTATGAAATACTTTATCCCGGCCTTCGTGGAGATATTTGAAGTCACATTTATCAGAGTGTACCAACTCCAGAGATCTGTACTTCGATTGACCCGATGAAAGGGTTTTCTTGTGATCTTCGTCTGAGCACAACCTTCACACTTCTCCACCTTATCCCCATATTGGAGATAAGTCCTAGACTAAATATTTTGTTAATTCTTTTACAATGAACATGTCCTAGTCTATTATGCCACAACTCAAGAGAATAATCAAAAAATACAACTGCATTAATGTCATTAAACTGGTTGACAAGCTGAATTTTAAACATTCCTTCAGTTTGATAAGCCTTCCGAAGTATGTTCCCTTCTTGGACATCACCATCTGACCAGCATTGATGTCCATCCTCAAGCTTGCGTTGCAGAGAAGGCTCCCAGAGATCAGGTTCTTGGCAATCACCAGAACATGCTTCACACCTTGAAGTGTCAGAGTGTTCCCAGAAGTGAGTTTCAGCTCCACAGTCCCAATCCCCAGAACTTCAGCTTGGGCCTGGTTTGCCATGACAACCTTCTCAGATATCGGCTGGTATATGATGAACCATTCCTTACCAGAACAGACATGGCAAGTCGCACCAGTGTCTATCCACCAGTCTGAGTCAACCCCCACAGTTGTGACCTGTGCGATCATAGCAACAATATTAGAAACCAATGAAACCTTACTAGGCTCACCTTTCTCTGATTGTTTAGGCTTGGATCTGTATTAACTCTTGTAGTGGCATTTCTTGCCACAATTGAAACAAGTCACGTGGGACTTGGACTTTTGTTGCTTGAATGAAGGACCCTTCACTTTTAGATTAGTGAAGTCCTTCTTCTTGTGATGAGAAGCCGCCTGCTTTCCCTTGGGATCTCTCGTCTTCACTAGATTGGCTTTAGCCAACTATTTGGACAGAGTGTCCATCTCCTGTGGGAACGCATCTCGTCCTCAACATGGATCTCTTGAAGTAGATCTCCCAAGCTAATGTCTAGCTTCTTTCTGAGCATCCTTGCATAGAAGGTACTCCATCCAGCAGGAATTTTTGAGACGATCCCTCCAACGACAAACTTGTCGGGAAGGGGCATCTCTTCGTCTTCCAGTTTCTGACGCAGCTTCAGAAATTCCTTCTCCTGTGGAAACATGGACTACTCATCCTCAAAGAGCAATTTGTGATATTTTTCAACCACAAACATCTTGCTCCTGTTCCTGTCTTTTTTATATAGTTTTTCCATAGACTCCCATATGTCTCTGGCAAATTCCTTCTTCGAGTAGGATTCTGCCAGGGAATCCTCTATAGCATTCAGGATGAGAAGCCTGCAGATGCTATTTTTCCTTCTCCATTTGGCCTGGAGTTTGGTAGCCGTATTGATTGCGGCAGTAGATCCAGTGTCTGGAACAGAAGGTTCTTCCTCCAACAGTACATGATCAACGTCTTTGAGTTGAAGAGTTAGATAAACCTTCCTCTTCCAGACTTGATAATGCTCTCCATCGAACTTTTTCAACTTGCAGTAGTCTGATTGGACGAGCGAAGCATTAATGTTTTTCATCTACAAGGATCTTGCTTTGAGATTGTTATTCCTGGGGCTTGATCAAAGATGGAAAAACTAATGCAATCGAGATCTGAGAGTCACACAAAAACTTTGTAATAATCAAACTCAAGATCTACGATGATACAAAAAGCCAAATGGCCAGATTACAATATGAAGGAGGGAAATAGTGAAGAGAAGATCTCTCGTTCTTTCTTACAAACGTGTTGCAATTAGGACAGAACTAGTTACAATAATCTAGAGAAAGATGAAATAAAAAAAGGTTGCTGGGGTATCAAAACACCGTTGCTCAAAGCAAGATTCGCCCCACACGAATTGCCAGGAACCAGCAAGTTGAAGAACTTGTGGAACGCTCGAAGTCACCTCTGTTCTGACTCCTCGGATGGACTTACAATGGCGCCCAGCTTCCTCCTCTCTCTCTCTTTTCTGACTTATAAAATTCATAGTACCTCACAAAGGAGGCCAGAAGAGAGTATATATAGAGAGAGTGTGGAAACTCTAGCCGTCTCTTCAGTTATGGAAAGATTGAATCAAATCCCACAAAGATAGCAACGAAATTAATTTAAATCCCACAAAGATAGCAACGAAATTAATTCAAATCCCACAAAGATAGCAACGAAATTAATTCAAATCCCACAAAAAGTGGATCTGAATTAATCGTATTGAATCAGCCTTTCCATAACTGACTTGTAGTCTGCACAATCAGCGGAGCCCTCCATGTGGCAGCAGCAGCAGCAGCCTGGCCGCATAGCCTCATGGTCGCAAGTGCCGCATGGACCGCATGAGGCCGCATGAGCCGCATGGACCGCATGAGCCGCATGGCCACATATGAGCCGCATGACTGCTGACGGGCTAAGTGCAAAGTGCGCCAACAAAATGCCACATTACGCCTCATGAGCCGATGAGCCCGAGTCCGAGTCCGAGTCGCTAAGCCCCTTTGGGGCTTAGCTCCAAAAGGAATTAATCCAAGAGAATGACAAAAGCATAATGCTTAATCCTTTGAGCCTTATTCTTACCTCCTAGTAAAATCACCCACATGGTTCCCTCCTTAGGGTCACCACCCCATGTGCATCTCTCAACAACACAACCAAGTATATATGTTGAGATAACTCATGGTGCATTTTCGATGTGGGACTAAACTTTTACAAGGCATGTTGAGAGCAAGCTCTCTCCACGTAAAGAAAGCACCAACACACTCTAGACAAAACTCTTAATTAGGAAATCCCCCATTTGCTGTTGCATCTAGCCTACCTGTTGTTGCCCTCCATTTCAGTGCACTTATATGTGCATTTACAGAGGTGCACTAGTGTGCACCTGTTAGCTAACAGGACTCCTCATCCTAACCTATACACAGGTAGCATATTACATGTTGCCAAGCACAGGTCAATGCACATTTGTGCACTGACACATCGATCTCCCTGTCAATTGCACTTAGGTGCACATTTCATCCAACCCATCCCCTGCACCTGTCCCTATGCAATCTATCTATCTAACTAATACATCTATACACACACACACACCAGTATATATAGGCTTGTATCTCCATAGGCTCACCATTTTCCCTCTCTTGGACAGCAACTGATACCAATAACAGACCTATCTACCCATTCAATTCCTATCCAAATACATACTAACATCTACTCATGTATACCAAGACTCCCTACTTAAAACTCTATTGCTAACTGATAGTGTGCCTAGGTGTAGTAGGAAACCACCTACTGCAGTCTGAGGCTACTGTCTACCTGATTTGAACTACTGATTTAAATACTGAATTCACATCCCCTTTAAAACTCCTACTACTCATGCCCGACCCCACATGTCCATTTTCGAATCCTTCATTCATATCCAACCTTTCCACCTGTAACACCCCTAAATTTTTGAATTTTTTTACTTATTTATTTTGACTTGAATAGGGATTTATGGAATTTGTAAGTATTTTTAATTAAATAGTTATTAGTTGACCTTAGCCATGGTTAAGATTTGGAGTACAAGGTGACTAGGAATTGGGGCATGGAAAGTGTACTCGTGTGCTTGACTAGTGTTTAGCTATGGTAAGGAATAGTGGCACGGAAAGTTTAGGAGACCCCGGATGTACCAATTTAGTCCGGATTTGACCGGACCCAACCCAGGTCCACGTAGTCGGGTAGTGCATCCAAAAGGTCCATGTAGATGTATATTGCATATATGTTTTGGTGATTATTTTAGTGATCCATTATTTTTTTATTTATTTCATAAATAAATATTATGCTTTCTAAAATATTATTGATAGTTAATATTCTTTTTATGGAGAAACCTTCCCTGAATTTATTAGGGCTACTTTTATTTAAATAAAATTAGTATAAATAATTTTTTGGATATTCGCTATTAGTGCGTATAATTTTGTTATCTTGGATTAATGAGCCATTATTATCCTTACAAACACATATTATATATATTTACGGTAAACCAATATTTATTGCATATCTTTCTTATAGATATATATAATATATATATATATATAATATTATATAATATATATATATATATATTGCTCTCTCTAAAAAATATATATATATATATATATTGCTCTCTCTATAACTAAAAATATATGCTCTCTCTCTCTCTAAAAAAATATATATATATATATATATATAATATATATTATATATATAAATTAATATATATATATATAATATATATATATATATATATATATTATATCTATATTATATATATTGCTCTCTCTATAAACACTATCCATATATGGAGTCTCCTTTATATATATATATATATATATATATATTAGAGTAGAGTAAAGGAGTCTCCTTTATATAAAATTAGTATAAATAATTTATACGGAGTCTCCATTTTTTATATATATATATATAATATAATATATATATATATATATATATATATAATATATATATATATATATTGCTCTCTCTATAACTACACCAATCCATATATGGAGTCTATATATAATATATTATATATTAGAGTAGAGTAAAGGACTCCATATATGGATTGGTGTAGTATAGAGAGAGCAATATATATATTATATATATATATATATATATATATATATATATATATATATATATATATAAAATATATATATATATATATATATATTATATATATATATATATATATATGTGGGTGTGTGTGTGTGTGTGAAAATATATATGTGTGTGTGTGTGTGTGTGTGGTGTGTGGTAGTTATGTAAAGAAAAGAAAAAAGAAAGAAAGAAAGGGTGAACAGTGCCCGCAATCACTGTTCATCTCCTCTCAACCCGCTGGGCCAGGGCCGCGGAAACATCGTTTAAAAACTTGTGATTTCAAATGATTGAAATCATGCAATTTTAAATAGATTTCGTCCAAATCTTTTAGAAGTCAACTGTAGAGCCTAAAAATCAAGTTGCGCCATATTTTTACTACTCAGCAATCAAGTTGCGCCCAAGAGATCGAGTTAAGCCACTGATTAGGTAGCCCAGAGATTAAGTTGTGCTACTACTCACGTTGCGCCATGTATCAGAGTGCGTCTAATCACATTGTGCCAAAGCCGACATGGCGCCTGACAATAATTGTCATCATTAACTGACAGCACTGACAATTGACAGCACATTAAACGAAAAAAATCTCTTCGAATCTCGTAAAACGTGGCGCTCGAGACGATTTGCTTTCATTTGTTGACAGCTGTTCCGCGCACTCCGTATGTTGTGCCTAGGCGCAACCTGATCAAATTCTCCTCGCAAATCAAAATGCTGCCACGTGTCTATGCACTGAGTTGTGCATACGCAAACTTAATCAAGCGTAGTTTGACTCATTGACTGAAGGTCGCGTAACCTGACAAAGTTGAAGCAACTAACGTTCTAAAGCAGGATGACGTGGCGCACATGCCACTAATCTCTCAAAATGTGTCCACTACTCTGTACACGACCATGTGCATCTCAATCATATGATGCCACGCATCTAAATACAGTTAGTACTCGTTTAATAACTGAATGGAAGTTGGCGCAACTTGGAATTGGCACAACCCAAAGTGGCGCAGTTCAACCTTGCGCACATCAGAATAACTGTTAAAACGGTTATTTCCAGAACTCTATAAATATAGGTTCTAAATCATTATCAAGGGATCAGAGATCAAGAGTTCTTACAAAAGTGCTGCTGCATTCTTCAGAGGCTTTAGTCTTCAAGTTCACATAGTCCAAGGGATAAAGCGATCGTCTTCTGATCGGATTCCTAAAGTTGTATTTCCCCAGAATTTATTGTACTTTGTACGATTCTTTTAAATTTTGGAATAAACTTTTATTTTTGCAAACAAAATGGCGACTCTGCTGGGGACGACTTTCTTCTCCGACGAGAAGGTGACAACTCAATATGATATTGCGTCAATCGGCAAGACGCAGAAGACTCTGGTTGTTCAAGTCAACCAGACAACCTACGAGGATATGATCAACACCAAGAACAACAAGCGCACTATGGCTATCGCCAAGAATAGAACTGTGTGACTCCCAAGTCTTCCACAATTGCGGTTGCCCAGGCGCAACTTGAGCGCTCAGTGGCCAAGATACAATCTGCCTCTGTGGCCTAGGCGCATCCTGCTTCTGTTGCCCATGTGCAACCCATTCATTCTGCTGCCAAGGTATAAATTGCTTCTGTGGCCAAGGCGCAGTCTACTCACCTTCTGCCAGAGCGCAGTCTACTCATTCTATTGCCAGAGCGCAATCTACTCATCCTGTTGCTCGAGCGCAACCCATTCACTCTACTGCCAGAGCGTAATCCACTCACCTTGCTGCCAAGGCGCAACTAGTAGCCCATTCTACTATGGCGCAACCTATGCATCTTGCTGCCCAGGCCCAGTTTGTATACCATGTTGCCCTGGTGCAACCCAAGAAAACTAGCCTTTTGGTTATTCTTTCTTCTCTCTCGAAACTTGGAGAAGCAATGTTCTAGTGCTAGTACTAGACAGAACAAAGGGAAGGGTCCTTTGAAACTTCCTCAACTTGCGCAACCTGTGCCTAATGTGGTTCAACAACAAAACAGAGGAAAATACTTCTTAGCTAGCCCTTCACAAAATAAAGGAAAGCACCCTTTGGTCTTATCAATCTTCCCCTGTCTATGACTTAGAGGAAAATATCTTAGATTGTATTCCTTTGAACTGAGATTCCTTGTTTTCAACAGAGGTCTTCAAATCTCTGCCAGGGGAAAGAATGTTTATCAAAGAGGCATCCTGCCTACTCCTATGACAACTACTCAAGATCTTCCAACCTTACATATCTTAAGATCCAATCAAGAAAAATTGCTGGTATCTCAAACAGATGCACCGGGAGCAAAATTATCTGATTTGCGTGCCTATCTCAACAGGCGTCAATCAGTATCAACCTTGGTGAAACGCAAGTATCCTATGCCAAGGGATAACTTGCGCCAGAAATATAGCTTTGAAGAGAAAGATCCAATGACTTATGCCAATGAGTTAAGTACTTCTTATATACCCATGAAACCAAGCATCTTAAGAACCGGAGTCATGTTCCTAACATTATTAAGGAATACGTTCCTCCGACTTCTTCTCGTTCCGTAGTGGTAACTGATCTCGGGAAACGTCTTACACAAAAACGGGAGATCATGGAGACGTCTCACTCGCCTCTAAATCACCCATCAGAATGCCACTGCCTTCATGAAGTAGTCATCAAATGTTGTTGCCAATCAGCTAAACGATCTGTTCGATCGTCTGAACTATGCTTCAACTCCTGAACCTATGATGGGATATGAAGATGAGCTGTTATATGCTTCTGTCAACATGACTTCCCGAGACACTGGGGGTAGAAAATCTTCAAAGTGTGGCACGTCTCGCAATCCGAGTCAGCAATACTTAGGACAACTTTGTGAATCTAGTGAAGGGGTCTTTCAACATACCAGATCAAAAAATCGAAATTTGGACTAGGATGTCTTCAATCAGGAAGATCTTCCCATTACTCATCTGGAAGAAAATTCTTTGCCTGACTTTGACACAGATAGTGAAAGCTGAACATACTATTTCGTCAATAATGGCAAGAGAGGTGACAGAATATGCCATTACAGAAGACCAAGACGCTTCTAGTTCAGCTAGTCAAGAACAATGAATTGATGTACCGGAAGATAAGCTGAAGACCATGGCTGAGATGGTAGCAAGTATGCACACCATAATTATGGCTTAACATGCAGTGCCACCGATTATGAACCCTACTCCAAATCCCGAGCTCATAGCATCTTCTGTGCCTGTTAATGTTGGTCTGGGGGTACCGTCTCCCCAGGTCATTTTCGTACCAATTCAAGCTGCTCACAGTCAGTCTGGTGCTGGGGTGGTAATTATCACGTTGTTCCTCCTCCTAACAATTTAAATCAACCCATAAATTTACAGACATTAGAGGATGCTAATGAGGCTGTAAAACTCTTACGCACCCAGTTCGAAGCCTTTAAGCAGAAGGATGGTCTGCAAAGACTTGGGATAAAACAACCTTATCCGGCAGAATGGAAGGAAGTTCAATTTTCTCCTAAATACAAGATTCCTACCATTATGCTGTTTGATAGAAGCACTTCTCCAAGTCAGTACATCAATCACTTTGAAGTAATGACTGATCAATTGCAACCAAATGATGCTCTTCTTACCAGGGTGTTTGTCGGTTGTTTAGCCGGTACAGCATATGACTGGTACCCTAGTTTGCCTGATGACTACTAACTTACTCGGCTGGTTTCAAGCAAATGTTCTTGGAACGATTCTATGAGGGGGTCGGCGATATGACTATGTCTGTCCTTATCAAAATTAAACAAAGACACAATGAAACTACTGAGAGTTTTATTGAAAGATTCTGCCGAGAGGCACTTAAAATACCTCTAGGAACTCTATCTGTTGTAACAATAGACACTTGCAAATCAAACTTGTTGCCTATTATCAGCATGTGGATAGGATCAATACAGTTCCAAGATTGGCCTTCTTTCATTGTAAGTGCCAAAGCTACGGAAGTTAGTACGGAGAAGTTCAAACAGTTAGGAGTTCAAATGGCTAATCCTAACCAAGATGAACATCCTACATCTGGTAGCAATAATCGCCAGAATAATCACAAGGGTAAAAAATATTGGCCATCAATCTCAAGGGCAAGGAATCAATGGCTGTCAATGTTGCTCAGACTACACCCACTCCATCAGCACCACTACAAAAGCACCTTGTCCAAAAGAAGAGTTTTCTTTCGATGAAGATGATATTATGAGCATCTTTGATTGCTTGATCAAAAGCAATAAGCTTCAACTGTCGGAGGCAAAATGGCCAGAAGAAGTGGGTAAGACTGACCACCCTAAATATTGTGTTATCATAGATTCATAGGACATCAAACTCGAGCATGCTACGTGCTCAAAGGCAAGATTCAAGAAATGGTCAACTCTGGTGCAGTTACTCTCCAACAGGACGAGAAGACTGTGACGGCCAATGTCGTCTCTGTGCAGTTTGGTGACTTTCTACCGCAACTAGTGCAAGACGGTGCTGTCCCTATTTTGAGAGCCACTCTCGAGATCGTGAATCGTCCACCTCCCTAAAATGAAGGTCTTGTTCTGTTATGCTCTGACAAAGGAGAAATCATGTAGATTCATCCAGATCTTGTGGCAGACTTTGAAAGCCTTCTTCTTCCAAGAAACGTTCCAAAACTAAATCGAAGAGCCCAAAATGGTATCCTTTGAACCTGTAGCAGAAGAAGAAATTCTAATCGGTACCAGATCTGGAAGACCTTATCTCCGAGAGTATCCCAAAACTCAAGAGAATCCTGCCCCATCTTCTGATGTTATCCTGTATCATCTTTCCCTGCTGAGAATATACCATCTACATCCTCGCCATATAATTTTGACATACTGGCTCAATTGGCTAACACTCCAGCGAGATTGTCAATCTTCGAACTCTTACATCTCTCAAAAGAAACTCAAGAAACATTAAATGAAGCCTTGATGCAGGCTGATGCTTGTCTTGCCTTCCTCAAGAAGCCTGAAAAGGAACCTGTCAGCTGTACACATTACCATAGTGTATTTAAATTAATGCCCAACATCACTTTTACACAAGATGACATGCTATTAGAATACAATCGTCATGATCGTCCTCTCTACTTCACGGGATATGTGGACACCGTAAAAGTCGATCGCATTCTGATTGAACCAGGGTCTGCACTTATTATTATGCCGAAGACTTTACTGGATGCTTTGAAAATCTCGGTACACAACCTTTTCTACAACTATCACTACTATCTTGGGGTTCAATCAAGGAAGAAGTGAACCTTTGGGGAAGATACGTCTGAAACTTCAAATCGGCAATCTTCGTACAAAGGTGACTTTCTACGTGATTGATAATTATGGCTCATACAATGCTTTGCTGGAAAGACCATTCCTCCATGAACAAAACATTGTACCTTCTACTCTCCACCAATGTTTCAAATATGTGGATGGCAATAGAAAAGTATAGAAAGAAGTTGCAGACTTAAATCCTTTCAAGGGGGTTGAAGCGTACTGCAACGATTCTCGTATGTACAAAGTGGAATTCATGAAGGTGGTATTGGCACCGATGAAGAACAAAAAGGCGTGCCAAATGATACTCTGGGGATCCTGGTCAAAGGACGTACTTTCTGTCCTCAGTCTTCCAAGATATTGACTATTTACCTTCCTTCTTACAAGAAGCAGCCTCCTGGTGTTAGTCAGGAACAAAAGGAGCTCACCTCTTCTGAGCCACTTGTAATCGACCTTCATCGCAAAAAAACCCTTCCTCCTTCTCGTTCTTCTTTTCATCCTCTGGTTATCAATCTGACTAAGCCTTCTAAGGCTAAAAGTCATGTTGTAAATGATGATGTAAAGATCAATAAAGCATCTCCTTTGCAGTATATTGATATCTCTTATCATACTCAATGTTATTTGGATATGCTAGATAGCTTCAAACTACTAACAATAGGAGTCGTACCATTTCTACGAAACGTGGTATCACTTGAATCAATACAAGAATCGTTCTTTCTAGTGCCGTCTCGAAAGAAAGGCGAAACTTCTATACTTTTTAGTAAAAGAAAAGAACAAAAAATTATGCTTGACATCGATGATAAAGATGATACATGAAGACTACAACTACGTCGTTATAGTCCACAATCTAAGACAATTATCCGTAAAATGGGCTATAATTTCAAAACTGGTCTCAATAGCGGTAAAAGAATACGAACTCCTATTCGTATTTTTGTTCCAAAAATAAAATCACATAATATTACAGCAAAACGAAGCGGGGATTAGGTTATACTTCACCAATTCTGACTCCAGAAGCTTCCGAATTCGATGAAGAAGAACGATCTAACTCTTCTGATCTATCTCTTGGGATTTTGACACCAGTATTGGTCATGCCATCGAGTGACAATATTTTTAATATGGTGTCTGCCGAGTTCCCAGAAAATGACGAGGATGATATTGAAGAAGCTCCTGAAGCAGATCCTTGGGCACAAAGGATGGACACTCTGTAGGAACTCTGTTTTGAACAACGAGAACCACTTACTGAAGATCAACTAATCCAGATCGATATTGGAGAGAAAGATGTACCGCGACCAATCTTTATTAGCAAAAATCTTCCAGAGGAAGATAAACAAGAACTAATTCACCTCATTCGTGAATATATCGATGTCTTCGCCTGGAGTTATGAAGATATGCCAGGTTTAGATCCTCAGGTCGCAACTCATGAACTTAACATTTTGCCTAATAAAAACCAGTCAAAAACAGCAACGGCGATTCATGCCTGAGATGATGGATGCGATAGATGATGAAGTCAAAAAGCTTATCTCTTGTGGTTTTATCAGAGAAGAACAACATCCTGACTGGGTAGCCAACGTTGTACCAATTTTGAAGAAGATCGGAAAGTTCGAGTGTGCATAGACTTTCGAGATCTCAATGATGCTTGCCCTAAAGATGAATTTTCTCTTCCGATTACTGATGTCATGATCGACAATACTTGTGGATTCGAACGAATCTCTTTCATGGATGGGTTTTATGGATACAATCAAATCCGGATGAATCATGAAGATGAAAAACATACTTCATTCCGTACTCCCCGCGGAATATACTGGTATACAGACATGTCTTTTGATCTTAAGAATGCGGGTGCAACTTACCAGCGGACTATGAGTACTATCTTTCGAGATCATTTGCAAAAGATCGTCGAATGTATTTTGACGATATTGCTGTTAAAAGTCGTCTAAAGGAAGATCATATCCAAGATCTAAGAACCAACTTCAATCTAATGCGCCAACATCAACTCAAAATAAACCCCACCAAGTCTTTCTTGGGAGTCTCTAGTGGCAAATTTCTCAGATTTGTCGTTACCTCTAAAGGTATACACGTTGATCCCGAAAAGATCAAAGTCATTCAAGAGATGCGTCCTCCACGCAACCTAAAAGAGCTACGAGGATTCCAGGGTCATCTTGCCTACATCAGGAGGTTCATTTCAAATTTTTCTGGACGTTGCAGACCATTTACTCAGTTAATGAAGAAAGGCATATCTTTTATTTGGACAGAAGAATGTCAATGAGCATTTGATGACATAAAATGGTATTTGATGAGTCCACCTGTGCTAGTGCCACCGATCTCAGGAATACCCTTCTTGATGTATGTTTGGGTGATGGACCATTCACTGGGAGCCTTGCTGACTCAGAAGAACAAAGAAGGTCATGAACAAGCCATCTATTATCTTAGTCGGACAATGATTGGAGCTGAACATCGTTACAGTCTGGTAGAGAAGGAATGCTTAGCCTTAATGTTTGTTGTTCAAAAGACAAGGCATTACATCATCATCCAAACTATTCATGTTATTTCCCGAGTCAATCCTCTTCGGGTCTTAATGAAGAAGCCCAGTACACTCAATTCTAGGCTTGCTACATGGGCCATATTATTAGCACAATATGATATGGCATATGTTCCAAAAAAGTCTGTGAAAGGCCAAGCACTCGCTGATTTCTTAGCAGCTCATCATGTTCCTGAAATATCTAAACTCTATGATAAAATTCCAAACGAGACATTGGAATCAAATATGATCTCAGAAGAATTTCCAACTTGGCGTTTGTTCTTCGATGGAGCATCTAGAATTGGACCTGGAAGCACCCTTGTCGCTGGAGTAGGAATTATTCTTGTATCACCAGATGGATTAGCTATTCAGAGAGCTTATTCTTTAGATGAATCGTGCTCTAACAACGTGGCAGAATACAATGCCTTTCTTATTGGACTCCAGCTAGCTAAACAACTGGATATTGAATATCTCGAAGTATATGGTGATTCTAAACTAATTGTTAATCAGGTTAAAGGAACATACGAAGTTCGACATCAAGATCTGATACCATACCACGAAGCGGCAATCAGAATAGCTTCTTCGTTCAAAGGTTTCTTTATCGAACATGTACGTCGAGCATGCAACATAGAAGCTGATGTCTTAGCTAACCTAGCAGCGGTCTTAGCAATTCCGGTCAAAAGACAACAAATGGTTGTTATCTCCAATAGAGAACTATTTTGCATAGAAAACAACCATAATATTGAATTCATTAATTCAAATGAAGTCAATATCATCAGTGAAGATTGGAGGGTACCTTTTATTGACTTTGCAGTACATTATACTACCTGAAGATCCTAAAGAAGCTACAAGTATTCGTCGGCGATCGCTTCGTTTTATATAATCATACCACCAAAACTCTCTTTCGACGAACTTTTGATGGATTACTCTTAAGATGTCTTGCTGGTGATGAAGCAAAACAGATATTAGCGAAGCTCATGATGGCATTTATGGAGCACATCAGCCCGGTCCTAAATTATAGGATCGTATCCGACGTATGGGCTACCACTGTCCCTCTATGGTATCAGATGCCATTGACTATGCGAAGAAATATCGAGCATGTCAAATTTACACAGATTTCATTCACCAACTGTCGGAATTTCTTCACCTGACAGCTGTCTCATGGCCCTTCGAAGCTTGGGGCATGGATGTAATTGGTCCTATCAATCCTCCTTCGTCTAAAGGACGTCGGTTTATCTTAGCTAACCAAATATTTCTCTAAATGGACTGAAGCCATACAGTAGAAACATAAAAAATATAGAGTTCATGCGGATTACAAATTGTTGTATAGGTATATTGGTCCAAACAGGTCCGCATGAAAGAAAGTCGCATGACTGTTCAAAGATATATGCGGCCCATCGACGAACAGCTGTAGAAGGAAAATATGCGACCAAGGAGGAGCAGTTCGACTGATAAAGCTGACAAATCCTGGCAAAAGATGACAGTTCAGACACTTTGACAAGAAAGATAAGACGTGGGACGTCGCCCAAAAGTAGGGTTCGTATGCCTTCATGCGGCCAGGAGAGTGTCATCTAGGCCGCATGACACTTATGCGGCCCAGATTATGCGGTCAGCGAGAGATTGTGATTTCCAGCAGCCGAGAGTAATTGTGATTAAGGCCGCATGCTTGAGTCTCATACGACCCGACATGATCAAAGACTGAGAACACCATATGCAGCGGGACACGTGGCAATCTCTGACCAATTCCTTAACTACCTAGATTTGCTGCAACAAAATCCCAACAAATCGACAGATGGCAGCCAAAGAGCGGGTCTTTGTGTGCCAATCAGCCACGTGGCCGCAAGCCGTCTATGTGGCTCAAAGTCCATCCTATTATAAATAGCAGGATGCCATACCCCTGCAATGGCAGGCAACCTTCAAGAAAAAAAGCAATATCTTCACGAGCTAGAGCCTGCATCAGATAGTCCACGGAGTAAGGCTGTAGGAGTGTAAAAAGTAATTCATAGACCAAGTCAAAGAAGTTGAAGACTTTACGCGAGTCAAACAGAGTCAAACTCAGACTTTACGCGAGGGACAGGTTGTCAAATCATGTATTAATGCGCATGATACTGTTCAGACATAATGATTTTCTGACAGCGGACAGCACAGAAGTCGAAAAGATTTGATTTACACTAAACCCAAAATTGTCGTTTAGTGTGCAGATGGACTACTTTACGCTCAAGAGATTGCTTCTTCTTTTACGCACGAAAGCTATTCGAGCTTTTTGTGCTCAAGGCTGTTGTGCGCGTAAAGTTTATTTGAGCTAACTTTACGCTCAAGGCTATTTTCCAGCCACTTTACGCGGGAAGTCTATTTTGGGTTATTTTACTCCCAGTCTGCTACTTTACGCAGGAAGTCTATTTTGGGTTATTTACTCCCAGTCTGCTACTTTACGCAGGAAGTCTATTTTGGGTCATTTTTACGCTTGATCTTTTCTGGCTATAGGAGAACGTGGTCTGCTTACGTGGCTTTCATGCCACACTTATCGAGGAACGTGTGTACGTGCTCTCCCCATTTTGTTGAAGTAGTGGGGCACGTGTCACCATGCGTAGAGATCGAAACTCTACGTGGGACACGTATCATCACGCGTAAAGGTTGATTCTTATCGTGGATGACAGTTACCAAACTTTGTTGCCTTTTATGCATAGAGGGTCTAGTCTATAAATAGACTTATTTTTAAACACAAGAGCATCAAGAGAGATACAGAGGAGGAGATTCTGAGAAAACTCATACTTTCAGAGTGATATTCCCAGAAGCATTTCTTCAACTTTTCTCAAGAACAGGGTGAAGCAAAGCAGGAAAGCATTCTACTGTGCCATTAGTGCCGTTGCTCGATACCTTTCTGGTGACTTAGTTCTTCCGTTTGTTCGTCTTCTTTAAGTAGTTTTCTTCATCATCATCATATGGTCCAAGGAACAAAGTGATCGCTCTCAGATCAGACTTCCATAGCAATACTTCCCAGAAACAATTTGTACTCTTGTACTTTTCTAGTTTCTTTCAAAAGCCAATTTTAGGCATTTTTTTAAGTAAAACAAAATAGCGACTCTGCTGGGGATGACTTTCTCCTCTGATGAGAAAGTAATTGCTCAATATGATGACGTATCGGTCGGATCGACAAAGAAGACTCTGGTTGTTCACTTCGACCAGACTGCTTACGAAGAAATGCTCCAAACTGGGGGTAGTACTCGCTGCTCCAATGTTCAGAAATCGCGGAAGGTACGAAAAGTTTGGATTTCTAAGTCCAAAGCATCCTCGGATCTCCTTGCTGTCTCTGAAGGCAAAGGAATCCTTCTTACTCCTGTTGTGGAGGCTTCTGTCTGTGATGAGGCAGTCTCTACTTCAGTGATACACCCCGGGCGTAAAAATCAGTTTCTCGTCTGTGACGTGGTAGACTCTCAAGTTTTACGCTCCGTGCGTAAAAATAAGTCGCCCATCTGTGACGTGGTAGACTCTCAAGTTTTATGCTCTGCGCGTAAAAAAAGTCTCCCGTCTGTGACGTGGTAGACACCCAAGCTTTACGCTCTACGCGTAAAGGAAAATCTTTCGTCTGTGACGTGGCAGATATTCAAGTTTTGCGCTCTACGTGTAAAGGTAAATCTCTTGTCAGTGACAGAGTAGATAAAATTCGCAATGATGTCTTCGCATCTAAAGTGAATTTTCCTGCACGTATGCAGCGTAAAAACAAAAATTCTATTGTTGGTAAAACTTCAGTTTTCTACCAACAGCCTTCTTACACTGCTTTACGCAAGGTACCAAACCTTCAGATTACGCGTAATGCTGATGGAGTCCTTTGTGCACAAAAATCTCAGGACTTATGCACGTAACTCCAGGCGCGTAAAAATGTACAGTTTGGTTCTGCTAATGCAGCTAGTAATCTTCTTTATACACAAGGGACTAAACGTTTCTCTGTCCCAAATATAATAAAGAAGACTACTCCTTCTACTCCTTCTGATTTACGCGAGTTTCTTGTACAAAAGCGTAAAAACAGAAAATCTCTTGTGACACTCCCCCAAGAAAATCACCATTGTGAGTGTCACCAGATTGTGATCAAATGTTGCTGTTCGACTTCTAAACGGTCAGTTTTTAACCGATTAAGCTATAATGTGCCTCAGCAACAAGTTGATGACCAAGAACATGAGTTGTCATATGCATCAGTCAATATGGCATCTCATATCAACAGAGGACGACATCCAAGATACAATTCGTCCCGGACTCCAAGCCAGCAACAGTTTAATCGACTCCTTGATACTTTTGAAGGGGTATATCATAATACTCGATCAATAGTTCAAAGATCGTTGCAATCTTCAGATTCAGAAGCTGGGGGTACCCAGTCGTTGGAGTCAGAAACTGATAGTGTTGATTCATACCTCTATACCAATCCCCTTTTATGCTCAAGAGAGGTTGAATCCTATGCTATCGAAGATGAACCGGAGATGTCAACTGCTAATAAAGAGCAACGTCTTTCTGTAGTTGAACAATCACTGAAGGATATGCTTGCCATGATGCAAAGTATACATCAAATAATAATGACTCAGCAAACTGATCAGCCGGCAGTGATAACACCGGTTCAGGTAGCAGCTCAAACTCAAGATAGTCAAGGGGTTGATAAACCTTTGAATAATCTTAGTCAAGAGCCTGCTATCAATCAAAATTCTGCAGTTCCAGATCCTCTCATTCCAGAAGATGTACCACCTCCAGTGAGGGTCACGGTACATCTAACAACTATTCAATCGAATGTGCTTCCTCAAACTAGTGAAGCTATTCAAGCAGTACGGGAGCTAAAAGCATAGTTTGAAGTTCTGAAGCACAAAGATCAGCTCCAGAGGTTAGGGATTAAGCAACCTTATCCTCCTCATTAGAATGATGTACCCTTTTCTCCAAAATTCAAGCCACAGTCGATGGTGTTATTGATGGAAAGGCCTCTCCTAGTCAATATATCAATTATTTTTATATTATGACTGTGTATCTGCAGAAGAATGATGCTCTTCTCACCCGAATTTTCATCGATGAATGACGGGTTCAGCTGATGACTGGTATCGCAGTCTATCCGACAATTGTATATCGTCTTTTAACGAGTTTAAAGCAATATCCTCTCCCGCTTCTACGAAGGAGGCATGGACATGAATATGTCCTCCTTAATAGAAATCAAACAAAAGGAGAAGAAAGATACTCGGACGTTTATCGAACGTTTTCGACAGACAACTTTAAAAATGCCTCCTGGCATGCCAGATTCAGCATTGATTGGTACATACAAGATAAATCTACGACCAACTATTGCTGTCTTTACGGGCTCTCAATTCACAGATTGGGCCTCGTTCATTATAGCAGCAGTTTCAGCCGAGACCAATAGTAGGTTGGCTCGTGAACACGGGATGATCTTTGCCTCAGAAGACAAAAGGAAGAAAGCCTCTTCAGGTAATAATTACGGCAATCGTAATGGGAAAGGGAAGGAAACCCTAGTGGTTAATCTTTCAAAATCCAAAACGATGCCAAATAATCAGGAGTCTTCCAAGCCAAAAGAAGAATACTCTTTTGATGACAGTGATATCCCAGGGATATTCCAATGTCTTGTAAAGAGTGGCAAGCTCCAGATTCCAGAGCCAAAAAGACCTAATGAGGTAAATTTGACTAACAATCCCAAATATTGTATCTATCATAGATACATAAATCATCCTACCAAAGCTTGCTATGTCTTAAAGAAAAAAATCCAAGAGTTGATAAATGTCAATGCCAGCGCTTTAACCAATGATGAGCATACGGTTACAACTAATATGGTTTCTCTTCAATTTGGAGGTTTTTCTCCACAGCAAGTTCCAAATGGGATTGTCCCAATTCCTAAGGCGACAATGAAGATTGTGAATCTCCCGCCTGCTAGAGAGCAAAATGAAGGATTATTGTCTCTCACATTAAAAAATGGTGAAATCATGTGGGTACATCCTGACTTAGTACCTAAAATAGAAGATGAAGGTAAAACTTCAAAATCCAAGAAAGATAGAAAAGTCAAAACTTGCAATATGATTTCTCATATTTTTATTCCAGATCATGATGATTTGGATCATCTTTGGGATGGCATTCCTTTAGAGGATAGACTGAGGGGTTTGAATATATGTCCTCCGAGTTTGGCTCCTCCTACCGAAATCAAACTTACTCATCGGTAATGGCTAGCAATGAATAATGTCCCCTTATACAGGACACAACAAGTCTTTGCTGCTTATGAGAAATCTTCTACAGGGATTTTTTCTCTTGTCTCGAATACTCCTACTCATGTAGTTACAGAGGTTTTTGTTTCTTCTTCCTCTGTTAAACCATCTATTAAAAGTCCGCTACCCATGCACATGTACAGTCAACAATCAGTCTATCTCATGAAAAAGATGGGCTATGACTTTCAAAAGACGGAAGGTTTGAACTATGATAAAGGAATGCGACTTCCTTTACAAATTCCAAATCAAAAATCTACTGTTGGATTGGGTTTTGAGGTCCCTCAAAAATCCTCGCAAGAAGAAGACTAAGGGAAAGAAGAACAAAACCTGTAATATGGTACTCCATTCTCCTGAGTCTGAAGAAGAAACCTTTGCCGGTACGAGATCTGGTAAAGAGTACCATAAAGACTATAAGGGAACTTCTAAAGAAGCAGAGGACGTTGTTGAAACACTTCCAGATCAACCATCTCCTGTTCCTGTCGAGGCAAGGCCCTCTAAACCTCCTGTTGTCACGACCCGTACCCTAGAGTAAGGGCACGAGACGTGGGTAAGTCCAGCCTACGCCGCAGTGTCGACGGTAGTAGAACGTTGTCCTAGGTCACAATATTTAACAGTTTAAGGTAATAAACAGTTATACCCTGAATGTGGGTGACATAACAGAATATATCTCAATCACAACTAAGGTAGAACAGGATAAAGATAGATAGATAAATATCCAGGAATGAAAACACATAAATACAATCCAGAATTATAAGTGTCTAAATAAATACATAACCCAAAATATCTAAGAACGCCTCATCTAGTGTAGCACCGTAGTAGGTAGGGCAGAATGCCTCAGCCTCATCCTCTGTAATATTTCAACAGGTCCAGTCAGGACAGGAGCGAGCACAGTACATCTCAACAAATCATAGCAGGTCAGGATATATATAATCATGCTAGAGAGTAAGATATAAGAAACTGAAAGAATAACATGATAAAAAGGAAGACGGTAAATAAATAGCTACAGTATATAGAGAACTAACAGTATCTAATGATTCAGAGCACAAGATGGTTATATAAACGGTACGATATTGTACACGAGTAATCTACAGAGGTTTGTACACGAGTAATCTACTGGATTGAATACATAACCACTTCTACTCTCCCGCCCCAATCAATACACAAGGATCTAGCCAAATTATGTTATTGTATACGAAGGTCATGTGAATACATGATTATACACGATTCATACATTTCGTACACGAAGGTCACAAATACAAGGAGTACACGATGCTCACGATAAAGTACACGAACACGAATGCCCGATGTATCCGCTAAGGGGATAACATCGCTCAACCAGATCCATATAGTACTAATCCGTGTTTCCAACGTGTCAGCATCATGTAAAGTAATCTAAAGCAGGAAATATACTCCTAATACAGGATATGAAATGATCAGAGAATGTACTCGCCTGTGTCCTGAGAATCTGGAGAATATACTGTCCGAGAAGTGGTGTCTGTCTCCTATAGAACAGTACAAGTCACTATGAGTCTAAAATGATAATAAGATGCAAGTTAATGCATTCTACATGAATCTAGGTCAATCTAGGCCAAAGTCAACTCTTGGTCAACTCTGGTCAATCCTAGAAGTCAAACTAGGTCAACCAAGTCAAACCTAAGTCAAACAAGTCTATACTAGTCTAACTAGTCTATTCTAGGTCTAACAAGGCTATACAGTCCAATCTAGATTCTATACTGGCATTTAAGCCACACCCATAGGCTAAGAGCCTAGGCTATAGGCTATACCATGCCTATGAACCAACCTATAAATCACATACACAAGTCATATACATCTAATATAGGATATACATATTGATATTATACAATCTAATATAGAAGTACACATGGGCAATAGACTACTATGTATACCACACATACATTATATATTTAATATTATGGTAGTATACACACATATATAATATATAGGATATATATATATATAACATCTCAATTTATATATACATGTATATAGCATATATACATATGTAAAAACTACACTTGTGCTCATGTGTGTGTGTGTGTTAGGCTAGAGGGTGACAGTCCAACATGGACAGTGCAAGAAGTGGCTAAAGTGTGTGTGAGCATGAGGGTTCAATGTGGGGTTAGTGAGACATGGCAGTGGTTGGTGTGTGTTAGCAGGATACAAGAGTGTGTGTCATGTTAAAAGAAACAGTGAAGACAACCATGTATCCTGGAATTAGTGTAATAACTGAGAATACTTGACAGGCTATCTAGGATCCTGGAACATGGGGTGAATCTGGAACAGTGGGGTGTAATATGGTATGAACTTGTGTTCAAGTGTCAATGCAACAGTGGCATGGCAATGGGGATAACACCCTGAAATTAGAACAGTGTCAATCCTGAATTCCAGTGAGCATATTAGGAAACAGTTACAGTTAAAGGAATCAGAAATCTCAGGTTTAAGGATTTAAACCATTACAATACAGTGATATAGGGAAAGGAAATCAGTGCACTACCTTAAATAAAATTTGGAAAATAAACTCAGGTTTAGGAATATAGTTCAATCACAGTTTAGCATATTCAGAGATTTCATCTCAGGTTTAATAGCATTTCGAAATGAAAAAAATCAGTTCAGGATGTTCAGAGGCCTCATTAACAGTTGACAGGAACATCAATGAGTACTCATTCTTTCAATTTAATCTCAGTTCATTTAAGGAAACACAAATCTCAGTTTAGCTATTCGAATTCAATTCACTGCCTAATTATTCTATTTCAAAACATAAGTCCAAATCCCATACGCAAACCATAGAGCCTAATCGAATTTAAACATTGTATTATCATAAACTAACAATCATGTGGGGATATTAATCAGTGAGAAACAACAATTAAAACTGGGATTAACAAGTTAGGAAAATACTGAAAAGTAATGTATCAGAGAATATCAGTTAATAATGAAATTTAACCAATTCAAAACCAATCCCACATCAAACACAAAACTAACATGTAAATTAATCTAACATATGTCATACATTATATTTAGGACCTAATTAACAATTAAAATCACTAATTAAAACATTTAAAACGAATTAAAAACAAGAACACAACCCAGTGCCCTGAAATGCACAGTGCACGCACAGTGCACGCGTGACACCGTGTCCGACACGACACAAGAGTTCGTAGAACTTTGGGAATCTCGTGTCAGTCAGGTCCCAACACGTGTGTCAAGTTACACTTGTCGAAGTGGCATGTGCAGCTCGCAAACAGCCCGAGCAGCAGGGGAGGGAAACTGTACGCGCGCGTGAAGTACACCCGCGTGTTCCCGTGTCCGTGGCGACATAACACGAGACCAAAACGTGCTCAGTATACTGAAAACCCATAAGCAAGGTTAAACCTAAATTCTATTCAAATACATTTCAGAAAATAGATCGAAATGCCCTTTGGGGCATTTCATCAAACACCTAATCACATGGACTGATACGTGTCCGATACGGATACGTATAGGACTCAAAACCTAGGGTTAGCTAGTCCTACAGTTAGGTTAGGCCTAGAGATTCCTAGATATGCAATAAAAAATATTTCATGGTGTAGAATTAAATTTACCTATGGGTGTGCAAAGCTCAAAAAGCCCCAAATGAAAATGGTTCCTCAAGCCACCAAACTCCTTCAAATTATTTTTCTCCTGAAATTTCTCAATAACAACAGCAAGTAAAGTAAATTTAGGACCTATTGCAATTGGTTTGGGGGAAAAGGAATTAAATAGGAATTTCTATGAATTAAAGAAGATGGAGACTCACCTCTTTCTAAAACTTGCAATATTCCTAATGGAGGCTAGTCCTAATTCTTAGGAGCATTAAATAGAGGGGGAATGACCTAAGGTGCCGGCCAAGGGTGTGGGCTAGGGCTAGGTTCACTTGGTGTTGGGCTTTGGGCCTCTAAGGCTTTAAGTCATAAGTCATGACTTGTGAAATCATAAGCCATTCCCTAATCAATTTAAATCCTAATTCCTCCTAAAAATTCTAATGAGTTAAATGACACTAACTTAGGTCAAGCTAGGGTTCCATAACCTAACCAATAGTCATGACCTAGGTTAGCCTCTAGGACAATCTCCAAGTCAACACTAGTCAAAGTCTAGAATAGCACCAAATCATTAATACTAAAAATCACTTAAAAATTCTAATAAATAGAATTAATACTAATAATTCCAAATAATTCCAAAATTTTAAAAATGATCAAAATACCCTCAAGCTAGAAAAGTGGTAGTGACAAATCTACCCCCCTTAAAATAATTTCGTCCTCCAAATTAAAGGCAAAACTAACTGCTGAGAAGGATAGAAAGTATACCTCAAGGTCCAAAAAGATAGCGGTACCGCTCGCGCATCTCATCCTCTCGCTCCCAGGTCGACTCTCCTGGAGAATGATGCCTCCATGCGATGTGTACCAAGGGTATCACCTGGTTCCTCAGCACCTTCTCTCGGCGATCCAGAATCTCCATAGGCTACTCTGGATAACTGAGAGTAGGTCCAACCTCAATCTCCGAATGATCGAGCACATGGCTAGGGTCAGCCACGTACCGTCTCAACTGTGATACGTGGAATACGTTGTGGACTCCCACTAGTGCAGGTGGCAAGTCTAGCCTGTATGCCACGTCACCGACTCTCCCGCTGAATGAAAGGGCCGATGAAGTGCGGGCTAAGCTTCCCACCTCCACCAAAACGTATCGTACCACGAGTCGGAGATATCCGCAGAAAAACCATGTCTCCAACCTAATCACAAGCAATGTCTCAAGTTACTAAAAATCAAATACGATCAATCAAACAAAACAAAAATACAACCTACTTCTAATCCTTTCTCTAAATCTGCACCTCAAACTCCAACGGCCTCCGGTGGCTATCGGCCCAGTGCCGATGTCTGTCCTGTGCCATGCGAAGTCTGTCCCTGATGAGCTTCACCTTCTCGGCTACGTCAACAACTATCTCTGGTCCCAGTAAAGCTCGCTCTCCAATATCATCCCAAGATAAGGGTGTACGACACCTACGCCCGTACAGAGCCTCAAAAGGTGACATCTCAATGCTAGCCTGATAATTGTCGTTATAAGCAAACTCTACCAAATATAGATGATCCTCCCAGGAACCTCTAAAATCCAGGATGCACGTCCGCAGAATGTCCTCAAGCGTCTGAATAGTCCTCTCTGACTGTCCGTCCGTCTGGGGGTGGTATGCAGTACTAAACTTGAGCTGAGTGCCCAGACTAGTCTGCAGACTCCTACAGAAATGGAAAGTAAAGAGACTATCCTGATCTGAGACAATGCTGACGGGAACTCTATGAATCCTGACTATCTGCCGCACGTACAACTCCGCGAGCCTCTCTGTAGACATACCCACCTTGATTGGCAAAATTGGGCCAATTTGGTTAACCTGTCAACGATGACCCAAATTGCGTCTTTCCCTCCTGGTGTACGCGGCAACCCAGATACGAAATCTATGGTGATATGTTCCCACTTCCACTCTGGAATGGACAACGGCTGTAATAATCCTCCGGGCCTCTGCCTCTCTGTCTTGACCTGCTGACAGACCAAGCATCTAGCTACAAAGTGAGCTACCTCCCGCTTCATCTCGTACCACCAGACATGCTCTTGCATATCCCTGTACATCTTGTTGGCACCAGGATGTTAGAGTACTGTGATCTGTGAGCCTCCTGCATGATATACTACCTGAGCTCCCCGCTAGGCACACATACCCTGGAACCGTGCCTCAAGGCACCATCCTCTGCAAGTAAAAACTCGCCATCCACCAACCCTGCACGAACCTGCTCTCGGATACACCGCAGAGCCATATCCTCGAACTGCTTCGCCTTGATCCTCTCCATCAAGTCCGACTGTATCTGAAGGCCCCATAACTGCATCTGCACTCCGGGCACAATCACCTCAATCCCATGGCTCTCCAAGTCTGCAAGCAAGTGCCGATCCATAGTCATCCACATGGCTGTCGGATACCTACTCAAGGCATCGACAACCACGTTGGCCTTCACCGGGTGATACTGAAGTGAGATGTCAAAGTCCTTCATCAACTCTAGCCATCTACGCTGCCTCATGTTGAGCTCCTTCTGTGTAAACACATACTTTAAGCTCTTCTAATCTGTGAAAATCTCCACCCTCTCGCCATACAGATAGTGCTTCCACAACTTCAAAGCAAAAATTACCGCTGCCAGCTTCAGGTCATGGGTAGGATAGTTCTTCTCATGGAGACATAATTGCCTGAAAGCATAGGCAATCACCTTCCCATGCTGCTGCAAGACACAACCCAGCCCCTTCCCTGAAGCATCACTATAAATAGTGAATCCACCTGATCCTGAAGGCAATGTCAGAATCGGAGCTGTCGTAAGCCGCTTCTTCAACTCATCAAAACCTGCCTGACACTCCTCTGACCAAACGAACTCAGTATCCTTCCGGGTCAACCGAGTCAATGGTTCTGTAACCCGGGAAAAATCTTGCACAAATCTCCTATAATATCCTGCCAGCCCCAGGAAAGTCCTGATCTCTGCCACTGAAGTCGACGCTGTCCAAGCCTCAACAGCTATGATCTTCTTCGGGTCCACTGAGATACCATCTCCATCACCACATGACCCAAAAAGTCAACCCTTTCTAGGAAAACTCGCACTTCGAGAGCTTGCCATACAACCTCTCCCTCCTGAGTGACTCTAGAACCACTCTCAAGTGCTCCTCGTGCTCTTCCTCTGTCTTCGAATACACCAAAATATCATCAATGAATACCACCACGAACTTATCCAAGTACTGGTGGAATACCTTGTTCATTAGGTTCATAAACACTGCTGGTGCATTGGTCAGGCCAAACGGCATAACCAAAAACTCAAACTGCCCGTACCGCATCCTGAAAGCGGTCTTGGGAATATCCTCCCCTTCACCTTCACCTGGTGATAACCTGACCTCAAATCAATCTTGGAGAACACCCAAGCTCCGCTCAACTGATCAAAGAGATCATCGATCCACGGCAGTGGGTATCTGTTCTTGATCGTCAGGTTGTTAAGTGTCATGTAGTCGATACACATCCGTACCGACCCATCCTTCTTGGGTACGAAAAGTACCGGTATACCCCAAGGTGAAGAACTCGATCGGATGAAGCCCTTGTCCTGCAGCTCATCCACTTGCTTCTGTAGCTCCACCAATTCACTGTTGTTCACTCGATAGACATGCTGAGAAATCGGTTCCACGTCGGGAACCAAGTCTATCGAGAACTCTACATCCCTGTCCGGTAGAAGCCCTGGCAACTCCTCTGGAAATATGTCCATAAACTCTACGATCAAGGGATGTGGAGCGACCTGCTCCTCAACTGAAGCTCCACAGAAGACGCCACTGTCCTACTCTGCCTGCCGTCGGGTGTACGTAAACTCTGGCTCTCCTGGCGCCCCAAACAAAACTCTACCCCTCGATAATTAATGCGAGCGTGGTGTCTACTCAGCCAGTCCATACCTAATACAATATCGTAGTTCGGTAGTGGCATGACGAGTAAACTCACTCCCAACTCTCGGCCTCCCAATATGATGCTCCGCCCTCTGCAAACATCACTCACGAGGATGACCCCACCCCCGGTCGTGATCTTGCAGGTCCTAGGCAATGGTTCAGAAACCAAACTATGTCTAATAGCATACGATACTGACACAAAGCTGTAGGAAGCCCCGAAATCAAAGAGTGCAAAAGCTGGAAGGGAGTCGAGAAGAACCGAACCTGCTATCAGCTCTTCGATGGCCTCTGCATCCTCAGCCGCCATGGCAAAAGCTTTCCCCTGCTGTCCATCTCGTACCTGCTGCTGGTGCTGTGGAACCTCTGCTGCTGGGTCTGTAAGGCTGGTCCCCTCTGCTGGCCTGCTGGAGCCTTGGCTGCCCCACCTCCTCCTGGTATCGGACGCATAGACGCAACTAGACACTCTCGCATCTGGTGGTCCGCCGAACCACACATCAAGCATCTGCCAAGTCTCTTTCTGTACTCCTCCCACTTTGCCTAGGCTTCTTGCAGAAAGTACAACTGATAGCCTGCTGCCTGGGTGACTGCTGCCCTCTCTGCTGCTGATGCTGCACCTGCTGAAAAGCTGTACGACCCTGCTACTGATACTGCTGAACTGGCCTCTGCTGCTGAAAGTGCTGCTGGAAGTGAGGTCTCTTGGCCTGTCCCTGACTGCTGCTACCACCCTGGAAGTTACGACCCCTCTTCTGCTTTAGCCCTAGGTCGTCTTCCGCCGCCATAGCCCCAAAAAATATCTCAGCAAATATAGCATTCCGGTCGCTCTTAGTCAGCGACCGAACCTCTCTAATCAAGCCCCGACGAAACCTCGCCTTCGTCTTCTCAGTCAAGTCATCTATAAAACGGGCCAGTCTGCAAAACTCCCCAGCATACTCAGCTACCGTTTGGTTCCTCTGAACCAGACCCTCGAACTGTGTCTCGATACCTCCCAAGGCCACATCAGGAAAGAACTGCTCCTTAAACAGCTCCTTGAATTGGGCTCAAGTCTGGCCCTCAACTCCAACCCTGGGGTCTGCCTGATACCACGTACGGGCCAAGTCCTGTATCTGACTGCCCGCCACCTCAATCTGGAGTCGATCTGGTATCTCCGCCAGTCGAAAGATCTCCTCGATATGCTCTATCCAGTCGTCTGCAATATGGATGCCCTCTGTGCCGAAGAACTCTCTGGGATGCATCTTCTGAAAGTCTTGTATGTCCTTCTTCCTGACGGGGCTGCTGCTGGGTCCCCTGAGCAGTAATATCTCGACTGTAGTGCGAACCAGATGGTGTGCCTCATCGATCCCCTGACGGAAATCTGCAGTCTGTCTCTGTGCTGCTGTGGTGGGACTCCAAAATCCTCTCCACGAAGGAGAAGAGATGTACAGCATCTACCATCCCCACAAGCGGAGGCTGCTGCGATGGAAGGATCTCAGGAATCACAATGCTCGGCCTCCTGACTGTTGGAGGTGCTCCTCCAAAAGTGGCAGAAACACCGACTCCTGAGGGCTGCACTGGCCCCGTGGCACCGGGAGCTGGCTGCTGCTGAGGTCGAGAGGTGCTAGACCCCTCTCTAGCGTCTCCTAGTCCAGGGCGATGCGATCTCGTCTCAACCATCCTGGAGACACTGATCAAACAAGAAACAATTACTGAGAATGAATTGAAACATCAAAGGAGGACAGTTTAAAATTTCTAAGGAAGACAATAAGCAGCAAAATAGATATACAGAATCTGATAAGGAATTTTTATAGTGTGATTGAGTACCTTCAAAAAATGTACTAATTCCTACTGCAGGCTGCAGCATATTCTAGTTCGAATACCACTACATTTCCAACCTAGACCTGCATGGGCCACCACTAAAAACGTGTCACGACCCGCACCGTAGAATAAGGGCACGAGACGTGGGTACGTCCAGCCTACGCCGCAGTGTCGGCGGTAAAACGCTATCCTAGGTCACAACATCTAACAATTTAAGGTAATAAATAGTTATACTCCCCGAATGGGGGTAACATAACAGAATATATCTCAATCACAACTAAGGTAGAACAGGATAAAGATAGATAGATAAATATCCAGGAATGAAAACACAGAAATACAATCCAGAATTCTAAGTGTCTAAATAAATACATAATCCAAAATATCTCAGAATCTATATACAGTGATCAAGAAAAGTAAAGACATTTAATCTAAAGGATTGTCATCCACTGCTAGTGGGTCCTGCTGCTGGTCTAAGTCCAAGCACTCATCTAGTGTAGCACCGTAGTAGGTAGGGCAGAACGCCTCAGCCTCGTCATATGTAATATTTCAACAGGTCCAGTCAGGACAGGAGCGAGCGCAGTACATCTCAACAAATCATAGCAGGTCAGGATATATAATCATGCTAGAGAGTAAGATACAAGAAACTGAAAGAATAACATGATAAAAAAGAAGACTGTAAATAAATAGCTATAGTATATAGAGAACTAACAGTGTCTAGTAGTTCAGAGCACAAGATGGTTATGTAAATGGCACGATATTGTACACGAGTAATCTACAGAGGTTTGTACATGAGCAATCTACAGGATTGAATACATAACCACTTCTACTCCCCCGCCCCAATCAATACACAAGGATCTAGCCAAATTATGTTATTGTACACGAAGGTCATGTGAATACATGATTATACACGATTCATACATTTCGTACACGAAGGTCACGAATACAAGGAGTACACGATGCTCACGATAAAGTACACAAACACGAATACCCGATGTATCCGCTAAGGAGATAACATCGATCAACCAGATCCATATAGTACTAATCCATGTTTCCAACGTGTCAGCATCATGTAAAGTAATCTAAAGCAGGAAATATACTCTTAATGCAGTATATGAAATGATCAAGAATGTACTCGTCTATCCTAAGAATCTGGAGAATATATACTGTCCGAGGATTGGTGTCTGTCTCCTATAGAACAGTACAAGTCACTATGAGTCTAAAATGATAATAAGATGCAAGTTAATGCATTCTACATTAATCTAGGTCAATCTAGGCCAAAGTCAACTCTTGGTCAACTCTGGTCAACCCTAGAAGTCAAACTAGGTCAACCAAGTCAAACCTAAGTCAAACAAGTCTATACTAGTCTAACTAGTCTATTCTAGGTCTAACAAGGCTATACAGTCCAATCTAGATTCTATACTGGCATTTAAGCCACACCCATAGGCTAAGAGCCTAGGCAATAGGCTATACCATGCCTATGAACCAACCCATAAATCGCATACACAAGTCAAATACATCTAATATAGGATACACATATTGATATTATATAATCTAATATAGAAGTACACATGGGCAATAGACTACTATATGTATACCACACATACAATATATTTAATATATATGGTAGTATACACACATTATATAATATAGGATATATATAAATAAACATCTCGATTTATATATACATGTATATATGCATATATACATATGTAGAAAATTACACTTGTGCTCATGTGTGTGTGGTTAGGCTTGAGGGTGACAGTCCAACATGGACAGTGCAAGAAGTGGCTAAAGTGTGTGTGAGCATGAGGGTTCAATGTTTGGGGTTAGTGAGACATGGCAGTGGTGGGTGTGTGTTAGCAGGATACAAGAGTGTGTCATGTTAAAAGAAACAGTGAAGACAACCATGTATCCTGGAATTAATGTAATAACTAAGAATACTTGACAGGCTATCTAGGATCCTGGAACATGGGGTGAATCTGGAACAGTAGGGTGTAATATGGTATGAACTTGTGTTCAAGTGTCAATGCAACAGTGGCATGGCAAAGGGATAACACCCTGAAATCAGAACAGTGTCAATCCTGAATTCCAGTGACCATATTAGGCAACAGTTACAGTTAAAGGAATCAGAAATCTCAGGTTTAAGGATTTAAACCATTACAATACAGTGATATAGGGAAAGGAAATCAGTGCACTACCTTAAAAAAATCTGGAAAATAAACTCAGGTTTAGGAATATAGTTCAATCACAATTTAGCATATTCAGAGAGTTCATCTCAGGTTTAATAGCATTTCGAAAATAAAAGGAAATCAGTTCAGGATGTTCAGAGGCCTCATTAACAGTTGACAGGAACATCAATGAGTACTCATTCTTTCAATTTAATCTCAGTTCATTTAAGGAAACACAAATCTCAGTTTAGCTATTCGAATTCAATTCACTGCCTAATTATTCTATTTCAAAACATAAGTCCAAATCCCATACACAAACCATAGAGCCTAATCGAATGTAAACATTGTATTATCATAAACTAACAATCAGTGGGGATATTAATCAGTAAGAAACAGCAATTAAAACTGGGATTAACAAGTTAGGAAAACTGAAAAGCAATGTATCAGAGAATATCAGTTAACAATGAAATTTAACCAATTCGAAACCAATCCCACATCAAAAACAAAACTAATATGTAAATTAATCTAACATATGTCATATAATTTAGGACCTAATTAACAATTAAAATTACTAATTAAAACATTTAAAACGAATTGAAAACAAGAACACAACCCAGTGCACTGAAATGCACAGAGCACGCACAGTGCACGCGTGACACCGTGTCCGACACGACACAAGAGTTCGTGAAACTCTAGGAATATCAGTCAGTGTCCCAACACATGTGTCAAGTTACACTGTCGAAGTGGCGTGTGCAGCTCGCAAACAGCCCCGAGCAGCAAGGGAGGGAAACTGTACACGGACGTGAGGTGCACCCGCATGTTCCCGTGTCCATGGCGACACGACACGAGACCAAAACGTGCTCAGTACACTGAAAACCCATAAGCAAGGTTAAAACTAAATTTCTATTCAAATACATTTCAGAAAATAGATCGAAATGCCCTTTGGGGTATTTCATCAAACACCTAATCACATGGACTGATACGTATCCGATACGGACACGTATAGGACTCAAAACCTAGGGTTAGCTAGCCCTACAGTTAGGTTAGGCCTAGGGCTTCCTAGATATGTAATAAAAACAATATTTTATGGTGTAGAATCAAATTTACCTAGGGTGAGCAAAGCTCAAAAAGCCCCAAATGAAAGTGGTTCCTCAAGCCACCAAACTCCTTCAAATTGTTTCTTCCCTGAAATTTCTCAATAACAACAGCAAGTACAGTAAATTTAGGACCTATTGCAATTAGTTTGGGGGAAAAAGGAATTAAATAGGAATTTCTATGAATTAAAGAAGATGAGACTCACCTCTTTCTAAAACTTGCAATATTCCTAATGGAGGCTAGCCCTAATTTCTAGGAGCATTAAATAGAGGGGAATGACCTAAGGTGGCCGGCCAAGGGTGGGGCTAGGGCTAGGTTCACTTGGTGTTGGGCTTTGGGCCTCTAAAGCTTTAAGTCATAAGTCATGACTTGTGAAATCACAAGCCATCCCTAATCAATTTAAATCCTAATTCCTCCTAATAAATTCTAATGAGTTAAATGACACTAACTTAGGTCAAGCTAGGGTTCCATAACCTAACCAATAGTCATGACCTAGGTTAGCCTCTAGGTCAGTCTCCAAGTCAACACTAGTCAAAGTCTAGAATAGCACCAAATCATTAATACTAAAATCACTTAAAAATTCTAATAAATATAATTAATACTAATAATTCCAAATAATTCCAAAATTTTAAAAATGACCAAAATACCCTCAAGCTAGAAAAGTGGTAGTGACAATCTACCCCCCTTAAAATAATTTTGTCCTTGAAATTAAAGACGAAACAAACTGCTGAGAAGGATAGAAAGTATACCTCAAGGTCCAAAAAGATAGGGGTACCGCTCGCGCATCTCATCCTCCCGCTCCCAGGTAGACTCTCCTGGAGAATGATGCCTCCATGCGATGCGTACCAAGGGTATCACCTGGTTCCTCAGCACCTTCTCTCGGCGATCCAGAATCTCCACAGGCTGCTCTGGATAACTGAGAGTAGGTCCAACCTCAATCTCCGAATGATCGAGCACATGGCTAGGGTCAGCCACGTACCGTCTCAACTGTGATATGTGGAATACGTTGTGGACTCCCACTAGTGCAGGTGGCAAGTCTAGCCTGTATGCCACGTCACTGACTCTCCCGCTGATAACGAAAGGCCGATGAAGCACGGGCTAAGCTTCCCACCTCCACCAAATGTATCATACCACGAGTCGGAGATATCCGTAGAAAAACCATGTCTCCAACCTAATCACAGTAAGGTCTCAAGTTACTAAAATCAAACACGATCAATCAAACAAAACAAAAATACAACCTACTTCTAATCCTATCTCTAAATATGTACCTCAAACTCCAACGGCTTCCGGTAGCTACTGGCCCAGTACCGATGTCTGTCCTGCGCCACGTGAAGTCTGTCCCTGATGAGCTTCACCTTCTCGGCTGCGTCAACAACCATCTCTGGTCCCAGTAAAGCTCGCTCTCCAACATCATCCCAAGATAAGGGTGTACGACACCTACGCCCGTACAGAGCCTCAAAAGGTGATATCTCAATGCTGGCCTGATAACTGTTGTTGTAAGCAACTACACCAAATATAGATGATCCTTCCAGGAACCTCCAAAATCCAGGACGCACGTCCGCAGCATGTCCTTAAGCGTCTGAATAGTCCTCTCTGACTGTCCGTCCGTCTGGGGGTGGTATGCAGTACTAAACTTGAGCTGAGTGTCCAAACTAGTCTGCAGACTCCTCCAGAAATAAGAAATAAAGCGACTATCCCGATCTGAGACAATGCTGATTGGAACTCCGTGAATCCTGACTATCTGTCGCATGTACAACTCCGCCAGCATCTCTGTAGACATACCCACCTTGAATGGCAAGAAGTGGGCCGATTTGGTCAATCTGTCAACGATGACCCAAATGGTCTTTTCCTTCTGGTGTACGCGGCAACCAAGATACGAAATCCATGGTGATATGTTCCACTTCCACTCTGGAATGGGTAATGGCTGCAATAATCCTCCGGGCCTCTGCCTCTCTGCCTTGACCTGCTAACAGACCTAGCATCTAGCTATGAAGTGAGCTACCTCCCGCTTCATCCCGTACCACCAGACACTCTCGCAGATCCTTGTACATCTTATTGGCACCAGGATGTATAGAGTACTGTGATCTGTGAGCCTCCTGCATGATCTGCTCCTTGAGCTTCCCGCTAGACACCATAACATGGAACCGTGCCTCAAGGCACCATCCTCTGCAAGAAAACTCGCCATCCACCAACCCTGCATGAACCTGCTCTCGGATACACCGCAGAGCCACATCCTCGAACTGTATCGCCTTGATCCTCTCCCTCAGTCCGACTGTATCTGAAGGCCCCATAATTGCATCTGTACTTTGGGCACAATCACCTCAATCCCAAAGCTCTCCAAGTCTGCAAGCAAGTGCCGATCTATAGTCAAAAACATGGCTGTCGGATACCTACTCAAGGTATCGGCAACCACGTTGGCCTTCCCCGGGTGTACTGAAGTGAGATGTCAAAGTCCTTCATCAATTCTAGCCATCTGTGCTGCCTCATGTTGAGCTCCTTCTGTAAACACATACTTCAAGCTCTTGTGATCTGTGAAAACCCTCGTCGCCATACAGATAGTGCTTCCACAACTTCAAAGCAAAAATTACCGCTGCCAGCTCCAGGTCATGGGTAGGGTAGGGTAGTTCTTCTCAGGGGACGTAATTGCCTGGAAGCATAGGCAATCACCTTCCCATGCTGCTACAAGACACAATCCAGCCCTTCCCTGAAGCATCACTATAAATAGTGAATCCACCTGATCCAGAATTGGAGTTGTCGTAAGCCGCTTCTTCAACTCATCAAAGCGGCCTGACACTCCTCTGACCAACGAACTCAGTATCCTTCCGGGTCAACCGAGTCAACGGTTCTGCAACCCTGGAGAAATCTTGCACAAATCTTCTATAATATCTTGCCAGCCCCAGGAAACTCCTGATCTCTGCCACTGAAGTCGCGCTGTCCAAGCCTCAACTGCTGTGATCTTCTTCGGGTCTACTGAGATACCTGTCTCCAGTCACCACATGACCCAAGAAGTCAACCCTGTCTAGGAAGAACTCGCACTTCGAGAGCTTGCCATACACCTCTCCCTCCTGAGTGTCTCCAGAACCACTCTCAAGTGCTCCTCGTGCTCTTCCTTTGTCTCGAATACACCAGAATATCATCAATGAATACCACCACGAACTTGTCCAAGTACTGGTGGAACACCTTGTTCATTAGGTTCATAAACACTGCTGGTGCATTGGTCAGCCCAATGGCAAAACCAAAAACTCAAACTGCCCGTACCGCGTCCTGAAAGCGGTCTTGGGAATATCCTCTCCCTTCACCTTTACCTGGTGATAACCTGACCTCAAATCAATCTTGGAGAACACCCGAGCTCGGCTCAACTGATCAAAGAGATCATCGATCCGCGACAGTGGTATCTGTTCTTGATCGTCAGGTTATTAAGTACCCTGTAGTCGATACACATCCGTACCAACCTATCCTTTTGGGTACGAAAAGTTCCGGTACACCCCAAGGTGAAAAACTAGATCGATGAAGCCCTTGTCCTGCAGCTCATCCACTTGCTTCTTCAGCTCTACCAATTCACTGTTGTTCACTCGATAGACATGCTGAAAAATCGGTTCCGCACCGGGAACCAAGTCTATCGAGAACTCTACATCCCTGTCCGGTAGAAGCCCTGGCAACTCCTCTGGAAATATGTCCATAAACTCTGCGATCAAGGGATGTAGAGCTACCTACTCCTCAACTGAAGCTCCACAGAAGATGCCACTGTCCTGCTCTGCCTGTCGTCGGGTGTACGCAAACTCTGGCTCTCCTGGCGCCCCAAACAAAACTCTACCCTTCGGAAATCAATACGGACGTGGTCTACTCAGCCATCCATACCTAAATAATATCGTAGTTCGGTAGTGGCATGACGAGTAAACTCACTCCCAACTCTCGGCCTCCCAATATGACGCTCCGCCCTCTGCAAACATCACTCACGAGGATGACCCCACCCCCGGTCGTGATCTTGCAGGTCCTGGCATTGGTTCAGAAACCAGACTATGTCTAATAGCATACGATACTGACACAAAGCTGTGGAAAGCCCCGGAATCAAGAGTGCAAAAGCTAGAAGGGAGTCGAGAAGAACCGAACCTGCTATCAGCTCTCCTATGGCCTCTACATCCTCAGCCGCCATGGCCAAAGCTTGCCCCTGTTGTCCACCTCGTGCCTGCTGCTGGTGCTGCTGGAACCTCTGCTGCTGGGTCTGCAGGACTAGTCCCCTCTGCTGGCCTGCTGGAGCCTTGCTGCCCCAGCTCCTTCTGGTATCGAATGCGCACGCAACTGGACACTCTCGCATCTGGTGGTCCGCCGAACCACACATTAAGCATCTGCCAGTCTCTTCCTGCACTCCTCCCACTTGTGCCTAGGCTTCTGCAGAAAGTACAACTAATAGCCTGCTGCCCTCCCTGCTGTTGATGCTGTACCTGCTGAAAAGGTGCACGACCCTGCTGCTGATAATGCTGAACTGGCCTCTGCTGAAAGTGCTGCTGGAAGTGAGACCTCTTGGCCTGCCCCTGACTGCTGCTACCACCCTGGAAGTCACGACCCTCTTCTGCTTTAGCCTAGGTCGTCTTCCGCCGCCATAGCCCCAGAAAATATCGCAGCAAATATAGCGTTCCGGTCGCTCTTCGTCAGCGACCGAACTCTAATCAAGCCCCGACGAAACTTTCTCGCCTTTGTCTTCTCAGTCAAGTCATCTATAAACGGGCCAGTCTATAAACTCCCAACATACTCAGTTACCGTCTGGTTTTCCTAAACCAGACCCTCAAACTGTGCCTCGATACCTTCCAAGAACATATCAGGAAAGAACTGCTCCTTAAACAGCTCCTTGAATTAGGCCTAAGTCTGGCCCTCAACTCCCACCCTAGGGTCTGCCTGATACCACGCACGGACCAAGTCCTGCATCTGACTGCCCACTGCCTCAATCTGGAGTCGATCTGGTATCTCCGCCAGTCGAAGATCACCTCGATATGCTCTATCCAGTCGTCTGCAATACGGATGCCATCTGTGCCAAAGAACTCTCTGGGATGCATCTTCTGAAAGTCTTGTATGTCCTTCTCCCTCCGACGGGGCTGCTGCTGTATCCCCTGAGCAGTAATCATCTCGACTGTAGTACGAACCAGCTGGTGTGCCTCATCGATCCCCTAACAAAAATCTGTAGTCTGTCTCGTCTGCTGCTGCTGGTGGGACTCCAAAATCCTCTCCACGAAGGAGAAGAGATGTGCAGCATCTACCATCCCCGCAAGCGGAGGCTGCGGTGGAAGGATCTCAGGAATCACAATGCTCGGCCTCCTGACTGGTGGAGGTGCTCCCAAAAGTGGCAGAAACACCGACTCCTGAGGGCTGCACTGGCCCCGTGGCACCGGGAGCTGGCTGCTGCTGAGGTCGAGAGGTGCTAGACCCCTCTTCAGCGTCTCCCAGTCCAGGGCGATGCGATCTCGTCTCAACCATCCTGGAGACATAGATCAAACAAGAAACAATTACTGAGAATGAATCAAAATATCAAAGGAGGACAGTTTAAAATTTCTAAGGAAGACAATAAGCAGCAAAATAGATATACGGAATCTGATAAGGAATTTTTCTAGTGTGATTGAGTACCTTCAAAAATATACTAATTCCTACTGCAGGCTGCAGCGATATTATAGTTCGAATACCATTACATTTCCAACCTAGACCTGCATGGGCCACCACTAAAAACGTGTCACGACCCGTACCCTAGAGTAAGGGCACGAGACGTGGGTACGTCCAGCCTACGCTGTAATATCGGCGGTAGAATGCTGTCCTAGGTCACAACATCTAACAGTTTAAGGTAATAAACAGTTATACTCCCCGAATGGGGGTGACATAACAGAATATATCTCAATCACAACTAAGGTAGAACAGGATAAAGATAGATAGATAAATATCCAGGAATGAAAACACAGAAATACAATCCAGAATTATAAGTGTCTAAATAAATACATAATCCAAAATATCTTAGAATCTATATACAGTGATCCAGAATAGTAAAGACATCCTAATCTAAAGGATTTTCATCCACTGCTAGTGGGTCCTGCTGCTGGTCCAAGTCCAAGCACTCATCTAGTGTAGCACCGTAGTAGGTAGGGCAGAACGCCTCAGCCTCGTCCTATGTAATATTTCAACAGGTCCAGTCAGGACAGGAGCGAGCACAGTACATCTCAACAAATCATAGCAGGTCAGGATATATTAATCATGCTAGAGAGTAAGATACAAGAAACTGAAAGAATAACATGATAAAAAGGAAGACTGTAAATAAATAGCTACAGTATATAGAGAACTAACAATGTCTAGTGATTCAGAGCACAAGATGGTTATGTAAACGGTACGATGTTGTACACGAGTAATCTACAGAGGTTTATACATGAGTAATCTACTGGATTGAATACATAACCACTTCTACTCTCCCGTCCCAATCAATACACAAGGATCTAGCCAAATTATGTTATTGTACACGAAGGTCATGTGAATACATGATTATACACGATTCACACGTTTCGTACACGAAGGTCACGAATACAAGGAGTACACGATGCTCAATAAAGTACACGAACACGAATATCCGATGTATCCGCTAAGGGATAACATCGCTCAACCAGATCCATATAGTACTAATCCGTGTTTCCAACGTGTCAGCATCATGTAAAGTAATCTAAAGCAGGAAATATACTCCTAATGAAGGATATGAAATGATCAGAGAATGTACTCGCCTGTATTCTAAGAATCTGGAGAATATATACTGTCCGAGGAGTGGTGTTTGTCTCCTGTAGAACAGTACAAGTCACTATGAGTCTAAAATGATAATAAGATGCAAGTTAATGCATTCTACATGAATCTAGGTCAATCTAGGCCAAAGTCAACTCTTGGTCAACTCTGGTCAACCCTAGAAGTCAAACTAGGTCAACCAAGTCAAACCTAAGTCAAACAAGTCTATACTAGTCTAACTAGTCTATTCTAGGTCTAACAAGGCTATACAGTCCAATCTAGATTCTATACTGGCATTTAAGCCATACCCATAGGCTAAGAGCCTAGGCTATAGGCTATACCATGTCTATGAACCAACCCATAAATCACATACACAAGTCAAATACATCTAATATAGGATACACATATTGATATATTAATCTAATATAGAAGTACACATGGGCAATAGACTACTATATGTATACCACACATACATTATAATTTAATATATGGTAGTATACACATATTATAATATATATAGGATATATATATATAAACATCTCGATTTATATACATGTATATATGCATATATATATATATGTAGAAAATTACACTTGTGCTCATGTGTGTGTGTGTTAGGCTAGAGGGTGACAGTCCAACATGGACAGTGCAAGAAGTGGCTAAAGTGTGTGTGAGCATGAGGGTTCAATGTGGGGTTAGTGAGACATGGCAGTGGTGGGTGTGTGTTAGCAGGATACAAGAGTGTGTGTCATATTAAAAGAAATAGTGAAGACAACCATGTATCCTGGAATTAGTGTAATAACTGAGAATACTTGACAAGCTATCTAGGATCCTGGAACATGGGGTGAATCTGGAACAGTGGGGTGTAATATGGTATGAACTTGTGTTCAAGTGTCAATGCAACAGTGGCATGGCAATGGGGTTAACACCCTGAAATTAGAACAGTGTCATTCCTGAATTCCAGTGAGCATATTAGGCAACAGTTACAGTTAAAGGAATCAGAAATCTCAGGTTTAAGGATTTAAACCATTACAATACAGTGATATAGGAAAGGAAATCAGTGCACTACCTTAAAGAAAATTTGGAAAATAAACTCAGGTTTAGGAATATAGTTCAATCACAGTTTAGCATATTCAGAGAGTTCATCTCAGGTTTAATAGCATTTCGAAAATGAAAGGAAATTAGTTCAGGATGTTCAAAGGCCTCATTAACAGTTGACAGGAACATCAATGAGTACTCATTCTTTCAATTTAATCTCAGTTCATTTAAGGAAACACAAATCTCAATTTAGCTATTCGAATTCAATTCACTGCCTAATTATTCTATTTCAAAACATAAGTCCAAATCCCATACACAAACCATAGAGCCTAATCGAATGTAAACATTGTATTATCATAAACTAACAATCATGTGGGGATATTAATCAGTAAGAAACAGCAATTAAAACTGGGATTAACAAGTTAGGAAAATACTGAAAAGCAATGTATCAGAGAATATCAGTTAACAATGAAATTTAACCAATTCGAAACCAATCCCACATCAAAAACAAAACTAACATGTAAAATCTAACATATGTCATACATTATATTTGGGACCTAATTAACAATTAAAATCACTAATTAAAACATTTAAAACGAATTGAAAACAAGAACACAACCCAGTGCACTGAAATGCACAGAGCACGCAATGCACGCGTGACACCGTGTCCGACACGACACAAGAGTTCGTGAAACTCTGGGAATCTTGTGTCAGTCAGTGTCCCAACACATGTGTCAAGTTACACGTGTCGAAGTGGCTTGTGCAGCTCACAAACACCCGAGCAGCAGGGGAGGGAAACTGTACGCGGACGTGAGGTGCACCCGCATGTTCCGTGTCCATGGCGACACGACACGAGACCAAAACGTGCTCAGTACACTGAAAACCCATAAGCAAGGTTAAAACATAAATTTCTATTCAAATACATTTCAGAAAATAGATCGAAATGCCCTTTGGGGTATTTCATCAAACACCTAATCACATGGACTGATACGTATCCGATACGGACACGTATAGGACTCAAAACCTAGGGTTAGCTAGCCCTACAGTTAGGTTAGGTCTAGGGCTTCCTAGATATGCAATAAAAACAATATTTATGGTGTAGAATCAAATTTACCTAGGGGTGAGCAAACTTCAAAAAGCCCCAAATGAAAGTGGTTTCTCAAGCCACCAAACTCCTTCAAATTGTTCTCCCCTGAAATTTCTCAATAATAACAGCAAGTAAAGTAAATTTAGGACCTATTGCAATTAGTTTGGGGGAAAAGGAATTAAATAGGAATTTCTATGAATTAAAGAAGATGGAGACTCACCTCTTTCTAAAACTTGCAATATTCCTAATGGAGGCTAGCCCTAATTTCTAGGAGCATTAATAGAGGGGGAATGACCTAAGGTGGCCGGCCAAGGGTGTGGGCTAGGGCTAGGTTCACTTGGTGTTGGGCTTTGGGCCTCTAAAGCTTTAAGTCATAAGTCATGACTTGTGAAATCACAAGCCATTCCCTAATCAATTTAAATCCTAATTCCTCCTAATAAATTCTAATGAGTTAAATGACTAGGTCAAGCTAGGGTTCCATAACCTAACCAATAGTCATGACCTAGGTTAGCCTCTAGGACAGTCTCCAAGTCAACACTAGTCAAAGTCTAGAATAGCACCAAATCATTAATACAAAATCACTTAAAAATTCTAATAAATATAATTAATACTAATAATTCCAAATAATTCCAAAATTTTAAAAATGACCAAAATACCCTCAAGCTAGAAAAGTGGTAGTGACACCTGTGGTTGAGAAAGGGAAACAGAAAGTAGTACGCTTTGACGTCCCATTGAAATCTGCTTCAAATCTAGGGGTGGTGATGAAGTCCTACAAGTTCGATATTCTAGCCGAATTAGCTAATACTCTGGCTAGACTTTCGATCTTTGAGCTGCTTCGTCTTTCTAAAGAAAGTTGTAAAACTTTGAGCGAAGCTTTGCTACAAGCAGACTCATGCTTAGCTCAACTCAAGAGTCCTGACAATATACCAGTGTCATGTCCACAATGTCATAGTGTGATGGAAGCAATTCCTAACATTCCCTTCACTCAAGAAGATATGCTGTTGAACCATAATAAATATGACAGGCCTCTATGTTATACATGGTATATTGAATCTAGTAAATTGACAGGATATTGTTCCTGGGTCTTCTATTAGTATTATTCTTCAGAGTATGCTGCGACCCTTGAGGATTCCTACTAGTGATTTGACTTACACTAGTACAACAATAGTTGGTTTCAACTCTGGAAAGAGTAAACCATTGGGGAAGATTCGTCTGAAGATTCAGATAGGTGATCTTCGAACTATGGTGACCTTTTATGTTATCAACTCAAATGTATCTTACAACAACCTTCTTGGAAGACCGTGGATACATGAGCAACATTGTGCCTTCAACTCTCCACCAATGCTTCAAGTATATGGATTCTCAAGGGGTTGTGAAAACCAAATTTGCAGATATCAATCCTTTTAAGGGTGTTGAAACCTATTTCTCTGACTCAATACTCTACAAACAGGAGCATGTGAAAGAAATATATATGGCTGAAGATCGGTCGCCTGCAGAAGATCAATCTGTCAATAAAGATTCTCCAGAAGATCAACCTTGAAGATTAAAGTCAAAGGATGAATCCAACCCCAACTGTCAATGATCAACCCTGATGATTAAGTTTAAAGGAAGAACTCGAGCTTCGTTTGAGGAATCTATAAAAATTCCAGTCAAGAGCCAAGTTCAACCTCTCAAGAAGGTCAAAGGACGTACTTCTCGTACGAATGATCCAGAACCACCACTGATTATCAACCTTGGCAAGCCTACGCAGAAGACGGACGATGGTCCGTTAATGATCAATCCAAAGCTTAGTAGTCAATTTGTAAATGATGTAAATATTAATCATTTTGTACTTTCTTATATTAATGAAGATTTCCTTTTGGAGTACATGACTGTCAAATTTATTGAAAGAATGACTTTATCTGCTGATGATCAAAGTCATCAACAAAAAAATGACATAAATACAGAGGAAACCTTATATATTAATCTAAAGAAAATTCCTTTCCTCCTCATGTCGATGTTGGACCTTATGCTCAAAGGTTCTTAAAAACTTCTCCTATCTTCTCTTGTAGCCTCATCATCACAAGCTTGTGTAACTTATAGACGTCACGAAGAATTTATTTGTGATTCTGTCTAATAAGAAAAACAAGTGCCAATTGTGTTTGGCCTGGCTAGAAATATCCCTGTACTTAGA
>JANAVB010033217.1:16352060-16462533 GCA_029216955.1 Iris pallida
TACAATTAATATAGTCACTTCTACTTCTTAAATCGATTGTCGTACGAACCCTGATTCTGGACTCCAATATATCAAACTAGGCTATATTGGCCTATTTTGGACTCAATGGAGTCGTCCGTGCCATCATTTGGGGACCATCTTATGGAGCATAGCGTCAGTATCTATCTCGTGTCGACACATTCGTGTCGTGCACATCGACTCCAATCAAATTCAGGTGAGTACATCTCTGCTAATTCATTTTATTGGTATTATTCTATGTTTCGTGTATTTAGTGTAGATATCCTTGACTTTTTACACATTGGTCACACTGATTGTATTGTCTGGATTCCGTCATGAGATGTTATTCCTTGTATTTCTTGGTATATCTCGTGCAAGTCTTGTCCTTGTTCTTGTGTATTGTATAGACATGATTCCTGTGAAGGCTCGCGACCTTCTCAGAGAATTCTGTTGTAAGGACCCTGATTCTAGGAATTAATTTTTCTTTATTTTTATGATTTCTATTTGTAGATTATATTTATCTTTAATTATGGTTATAGATATACTTTTCCGTAGTTTCGATTTTGGAGCACAAGAAGCGCCAATCCTTCAAAACGTCCTTCATGATTTTGTAGTAACAGGATGACCTTCAATTTGGTATATCATGTCCCATCCAAACTTGTCCCCTAGCATTCTTTTGACTTCGCGCAACTTTGGGTCAAATTAAGTCATTTGACCGTTTACCGTAATTCTAGACCTAACTTCCAACGTGAGTTTAGAACTCGACATAGATCAAAAATTATTTGACCAAATTATAGTTTTGACCCTTTGAGTCTACGACACGCAGCCTAGGGTGTGCCAATCTCAATCGAGTCTCCATGTGCTATTTATTTGCGAATGACACAAGAGACTCATTGATTGACTTTTTGGATGATTTGACTAGAAAATATATCGGACCCTAACTTATCTAACCCACTTGGTAGAGCCATGATAGCTTGTCACGACTTAGTAGAATTATTATGAATTTATTTTGGACCAAATAGATTAAAAACAATTTTGTTTATATATGATTATAGTTATATAGCCTAATACTATATATAAATATAGCCTTAGTCATGGTTAAGTTTGAGATACTATCGACTAGAAATTTTGGCATGGCTAGTGTAGTGGTGTGCTTTGACTATTTTTAACATGGTAGGGAAGGCCGATCCATAGGCGTGTTCAACTAGGAAAAACCAGGCTAAGTTGCGGTAACCCCTATAGACGAATTATTTATTTATTATTAAGAATATTGACTTAGGAGACCCGGTTGTAGCAATTTAGCCCAGACTTGACCCGAACCAAATCCAAATCCATGTAGGCATGTAGTGAGACCAAAGAAGACCATGTAGACATATTTTAGGTAGAGCAAATAATTCGTATTTATTTTAGTATTTGACCAACATTTTCTAAATATTGAGATGTACAATATAGATAGTATTAATATTAAATGGCATTTTAGATATTTGTACGAGTTACAGGAGCCAAATATGAGTGTGTATGATATGTTCACCAAAAACTACTATTGGTTTTCTTTTTAGTTGATATTGGAATTATTCTATATTAATCTTGTTGTTTTTTAAATAGAATTATTTATTATTATTAGTTATTTTTATTATATTATTGTTATATATATATGTGGTGTGTGTGTGTGTGTGTGTGTGGTGTGTGTGGTTTGTGTGTGTACAAATGTCTATAAATAGACCTTACACTAGCAAAAGAGAATATTAAGATTTTTGGGATTTATGGAGTATTACATATATATGATAATAGTGTAATATTGGTTACTAAATATATAAATATATAATGGATATAATATATATAGATATATATAATATATATATAAAGAAAGAAAAAAGAACGAATATGTTCCCTATGGGAACAGTATTGTTCTAAAACCGAGCCTTAACAAACAAACAACCCAAAGCCTAATCTAGTAGCTAACCGTTCTCTCCCTCTCTCACTCTCTCCTCTCTCTCTCTTTTCTATATATATATATATATATATATATATATATATATATATATTATATATATATATATATATAAACCGAGAGGAAGGAATTCTATAAATCCTAAAACCACCTCTGCAACCCTCGCGATCAGCCCCTCACCTTCCCTGACATCCCAGCGACTGCCTCGGCCACCTGCACCGCCGCCAAGACCCCCGGAGGCCACCCAAACCGTGCGGTTAACAACAGTAACTGCCGCAGTTCCACATCAACCAACCTACTTTAAGGTACCTTTTCTCCTACTCGTTCGATGAAATCCCAAACCGTAAATTCTATGCGTACTCTACTTGAGCTCTTCCAACCTATTCAAGTAGATTATTTAGTTAGGTTTGTGCATCGACTGAAAATTCCTGAAAGTTTGAGAAAAATCACCGTTGAAATAACGATGTTGGGTACGTTAACCCATGTTCGTCGTCTATTTGCGACCAGTATGTTGCAAGATTTGAAAATCGGTTTGAAGGGACTTGTAGAGAACCTATAGGGCTCTAGAACCCTTTTTGTAGTTTCTAATTTCATTGCTTATATGACGAGTAATCTGTTTTTCAAAACTGAGAAAATCATTTTTAAAACTGTTTTTAGAACCTTGAAAATTTTTCGATACAGAGTCCGTCCTGACAATCCGGACGACTTGGTCGCGAACCACTTGCATCAAAAGGTGCATATGGACTTCGTACACGTGTGGGCTTTGACAGAATTCAAACTGATTGCGTGTGCACAACGAATTTGATGCGTATCCGTCGAAATTTATCGTATCGACCTTTTTTAAAATTTCTCATTACTTTGTGCACGTTCGTCATATCGAAAAAAAACTTGCGCCAACAGGACCGTGTCATTTTTCTGGTCTTGTATGCCATGTTTGGTCTGATTCTAAAAAGGTCGATTGGAACACTATTTTGGCGGGCCTACGGCCCGATCCAATGGGCAAATTTGTGCATGGCCTACCGGAATTCAACTTTGGATATACAGTTGGGTTCGTATCGTCAAACCGGACCTGTAGACATATAGTTTGATGACTTTAGAGACCAGACTCTGGCATATTTTTCGGTGCAAAGCGTGTCTAACGACGGACATCGTTTTGATCCAAAATTACCGTTTTGCCCATGTGCCCAGAATTGGACTTATGGGTAGGCTATCCTTGCTAATTTGACTATTTTTAACACGTGGTCATGTCTGTTTCAGCGTCCGGAGGCTGTTGCTAGAGTTTGACTTTTGTGGGTTCACTGAGTTGTTGGATTGTTAGTTCTACGTGCTACACCAGGCAAGTACACCTTGCCAAACCTTGTACAGTTATTTACATGCATGCTCTTATTATTATTTCTTGTTCATGTCCCCTTTTATTTTTCTATATTTGCTATCTTGTCATATTTATTTCTCTATCTCTTTTCTGTTATCACTTATTGATATCATAGTTTATTTTCACACATGACTTCGTTAGCGTTATTTACTTGAGCATCTTGACTTGACTTAACTTGAGCTCGTATTTCATGTTACCTTGACTTGACCCTCTACCGATACTAGGATTGACTACTTGACCACTATCGACTCGGGAGATCCACGGCAGGGCTATGATAGAGACTCACTATAGTTAGGGAGTACCACGACAGGGCTACTAGCTATAGGATCGGGAGTACCACGGCAGGACTACGGTCATTTTGATTCATTTGTAATCATACTTAGTATTATTTTCATATGACATGTCATGATTTATAGAGTCTTCCATATGTTCTTCATTCTTGATCTAGAAGTCATTTTTTTCTGTTTCCCTTGCATGTTATTTACTGTACAGTAGGCATGTATATTATGTGTCTTGCTAGTCCCCTGAGGACCTGGTGATCTCTCCAGGTATTAGATGAAGGTATGGTACACTGATGGAGGATGGTTGCTATACCAAGACTGCTGGTATATTTAGTTGTATTTTGTCATATATTTGATTCCAGCTTATAGCCTAGCCTTTTACAAGCTTAGATTTTCTTCTAGCTTATTCATGATAAATGTGTTACTTGGGATCCACTCTAACATATTTATCCATTCTAGAATCAGTATATTATGGTCTGATCAACCTTACTGCACTTGATTCGTTATTGTTACCGATATTTAGTGGATTGAGATGTAGTTGATTCTAGAACAACCAGACAGCTTATACGTATTCCAGCTGGGCTGGAGTCCTCCCAATGCATAGTTGGCATGTATACGTATCCTAGTCCTACGTATTTTGGGACTGGGACGTTACATGTTTATTTTCATAAATAATTGCTATGTATATATAAATTTTATGTTGAATGACAATTATTTTGACGGAAAAGCCTTCCCTAAATTTATTGGGCTATTTTTCTATTTAAATTTGAATAATAATTTTTGGATTATTCTATATAAAATTATATAATTTATAGTAGGATTTATCTCGACTAATAAATAGTAATTATAAATTTATTTGTTTATTCTGATTAAATATTTTTAGGCTATTTGATTAGAAGTAGATATACATGGGATACATATATGTAGATATGGATAGATAGGTGTGAGGGTATGTATGTAAGTAATTATATGTCAATATATATGGTTATTTATTATTTTTAGATATATTTAAGTTTTAACTATAAAACAAAAGAAAAAAAAATAATTAAGCAACCAAAATCTCCCGCAGCAAGCCCAATCGACCCTAAGCCAAAGGCAGCAGTAGTATATATATATATATATATATATATATATATATATATATGGAACGAGGGGTGGGAGAAGAGAGATCGAAACCCTAACCTAAACCCATCCCGACCTCGCACAGCATCCTCCACCTCCGCGCGACCATCGCGCGCCACCCAGCCTCGCCTGAACGCCGCCGGAGCCGGCCGAACGTGCAGGACAACGCGCACACAGCAGCAGCCGCAATCCTGAGCCTACTTCGTTGCATGTTTCTGACCTCCTCGATCGACGGTTTCGAAGCCAATTTCACGGGTATGCAACTAACCTAACTCCTTCGTTTCCCTTCAAACAGTTTGAATTAGTTTGTATTGTATGCGTCGTAAGTCAAGCCCAAAGTTGGTGAAAAACTTGTTCAAAATTGAACATCTTCGCATCCAAACGCCCAAGTTGGAAGGCAAATATCTGCCAATCCAAATAGGTTTTTCAAAATAGAATTAAACAGGGTTGAAGACAACATATAGGAGATCAGAACCTTTTTTGTAGTTTCAAATTTTATCAACTATGCACAGAGAAATCAGTTTTTAAAATCAAAAAAAAACCCATGTCAAAACAGTTTAAAAAGTTAGAATACTTTTTAATACGGGGTCCGTCTCGTCAAACCGGGCGACGTGGTCGTGAACCGAAGCATCGAAAGGTGCGTATCGAGTTCCCAGACGCGTGGGCTTTGACGGAACTCGAATTGGTTGCGTGTACGCGACGAATTCGATGCGTATCCGTCAAAAATTCTCGTATCGACCTCTTTGCAAACTAGCCAATTACTTTGTGCACGTATGCCAAGTTTGGTCTGAATCAAAGAAGGTCGACCGGAACGCTATTTTGGCAGGCCCGGGACCCGACTCAACGGACGAATTTGTGCATGACCTACCGGAATCTAACTTTGGACATACCATTGGGTTTATCTCGTCAAATCGGACCTGTAGACATATAGTTTGATGACTTTAGAGACCATAGACATTGGCATGCATTTCGGTGCAAAGCAGGTCCAACGGCGGACACTGTTTTGGCCAAAATTATAGTTTGCCCCTATGTCCAGAATTGGACTTATGGGTAGCCTATCATAGCTATTTTGCTTATTCCAGGAATATTAACAATGTCTGTTTCAGCATAATGGGACGTTTGCGGGAGTTCAGGTTTTGAGGCTCTTTGATTCGACGAGTTGTTTGTAGGACTTTTTGCTTAGTGGCCACTAAGCAAGTACACCTTGCCAACTTTGTACAATAACTTACATGCATGCTTTTATTATTCTTTCTTGTTCATGTCTCCTTTATTTTTCCATATTTTCTATCCTGTCATGATTTATTTCTATGCCTCTTATCAGTTATCACTTATCGTCATTATTAGTTATATTTCACACATGACTTCGTTAGCGTTATTAATTGAGTGTCCTGACTTGACTTGATCTCGTATTTCATGTTACGTTGACTTGACCCTCTAACGATACTAGGATTGACTACTTGACCACTCTCGACTCGGGAGACCCACAGCAGGGCTACGATAGAGACTCACTATAGTTAGGGAGTACCACGGTAGGGCTACTAACTATAGGACCGGGAGTACCACGGTAGGGCTACGGTCATTTTGATTCATTGGTAGTCATAATTAGTATTATTTTCATATGACATGTCATGATTTATAGATTCTTCCATATGTTCTTCATTCTTGATCTAGAAGTCGTTTTTCTTGTTTTCCTTGCATGTTATTTACTATACAATAGGCATGTGTATTATGTGTCTTGCTAGTCCCCTGAGGACCTGGTGATCTCTCCAGGTATTAGATGAAGGTATGGTATACTGAGGGAGGATGGTTGCCACACCAAGACTGCAGATATATTTAGTTGATCATTCTCTCGTGCTGTATATTCTTATCATGATATATTTGCCTAGTTTTATAGACTCGTGTTTCCTTTCGAGTCTAATCGGACACATATGTTAGTGGGCTGCAGACCATGAACCATATTGTTCCTTCTTGATATTTATTATTTTATGTAGATTGAGATATAGTTTTGACTTGCCATGATTAGACCTATCACCATAGTCTAGACAACTTATACGTATTCGAGTTAGGCTATAGTCCTCTCGATACGTAGCTGGCATGTATACGATCTCATAGTCCTACGTATTTTACGATACAGAGTGTGTCCCGCCAAAATGGGCCATTTCATCGTGTACCAATTGTATCAAAAGACGCATATGGTATACCCGGATGTGTGGGCTTTCGCGAAAGTTGATTTGGACGAGTGTGCAAGCCGGAATCAACCCGTATTCGTCAAAAATCTCCATATCGGCCTCTTTGCAAACTAGCCAATTACTTTGTGCACGTTCGTCAACTCGAGACGAAAGTTACGCCAACAGGACCGCATCATTTTTATGATCATGTATGCCAAGTTTGGTCTGATTCTGAGAAGGTCAACTAGAACGCTAATTTGGTGGGCCCACGACTCGATCCAACGGGCGAATTTGTGCACGGCCCACCGGAATTCAACTATGGACATACCGTTGGGTTCGTATCATCTAACCGACCTGTAAACATATAGTTTGATGACTTTAGAGACCGTAGACGTTGGCACATTTTTCGGTGTAAAGCGGGTCCAACGATGGATACTATTTTGACCCGAAATTATCGTTTTGCCCTTGTGTCCAGAATTGGACTTATGGGTAGCTTATCCTAACTAATTTGACTATTCTGAATACGTTGATCATGTCTGTTTAGCGTCCGGAGACTGTTGCTAGAGTTTGACTTTTGTGGTTCACTGAGTTGTTGGATTGTTGGTTCTACACGCTACACCAGGCAAGTACACATTGTCGAACTTTACAGTATTTACATGCATGCTCTTATTATTCTTTCTTGTTCATGTCTTCTTTTCTTTTCCATATTTGCTATCTTGCCATGATTTATTTCTCTGTCTCTTACTTGTTAGCACTTATTGTTATCATTAGTTATTTTCATATACTTTCACACATGACATCGATAGTATGGTTTACTTGAGTGACTTTGACTGGATCACCTGTACCATGATACTTTGACTCGATCTCGTGTTCCTTGTTACCTTGACTTGACCCTCTACCGATACTAGGATTGGCTACTTGACCACTCTCGACTCGGGAGACCCACGACAGGGCTACGATAGAGACTCACTATAGTTAGGGAGTACCACGGCAGGGCTACTAGCTATAGGACCCGGGAGTACCATAGCAGGGCTACGGTCATTCGATTCATTTGTAGTCAAATTTAGTATTACTTTTCATATGACTTGTCACTATCAATAGAGTTCTTCCCTGTGATCCATATTTTGTTTCTAGTGGTTGTTTCCTGTTTTCATTGCATGATTAAACTGTCAAAGTAGGCTTGTATATTATGTGTCTTTCTAGCCCCTGAGGACCTGGTGATCTCTCCAGGTTATAGCCGAGCTGGTAGAATCGATGGATGGTTATGATTTGCGTCTATAGGATTCAGGTATCGTTGGTGCATGGTTTTATTTTATTATTCTCTCGTGCTGTATATTCCTATCATAAAATATTCTGCTTATTAGCCTAGTTTAATAGATTCGTATTTCCTTTCGAGTCTATTCGGACATGTATGCTAGTGGGCTGCAGACCATAAACCATATTGTTCCTTCTTGATATTTATTATTTTATATGGATTGAGATATAGTTTTGACTTGCCATAATTAGACTTATCACCACAATATAGACAGCTAAACGTGTCATGGTTGGATCCAACTGTATCGGTCGGGGGCAGGAAGTAGTAGTGTAGATATGTGGTCAATACCCTCCTTGTGCATGTATAGTTCGTTGTGAGTGTTAATCATACACCTCACGTATGATTAACCAGGCCATTAAATCTTGTGCAAGTTTCCAAGCTGGCCACATGTCGAAGCTAGTACTCACTCACATAATTAGTATAGATTTTTGACTCTTGTACATGATATAACCTGCTTTACTCTTTCTTGCTCTTGTTTACAATTTTACCATGCCATGCTACTTTCATGTACACTTTACTTATTCTCGATATTCTCTTTATTTACTGTTACATAGTCTTTATCATTTACTGAAAACTGTTGTTAGTGATGTGCTCGTTCCAATCCTGACAGGATAAATATTTTTAGGTAATGTTACGCCCCACACTTTGGACTTCACGATGACAGATCTTGTCGTTCTCTTGGATCGTAAGTTGACCTCTTGAGAGCTCTAGGCCATATTCTTTTCTAGATTTATGTCTTGTTCATCGGATATGTCTCCGATACATTCTTGATATGTATAATCATTTTATAGATTATATTGTTGTCTTTCTTTCATATCTTCCTTAGCTATATGTGATTTGAGTACATGATGTTTTAGTGGATCATAGAACCATTCAGATATATTTTTGGGTACTGGACAGTGTACTACCGCCGATACTGCGGCGTAGGCTGGGCGTGGTCCATGTACTCGTGCCTGAATATCCGGGTGCAGGTCGTGACAGTGGTTGCCAGAGGAACAAGAAGTTTGGACTCTACTATATGGGAGGAAGCACACAGAGGCACAGGAGGTGATTGCCGAGTTGTGGCATACGCGGCTTAGCCATATCAACAAGAAGGGAATGGGCTAATTGTTGAATAGAAAAGTTATTTGGGAGCTCAAGTCTACAAAGTTGGAGAGATACACATAATGTTTGGTGGGAAAGAAAATTGAATGTCTTTCCAAAGTCACACATCTTCAAGGAAGCCGATATTGTTCGAGTTAGTTCAATCAGATGTTTGCAGTCCAATGAAGGTAAAATTTATTAGTGGTGCTTCTTACTTTGTTACTTTTGTTGATGACTATTCCAGGAATATTTAGATTTATGCTCTAAAGACCACGAATTAGGTGTTACCCACTTTCAAAGAGTTTCAGGCCTAGTGTGTTCAGTCCAACAATAACGGCGAATACATTGGTCCCTTTGATGCATATTGCAGAGAGCAAAGGATAAGACACTAGAAGACTCAGCCAAAGATGCCTCATCTCCATGGTGTATGTCACGCCCCAGTTCTAAAATATATAAGAACCCCAGATGTAAGCATGACAGCTGTTCGGCTAGAATAAGTATTCCCAATTTAATGGACTTATCTTAATCGTAGTATACTGAAAAGTATACTTACATATGCTAACTAATCTATCTCAACTATGTCTCAGTCCACAATAATGAACAAAATCAAGAACAAACAATATATGTCATGGTCTAGATCCCATTAACATATATGTTTGGATTGGACTCGAAGAATAATAGAGGTCGAGTAAAGCTAGGTTATGACTGCAAAAACAGAAATAAGTAGTACAAAGGGCGCGAAAGTGATAATAAGAAATACTGCAAGCAGTACCTAAATCCTGCAGAACACATCATGATAAATTCTTGCCGAATGTCCACTAACACCTGGAGAGATCACCAGGTCCTCAGAGGGACGTAACAAGATGCAACAACTAGCCACAATATGAACAGCAAAAGTAATATACATGAACATGATTATAACTGACAAGGCATACTATCCATCTAAGTGTATGCACTTGAAGACGACTTTGGTACGTATGAGTAGGTGAAGGAATAAAGCATAGCATTTGCTAGAGGCTTTTGTATATACTAGCATACCTTCCGACCGTGTTCTGACGCGTAGTCAGCGACTACTGCCGTATATATCCTCTAGCAATACACCCATAACCAGAAAACTGTGAACCCATAACCGGACAACTATGAGGCTAAATATGGCTATCTCATACGCCTACTAATAGTCTTCTCCGTCCATGTCTTGCACCAGTCATATCCATGACTCGAACAATACATATCTCAAAGCAAGTCACTAGCTAGACTCATATTAACTCTATATGAACCAACACACAAACCGCTCGCACCGGTAGCTGGCCGAATGCGTAAGCTCGTGCCAACATAATGTATCTCACTCACAGTGTCGTGTAATGATACGTGACCAGTCATAGAAGTCATTGAAAAACAACTTCAACACGAAGAAGTCTACTAGCACGCTAGGTCACACACACACCCACTATATGCAATCGATGGCATCATCAATGGCACACAAGTCACACTTAGACGCTCTCCGAACACATCTAATCCTAACACACAACAAACACATCCATGTATAGCAGAAAAAGAAATAAGATCACAGTGGCACGGTCTCTTGCCTGAAATCGCCGTAAAAGTGTAGATTATGGATCCGACTCCAACTTTTGTAGTCTCGGTCTCACGAACTCCTATACATAATAATAATGAATAACATTAATAACTACACTACATTATTACTACCATATATACATATATTTATAACTAATAGGGTAGCTAATATATATACTAGTCATAATTAACTAACTAGTCATAATGTTCCTTCTATGACTAACAAAATCTCACCAATATATATATAATATTCAGTATTAATTCCAAAACCTATAATATTCTGGAATATATAAATCATAGAATTATTATTGCATAAAAACCATTTAAAAATCATCACATGATGAATCTCATATCAACATTGATGAATCAATCTTATTAGAACTTATGTCAACCCCTGATTTTCAAAATTTATTAAACTAGTGTTAATTAATTATTAAATGTCATTATTGGTTTTAAAATAATTTAATATAATTTTAGGAATTTTTTTAAATTTTTTTAAATGAATTTTAATGAGTTTTAAAATACAAAAAATATCATTTTGCAATTTTTGAATTGTTTTAATAGTGTTTTGCAATTTTCAGAATAGTTAGTATATCAGTTTGTAATTAGAAATTTGTTCTTAATAGAGGAATGCAAATATTATTTTGCATTTTAATACTGAAAAACCCCTTAAGCAATTTCCTAATCTCTAGGGGTTTCAGTGCCAACTGTCAAACCCCCCCCCCCCCTCCACACACGACCAACTCTCTCTCTCTCTCTCCTCTGACTCTCACCCACCCCCGACGACTGCCCCGACCGACTACGACCGGCTATCCCCGCCTTTTTTGGCTGCCCCCACCGCCACAAACTTCTATAAAACAACCCCCTCTCCTCCCCTGACTAAACCCTAACCCTAAATCTCCCCCACGACCAACCGCTGCCCCGTCCTTCCCCGACGAACCCCCAAACCCTAACCCTACTCCGACGAACTCCGCCCAGCCCCACCGTCGACCTTCACCGCCAACCACCACCACCATTCGACGCGCCCCAACGAGACGCGTCGATCGCCACCGGAGCGCCACCGTCCCGACCGCTCCTCCGCCGTCCACGACCGTCGAACCCCCCCCCCAGATCTGGACACGTGAGTATTTGTGTCAAACTGTGTCGTGCGTGTCTCGTACGCAAGTATGTTGTTCGTCGTGTCCTGGCGAGCACAAGTGTGGAACTGGACACGCGAGATTGAACTCGTGCGTGTCGTGCAGGCCTAGGACACGCTGATACCTGTGTCCTTAACTGTCAGGAAACATGATGGTTTTTATTATTTTTTTTTATTTAATTCATTCGAGCCTAAATAAAAGAAACAAAACCCTATTCCTAACAGTCGGACCAACTGGCCCATTGGCCAGCGCGCAGCATAAACTCTCCCCCTCCCCCCCCCCCCCCCCCCCCGCTCTGTGGCTCGGGTTCGAGCCTTTCTGTTTCCTTTTCCCTTTCTTTTCCTTTTTCTTTTTCTTTTTCTTTTTATATATATTTATATATATATATGTATATACATATATTTTATATATATATGTATTATTCTATATACTATAATTTTGTATATATATTTACTGTTTATATATATATATATATATATATATATATATATTATATATATATATATATATATATATTTTATATATATATATATATTATATATATATATATTCTATATATATATAATATATATATATATATATATATATATATTATATATTACTTCCTTATTTTATTTAGTATACATATATATATATATTATTATATATCTATATATATATTTATAATATATATATATATATCTATTATATATATATTTTATGTTCTATATATTTTCCTTATGTATATATATATTATATATACTATTATATATATATGTATACATTAATTTTGTATATATATATATATGTTTATATAGATAAGTATTTTTCTTATATTATATATATTATATATTACTATATATATATATATATCTATATATATATATATATATATATATCTATATATATATACCATATAATTTATATATATATTATATATTATATATATTTTTTAATATTATATATATAATATATATATATATCTATATAATATATATATATATATAAGATCTATATCTATATATATATATATATATATCCAATATAAACATCCCTTATATTTGTGTATATATATTTATATATATATATATATACACTATTTTATGTGTATCTTACTTACTTAGTATAATTATCTTTATAAGATAAATTCATACTTTTATAGTTACTATGTAAAACTTTACCTTATTAAAATAATAATATTTATTTTTTACCAAATTGTATTTTTATTGTATTTAAATTACTGCAACATTTGTGTCCAGCCTAGCATGGTATTTGGGCTCAAATGTGTTTTCACACATTCAAGACATGACAAGTCATATGGACTTGATTCATGGCATTGGGTCCTGTATTTGAACTTTGGTTCAAATTATATGCATGGACAAAATACGCAATAATTAATTATTGTGTGCAATGCTGTTTTTGATTTTCTAAAAATACTTAAAGTACTGCTAAAATTATGGAAAAATAGTTTTTTGATACTATGTTAAGTTAGCTAATTTAGTATAATTTGTGTATATTTAATTTACTGTTTGCCACTAGTTTGGCATATGGAACCAAAACTCATTTTCTGTATACTTAGGAAAACTGATTTTTATAAATTTGTACTGGTTAATAAATTCTAGAAAATTATAATAAATTTCTATGATTAACAAGGATCACTTTGGTACTTTAATTTAAGAAAAACTAGGCTTTTGTCTATCTCTAAAATTGTTAGAACACAATGGTCTTTTGATTTATTTATTGATTAATTACGACTTGTAGCTTTTTGTGTTATTTGGAGTTTTAGTCGTGTTGAACCCCATCCCTCACTAGTGTAAAGACCCTAGAAAGTTAGTTAACATAGTGTGTCACCCCACATTGGTCTCCTATGCCAAGTCATCATTTTGGCTAGGTGCCCAATCACAAGTCGTGTTTCACCAATTAGTGTCCTAGTATTTTAGCTTAGTATAAAACTAAGTTGTTGTATTTACTTCTACAGTGACGAGCTACCAGACATCCATAGCATTATTATCGCAGCTTGTTTTGTTTGGCTTTGCTAGAGGCAAGTACTTTCTACGAACTTTACATACTGCTATAAACCATAAAACTGTGAATCACCAACCATGTTAAATGCTGATCCTTGGGGTAGCAAGTTAGAACTTTACATGTTGTATTACTTTCAGTCTCTACCATGTTTATACCGTATCTCATAATCTCTCTCACATGCTTAAATAACGGGTTAAGGGGAAACTGCTAGTAGTGTACGTGATCATGACCCCCTTCTCCGTATGTATTTACCGAGCACCGTTACATTCTATATGTATCTGTGTCGTATGTCTGGTCCCGTGTTTGTGTATGGATATACACCGATGCCGTTATGTGTACGTATGTGCACATCAGAAAATTGATATGTACCGCTATACATCCTGATTACCTATTGACTGATCACTCACCTACTACAGTTTTAAAACTTTAAAATGTATATCTATCGCCATGATAAAATATACCTAAAACTGAACCAACATGATATGTCATTTCCTTTTCCTCACATGATCAGTATTATATGTTTGTTAGATTTAGTACTTGCTCCCGTCCTGACAGGATAACGTTGAAGGTATCCTTACTGAGGAGGAGTTACTATATGACACATACTATAGAGATACTGCCGAGGACTCGGCTCTGCTTTACGAGGATGTTCCTGCGGGGAACCTCGCCTAGTTGTCTTTTGTTTACTTAGACTTTTGAGAGTAGACATGTATTAGACTATATCATTTTGTAACTGGACATGTATCCAGTTTTACATTTCAGTTTACTTGTACTTGGACGTTTACTATATACGATAACTTTTGTGTTTGGAGCATTTATGATTCTTCTTCACTTATAGAACTGTTAGCACATTTAGTCTTATCCTGTTGTCTTTAGAACAGCTTACTACGTTTTATCTCAACGTAGGCTGGGCATGCCTCGGCCTGGCCCAACAATTTGGGTAGCGGGTCGTGACATATTTTTAGTGGTGGCCCATGCAGGTCCTGACTAAACTGTTTGGTTACGTTATTGTACCAAGCATGCCTGCAATTAGGAACTTAAGGTAATTAGACAACATTAGGAAAGACGCTTAGAACACTTAGAGGAATGCTAGGATTGCAACATAGGAAATACATCACATGTTTGCTATTATAATTAGATTTTCTTGCATATGATTGCTTACTTTAAATAAGTCCTTATAAGTCTTTTTATGTGTAATTTAGATGGTGCTTACTCGTTCATCCCAGTATGTTACCCCCGAGAATAGGGCCCTCCATATCCAGTCAGCTGACCAGTTGACTGATACACCTCCACCTACCACATTCCCCCACTCCACAGATCCACAGACCCAGATACCACATTCCACATCCCAGTCCCAGCAGGATCCGATACTTCCACCACCCCCTATCACTATACCCACCCAGGCTTCCGTCACACTCGACGGGAACCAGCTGCTCACACTGATCCAGGGGTTCCTAACAACCCATCAGGAGCAGACTATCCTACTCCGCCAGAGCATGGAGCGTTCTGAGGGACGTCCCATGGTCCCACCACATGTAGAGCCACGGCAGAGAACGGGGACGATCAAGGACTTCATGGGTCTGAATCCCAAGGAGTTCTCAGGGACTGAGGGCATAGTAGTAGCTGATGACTGGCTAGATTCTGTAGAGAGGAAGCTTCTGGGAGTTAGGATGCCGGATGACCTCCAGGTCGAGGCAGCGGGATTTCTGCTGATAGACTTAGCAGGGGTCTAGTTCAATGAGCCGTTGTTCGCGAGAGGTAGAGCCACCTGGGACCAGTTCAAGACCCAGTTCAAGAAGAAGTTCTTCTCGACCACTGCTAGAGTAGCCATGGGGCTACGATTCCAGAACATCCAGCAGGGGAACCGTTCTGTTGATGACTATGCGGGAGAGTTTAGTCGCCTGAGCCGTTTCGCTCCTAGTCTGGTTGCTGATCCAGAGAGATGACCCGTAGGTTTTATGGTCTAGTTCCAGACATCATTCTTATAGTGGCGAACGGCACGACTGACTACTACCAGAGCCTAGAGTTGGCCCGAGCATGAGGCGTCTTCTTCTGTCTAGCAAAAGGCCGGCTCCTGTACATCATGAGGGACCGTCCAAGCGTCAGGCTTTCCAGCAGAGAGCACCGACGCCACCCCATCAGACTTACCGTCCCCCTATATCACATCATCAGACCCCGCCAGTTAGAGCCCCGGGACCCCGACAGCAGCCGAAGGGAGTTTTTGTGTATTCTGCAAGAGGGTAGCCCACGACGCTTCCATCTGCAGGAAGAGTTGGCAGTGTTTGGCTTGTGGTCTGCCACCCATCAGCTTCGAAGTGCCCAGTAGCGAAGACTAGAGGACCGCTCCCGACTCAGCAGCAGAGGTTCGGCAGCATCTGCAGCAAAGGGACCTCAGGGGAGGGTTTATAGTCTAGCCATTGAGCCAGAGCCGAGCAGGTTTCGGAGCCGGATTACTTAGCTGACGTCATCACAGGTCATGTTTATTTGCATACTTTTCTAGCTGTATGTTTGTTTGATTCTGGTGCATCTCATAGCTTCCTATCATTAGAGTTTATGCATAAACATCATCTAGTAGCTACACCTACTGCAGAGATTAGTAGAGTGATGACGGAGGAGGACCAGTGCCTATTAGATCTATCTATAGATTTCTATTTTTATAGCCGGGAGAGAGTTCAGGGGCGATTCTTTGTGATGCCACTCCCCGGTTATGATATCATATTGGGGATGGGCTGGCTTAGCTATGCCCATGCATCTATAGATTGCCATGAGGGTAGTATTTGTTCAGTCCCCCAGGCACAGCACCATTCAGTGTCAGGAGGACAGGGCCGGAGATCAGCCTAGAGTCGAACTGTTGTGCGACAGTCGGGGACGCAGCACCGCCACACCCTATCATTAGAAAGTTTATGGATGTATTCCCAGAGGATCTTCCAGGACTTCCGCCTGACAGAGATGTGGTGTTCACTATAGATTTAGTGCCGGGTTCATCACCAGTATCCCGGACTTGCTATAGAGTGAATCCCAAGGAGGCCATAGAGATGAAAGAGCAGATTGATGACCTGCTGAAAAAGGGTTTCATTCGATCCAGTGCTTCTCCATGGGGAGCGCCAGTACTCTTTGTACCTAAGAAGGATGGTACAGTCCGATTGTGTATTGACTATCGGGCCTTGAATGCCATCACCATCAAGAACAAATATCCTCTGCCCAGGATAGATGATTTGTTCGACCAGTTGAGCGGGGCGAAGGTATTTTCCAGGATAGACTTGAGATCCGGGTACCACCAGGTGAAGGTTAGGCCAGCAGACATCCAGAAGACGGCGTTCAACACGAAGTACGGGCAGTACGAGTTTCTGGTGATGCCATTTGGTCTCACAAATATGCCAGCTGTCTTTATGAACTTGATGAATAAGACATTTCACCAGTATCTGGATAAGTTCGTCGTGGTGTTTATCGACGACATCCTGATATACTCGAAGACGCCAGAAGACCATGCAGAGCACTTGCGGATAGTTTTGGGGATTCTGAGGCAAGAGAGATTGTTTGCCAAATTGCCGAAGTGCGAGTTCTTTTTAGACCGAGTGGAGTTTCTCGGCCATGTAGTCGCTGGAGATGGAATCTCGGGGGATCCAGGAAGATTGCTGCAGTTGAGACGTGGAAGGCTCCGACGTCAGTTCAGAGATCAGGAGTTTTCTGGGTTTAGCAGGCTATTATAAAAAGTTCGTCCGGGACTTTGCTAGGATAGCGGAACCCATGACGAAGCTGACGCGGAAGGACGCAGAGTACATCTGGTCAGAGGACTGCCAGGCGGCATTTGAGGAGCTGAAGAGGAGACTGACGACCGCTCCAGTTCTGACTTTACCTTCAGGTTCTGGAGGTTTCACCATATACAGTGATGCTTTTGGGAAGGGGCTAGGATGTGTCCTACAGCAGCATGGGAAAGTAATTGCTTATGCATCTAGGCAATTGCGGACTCATGAGAGAAATTATCCTACCCATGACCTAGAGTTAGCTGCGGTGATCTTTGCACTCAAGTTATGGAAACATTACTTATACGGAGAGCGTGTGGAAATCTTTACTGACCACAAAAGTTTGAAGTATGTGTTCACGCAGAAAGAGCTGAACATGAGGCAAAGACGATGGTTGGAGTTGATGAAGGACTTCGACATCGATTTACAGTATCACCCCGAAAAGGCAAATGTGGTGGCGGATGCGCTGAGCAGGCATCCGATGGCATGGTATCTGATGATTGATCGGCATTTGCGGGAGGATCTGGAGAAGCTCGGTATCGAGCTAGTTCGGCCAGGATCAGTGATACAGATAATGGCGCTTGACATTCAGTCAGGTTTGATGGAGCAGATCCGGGAGGCACAGTCTACAGATGAGAGCCTTCGCAGACTTCGACCCCAGGCATTAGCTGGATTGCTGGATGACTTCACTATAGCAAAGGATGGATCCTTGAGGCATGGCAGCCGATTGTGCATGCCGAAGGGAGAGCTGGTAGAGGCAGTCTTGCAGGAGGCGCACCGATCGAGATATTCTATTTACCCTGGTGCTAACAAGATGTATCGTGACTTGCGGGAACATCTTTGGTGGCACGGGATGAAGAGGGATGTATCACGTTTCATCTCGAGACGCCTAGTTTGCCAGCAGGTCAAGGCGGAGCGCCAGAGGCCAGCTGGTTTGTTGCAGCCGTTACCCATTCCCGAGTGGAAGTGGGAACATATTACGATGGACTTTGTCTCAGGGCTTCCTCGTTCCCAAGGAGGGAAGGATGCCATTTGGGTCATCGTAGACAGGCTGACGAAGTGTGCGCACTTCATACCCTTCAAGGTGGGGCTTTCCACCGAGAAGTTGGCGGAGCTATACATGCAGCAGATAGTTCGCCTACACGGAGTGCCGGTGAGCATCGTGTCAGACAGAGACAGCAGATTCACATCCCACTACTGGAGGAGCTTGCAGGAGGAGTTAGGCAGTAGGCTCAAGTTCAGTACGGCGTACCACCCACAGACAGATAGGCAGTCCAAGAGGACGATACAGACACTGGAGGATATGCTGAGGACCTGCGTGCTAGACTTCGGAGGATCATGGGAGAGCCATCTGCACTTGGTAGAGTTTTCATACAACAATAGCTACCAGGCCAGTATTGGTATGTCTCCTTTCGAGGCGCTATATGGACGACGATGCCGTACACCGCTCTTTTGGGATGATGTCGGAGACAGAGTTATGCTTGGGCCAGAGATGATCACGGATGCAGCAGAGAAAGTCGGGATGATCAGAGACAGGCTCAGAGTAGCTCAGGATAGGCAGAAACACTGGACTGATGCTAGTCGCAGGCCGATGGAGTTCGCAGACGGTGATATGGTGCTGGTGAAGATATCACCTACTAGAGGGACGATCCAGTTCGGACGATGAGGGAAGCTGAGCCCCAGATACATCGGGCCGTTCGAGGTACTTGGCAGGATCGGAGAGGTAGCTTACAGGGTTGCACTTCCACCCAACCTAGCAGGAGTTCACGATGTCTTTCACGTATCTCAGCTGAGGAGATATGTTCCAGACCCCAGTCATGTGCTAGATCACTCAGAGTTGGAGGTCGGACCGAGCCTTACAGTTTCTGAGCAGCCAGTGGAGATTTTAGACAGGAGAGAGAAGAGGCTGAGGAACAAGGTTATACCCCTAGTGCGAGTAGCTTGGAGCCGTCACTCCCCAGGTGAATCTACTTGGGAGAGGGAGTCGGACATGAGGGAGAGATACCCTTACTTGTTCGATCCAACCGCTGCGAGGGAACCACCCGTTCCCGCTTGATGCCTTAGAGGTTAGTTTCGATCGCAACCTTAGTCATTTTGTTGCATTGTTTGCTATGTTAGAACATTGTCGGGTCTTCAATCCTTGTGAATTTCGAGGACGAAATTTTTCAAGGAGGGAAGACTTGTCAACCCCTGATTTTTAAAATTTATTAAACTAGTGTTAATTAATTATTAAATGTCATTATTGGTTTTAAAATAATTTAATATAATTTTAGGAATTTTTCTAAATTTTTTTTAATGAATTTTAATGAGTTTTAAAATACAAAAAATATTATTTTGCAATTTTCTGAATTGTTTTAATAGTGTTTTGCAATTTTCAGAATAGTTAGTATATCAGTTTGTAATTAGAAATTTGTTCTTAATAGAGGAATGCAAATATTATTTTGCATTTTAATACTGAAAAACCCCTTATGCAATTTCCTAATCTCTAGGGGTTTCAGTGCCAACTGCCAAACCCCCCCCCCCCCCCACACACGACCAACTCTCTCTCTCCTCTGACTCTCACCCACCCCTGACGACTGCCCCGACCGACTACGACCGGCTGCCCCCGCCTTTCCCGGCTGCCCCCACCGCCACAAACTTCTATAAAACACCCCCTCTCCCCCCTGACTAAACCCTAACCCTAAATCTCCCCCACGACCAACCGTTGCCCCGTCCTTCCCCGACGAACCCCCAAACCCTAACCCTACTCCGACGAACTCCGCCCAGCCCCACCGTCGACCTTCACCGCCAACCACCACCACCATTCGACGCGCCCCGACGAGACGCGTCGATCGCCACCGGAGCGCCACCGTCCCGACCGCTCCTCCGCCGTCCACGACCGTCGAACCCCCCCCCCCCCCCAGATCTGGACACGTGAGTATTTGTGTCAAACTGTGTCGTACGTGTCTCGTACGCAAGTATGTTGTTCGCCGTGTCCTGGCGAGCACAAGTGTGGAACTGGACACGCAAGATTGAACTCGTGCGTGTCGTGCAGGCCTAGGACACGCTGATACCTGTGTCCTTAACTGTCAGGACACAGGATGGTTTTTATTATTTTTTTATGTTAATTCATTCGAGCCTAAATAAAGAAACAAAACCCTATTCCTAACAGTCGGGCCAACTGGCCCATTGGCCAGCGCGCAGCAATAAAACTCTCCCCTCCCCCCCCCCCCCCCCCCCCGCGCTCTGTTGGCTCGGGTTCGAGCCTTTCTGTTTCCTTTCCCTTTTCTTTTCCTTTTTCTTTTTCTTTTTCTTTTTATATATATTTATATATATATGTATATACATATATTTGTATATATATATGTATTATTCTATATATACTATAATTTTGTATATATATATTACTGTTTATATATATATATATATATATATATATATATATATATATATATTATATATATATATATATAATATATATATATATATATATATATATATGTAAAAAAAAAAAAAAAATATATATATATATATATATATATATATATATATATATATGTATACTTCATTATTTTATGTATGTATATATATATATATATATATATATATATATATATATATATATATATGTATTATGTATACATATATATTTATGTATATATATTTCCTTATGTATATATATTATTATATATATACTATTATATATATATGTATACATTAATTTTGTATATATATATATATATATATATATATATATATATATATATATATATATATATATATATATATATATATATATATATATATATATATATATATATATGTTATATAGATAAGTATTTTCTTATATATATATATATATATATATATATATATATATATATATATATATATATATATATATATATATATATACACATATGTAATTTTTATATATATAAATATATCCAATATGTAAACATCCCAATATTTGTGTATATATATTTATATATATATATATATATATATATATATATATATATATATATATATATATATATATATATATATATATATATATATATATATATATATATATACACTATTTTTATGTGTGTATCTTACTTAGCTTAGTATAAATTATCTTTATAAGATAATATTCATACTTTTATAGTTACTATGTAAAACTTTACCTTATTAAAATAATAATATTTATTTTTATTTACCAAATTGTATTTTATTGTATTTAAATTACTGCAACCATTTGGTGTCCAAGCCTAGCATGGGTATTTGGGCTCAAATGTGTTTTCACACATTCAAGACCTGTACAAGTCATATTGGACTTGATTCATGGCCTTGGGTCCTGTATTTGAACTTTGGTTCAAATTATATACATGGACAAAATACGCAGATAATTAATTATTGTGTGCAATGCTGTTTTTGATTTTCTAAAAATACTTAAAGTACTGCTAAAATTATGAAAAAATAGTTTTTTGATACTATGTTAAGTTAGCTAATTTAATATAATTTGTGTAGTATTTAATTTACTGTTTTGCCACTAGTTTGGCATATGAAACCAAAACTCATTTTCTGTATACTTAGGAAAACTGATTTTTATAAAATATTTGTACTGGTTAATAAATTCCAGAAAAATTATAATAAATTTCTATGATTAACAAGGATCACTTTGGTACTTTACTTTAAGAAAAACTAGGCTTTTTGTCTATCTCTAAAATTGTTAGAACACAATGGTCTTTTGATTTATTTATTGATTAATTACGACTTGTAGCTTTTTGTGTTATTTGGAGTTTTAGTCGTGTTGAACCCCATCCCTCACTAGTGTAAAGACCCTAGAAAGTTAGTTAACATAGTATGTCACCCCACATTGGTCTCCTATGCCAAGTCATCATTTTGGCTAGGTGCCCAATCACAAGTCGTGTTTCACCAATTAGTGTCCTAGTATTTTAGCTTAGTGTAAAACTAAGTTGTTGTATTTACTTCTACAGTGACGAGCTACCAGACATCCATAGCATTGTTATCGCAGCTTGTTTTGTTTTGCTTTGCTAGAGGCAAGTACTTTCTATGAACTTTATATACTGCTATAAACCATAAAACTGTGAATCACCAACCATGTTAAATGCTGATCCTTGGGGTAGCAAGTTAGAACTTTACATGTTGTATTACTTTCAGTCTCTACCATGTTTATACCGTATCTCATAATCTCTCTCACATGCTTAAATAACGGGTTAAGGAAAAACTGCTAGTAGTGTACGTGATCATGACCCCCTTCTCCGTATGTATTTACCGAGCACCGTTACATTCTATATGTATCTGTGTCGTATGTCTGGTCCCGCGTTTGCCGCTATGTGTACGTATGTGCACATCAGAAAATTGATATGTACCGCTGTACATCCTGATTACCTATTGACTGATCACTCACCTACTACAGTTTTAAACTTTAAAATGTATATCTATCGCCATGATAAAATATACCTAAAACTAAACCAACATGATATGTCATTTCCTTTTCCTCACATGATCAGTATTATATGTTTGTTAGATTTAGTACTTGCTCCCGTCCTGACAGGATAACGTTGTAGGTATCCTTACTGAGGAGGAGTTACTCTGTGACACATACTATGGAGATACTGCCGAGGACTCGGCTCTGCTTTACGAGGATGTTCCTGCGGGGAACCTCGCCTATATTTTAAATTATAATAAATCTCTTTCTCTCTCTCTCTCTCTCTCTCTTGGGGAAAAAAGTTTAATCTATATTTTAAACATTCAACAGATGGATAGAATTTGTTTTTTTTTTTATGATAGAGATAGATTTGTTTTAAAAGAAGAGGGGGATTTACAAAAAATTAAAGAATATAAATTTGAGAGAGAAACGTGTATGTTTACTACTCCCGTAAAGAAAATCTCGTACAAAAAGTTATATATATATATATATATATATATATATATATATATATATATATATATATATATATATATATATATATACTAGTAAATGCACGTGCTTTGCACGTATAATAACGGATAAATAGAATATTATCCAATTATAGTTAAATATCTCTTCTAACTCATGTGGTTAAGGTGGGAAGTAGTTTTCCTATTTGGTTGAGTTCGATTTCCTATGTTGACAAATTTTAAAAAAATTCAACAATTTTTTACGTAATTTTTTTTTAAAGTAAATGGACCGTGATATAATGACGGCTTAAACGGCTCACTTTTGAGCCGTTTTAAAGCCTTATTATATATATATATATATATATATATATATATATATATATATATATATATATATATATATATATAATGACCTCTAGCGTCTCCACTAAGCTAGAGGTCATTATATATATATATATATATATATATATATATATATATATATATATATATATATATATATATATATATATATATATATATATATATATATATATATATATATATATATATATATAATGACCTCTAGCTTAGTGGGAGACGCTAGAGGTCATTATATATATATATATATATATATATATATATATATATATATATATATATATATATATATATATATATATATATATATATATATATATATATATAATGACCTCTAGCTTAGTGGGAGACGCTAGAGGTCATTATATATATATATATATATATATATATATATATATATATATATATATATATATATATATATATATATATAATGACCTCTAGCGTCTCCCACTAAGCTAGAGGTCATTATATATATATATATATATATATATATATATATATATATATATATATATATATATAATGACCTCTAGCGTCTCCCACTAAGCTATATATATATATATATATATATATATATATATATATATATATATATATATAATGACCTCTAGCTTAGTGGGCAAGGGAGATGCATATATATATATATATATATATATATATATATATATATATATATATATATATGCATCTCCCTTGCCCACTAAGCTAGAGGTCATTATATATATATATATATATATATATATATATATATATATATATATATATATATATATATATATATAATAATAATAATAATAATAATAATAAAAGATGAAGGAGACGACGGTACTAGGGTTTCCCCTGGACATAGGAGACGCATATGAGATCATAGGGGAAAAGTACCAAGGAGAAGGGATCACCACTGGAGAATCCGATGCAATGGGCTTGGGAGGGGGTTGGACAACGGTCGAAATGAGGAGGCGCTCAGGGCCTCAGAGGAGAGGATCGAACGGAGGGGACAGATCCCAGGCGGGAGAAGCACGAACGGAGAGGATGAGACCTCCGACACGGGCCAGAGTAGGGCGGCAGGGAACAACCTACAGCCCGCACGGAAGCATATACAAAAACACATGTGGCCACAACAATTCCGTCTACTCTGGATAAAAGAAATACTCCCAGGATGACCAACCCCAGGAACGAACCTGCAGGTGAAGCTCGAGGAAGACCAAGCAATGGTAGTATGCCAATGCAAGGGGGACAACGCAAAGGAAGACGAGAACAATGCCAAAACCAGTAGCGTGGGTGGATCTATGTAAACCAACCATGGTACAGGAGGAAGTCGAACTGCAGTACATAGAGCCAAGCGTCATTAACGGGAAGAAAGTGGCAGAAATCACGCAGGAAGACATCCAGGAAATGACAGAATACTGGAATCACACACTTATTCTCTATGTGATGGGTAACAAGCTGTTCTACGGCCAACTACGGGCGTTCGCGACAAGAGTTTGGAGGCCTAAAGGAGACACAGAGATATTCTCACGAGCAAGGGCGGAGCCAGGATTTTAGTTTACCCCGGGCTGAACTTAAAACGTCCAAAAAAATTAACAGAGTCAAAGATGATAATTCAGGTAGTGGGACAGACAGGAAAAGTATTATAAATGCAAATAAAATGAAGAGCAATTAACCTCTGGTCAGGAAATCATGTCTCCAAACAAAAGAGAATATTAAGTGTCAATTTTACTAAGATAATGTATCAAAGCATGTAAACATAGCGTTATGGGCCTGAAGAATTGCCTTCTACATATCAAACATGCAAAGTTGCATTGGTGTATCAAAACTTACAATAGTGTATCGGTCTGTTATATTGCTTTGCATTTAAAACTTTCTGCGAATTCTCACCCCTAACGGGCACCCGCATTTTGCCGAACATAATAAAGATGCTCTAAAATACACTAAAACGTTTGTCTGTGTCGTGGTGCCCACATCATATTGTACTCATATACATGTAGCATAAGTTATAGCCTTATAATTCTAAGTAAAAGTCACATAAGGGTATGCATTAAGGAGTAACCAACTGGGGTGGGCTGGAGCTTTATATACATGTAGCTAACAAACTATTATAAAAAAAAACTATGGTGGGCTGGAGCCCACCTGAGCCAACTAATGGCTCCGCCACTGCTCACGAGAGAACGGGTTCTACTTCGTCAAGTTCTCGCTAGCTGAGGATCTAGGCAGAGTATTGGAGGGGGGACCATGGACGTTCGATGGTCGGCTAGTTGTGCTCAAAATATGGAAGCCAGAATCAAGCTTCGAAAAAGATCGCCTATCGACGGTTCCCATCTGGATTCGATTGTCCTGGTTATCGCTGCAACTCTAGAGCAACCCCTCTATAATGAAATTGGCAAGCATGATTGGCAAACCTATCCGTACGGACCTACCCACGGCTCGTCGATAGAGACTATCGTATGCGCGTGTGTTCGTAGAGATCGACGCAAAAGGAGAATTGCCACGTCAGATAGACCTAATGCTACCTAACAGAGACTGTTTATCACAAAATGTCGAATACGAATGGGTACCACCTTCTTGCTTAAACTGCCATTGTTTCGACCATGTACAATCCCAATGCTATGATCCAGCAAAGCCTAATACGGAGGACCTGCCAAATCTGATAGGGCAAGCAGAGGAGGGCGGTAATGAGAGCGACGAGACGGCTCTTAATGATAATCAAGAGGTTGCCCTGACAGAGGCACAGGATGAGATAACAATCAACAGGGGTCTACGAGACACCACAACTACTCCATCTGTCTTGGGGAAAAGAATGGTACCAGAATACGCTCATCCGAACACATCAAACAATGATGTAGCGTTGGTTGTATGTGGCAGAGGGGACGATCAGAGTAGAAACTGGGAGTCCAACCAGGACTCGCATGGAGATTACGAGGGAACAACTGACGGCAAGGAAGCTAAAGCTAGTAAGACATACCACAATCGAGGGGATGATGAAGACGCGTCCTTAAGGGACCCAATGAACAGACATGAAAATGATGGTACCAATTCTCAAAATAAGGCGCTCACCAAAGACAACCCAGACTGGCTCATGTTACAACAAGACAACCGCACAAGCAACGACGACGAGGATACGGTTCTCTCTCCACGTCCAGGAGGAAGCCAGCGACGACAACTGGACGCGTCCTCCTCCAGTATCTAAATGACATTCCTCACTTGGAATGTCAGGGGGGCCAATTCCATTGGCCGATGGAAGGAGATACAGAATATTGTTCGTAGGAACAAGTGCTCAATTTTCTCAATTATTGAGAGCAAAATCAAAACCGAAGAGCGGCTAAGGCAACGGACTCCTCATAGGTGGGAAACTATCCACAACCTAAACTATTGCGAGATGGCGTGTATTTGAATCCAATGGGATACGCAGATCTGGTCGGGACAGGTAAGACACCTATCTGATCAACTGATTATTGTAGATTTTTCTAACAAAGGTGGCTTGAAAGTCATCCTGGGTACGGTATATGGCCACAATGATAGGAGACGCAGGTTCAAACTATGGAAGGAAAACATCCACATAGCGGCTGAGATTGGTGATAGCATGCCTCTGCTACTATGCGGTGACTTCAACTCAATACTCACTACCTCAGAGAAGATAGGCGGGTGGCCAGTTCCAGACTCCATACTTGCTGACTTTCAAAATTGTCTCCTGGGATCGGGCATGAGCTGCATCAAAAGAACGGGTCATCTTTGGTTATGGAACAATCGTTCAACTACTAGTCGGGTTGTTTGCCAACTCGACCGAGCTATATGCAACAACAAATGGCTGGACACCTTCCCATTAGTACTTGCAAAAGGGCTGCACAGTGGCACTAGCGACCACACTCCCATCATCATCAGATTGGTGGCCAACATGAGCACTAAACGGAGGTCATTATGCTACTGCAACACCTGGAATAAAGAAGAGGGGTACCATGAAGCGGTCGCACGAGTACTCGAGCTGCACATCCCAGGCAACGCTTAATTCACTTTAACCCAAAAACTGAAAAAGGTCAAGGCTTCTCTCCGCAAATGGAACATGATGAAGCCTCGGACGCGATAAGGAAAGAGCCCTCCGCGAGCTACAGGAAGATTTCCAAGTGACGCCTACAGATGACTCCATCATTACAGCCGAAGTTCAAGCACAAACAGAGGTCAGGAGAGCCCGTCAGTTAGAAGAAATTCAACTACAACAGAGATCCAAATGTGCCTGGCTCAAAGATGGCGACCGCTGCTCTAAATTTTTCTACGCTACCATCCGAGCTCGACAACACACTAACTCTATGGCAGCCCTGATCGGTGAAGATGGGAAGGCGCTAAGAAACGAGGGTTCAATCCAACAAGCGGCTGTTAGCTTCTAGCAGGAGCTGTACAACCAAGTGGATTATAGTGACGTATTCCCGAACTTAATATTTAGGCGGATTGTTACTGAGGAAGGGAACAAAGTCCTCCGCAAACAGGTTATCATGACATAAATAGAAGCTATCGTCAACAAGGCCGACATCAATAAGGCGCCCAGACTAGATGGGTTCAACGTTAAATTCTACAAACAACACTGGGGTCAGCTCAAGGGACAAGTATTCCAGGTTGCTCATGAGTTCCTGCAAACTTGCAAACTGTTGAAGGAAATGAATCACACATTCCTCTCCTTGATTCCGAAGAAAGAAGGGGCTACGGAGTTGGGCGACTACCGGCCGATTGCATGCTGCAACTTCATCTATAAAATCATCACTCAGCTGATGTGCAGTAGGATGCAAGATATCATGTCCGGACTCATCTCGCTCAACAAATCAGCTTTTGTCAGAGGGAGGTCCATCGCGGAGAACTGCCTACTTGCGCATGAGATGGTAAGAGATTTTAACAAGCCCGGGGGCAAAAAAAGCTGCATAAAACTCGACCTCCGCAAAGCATATGATCTGGTCAATAGAAAATTTGTCTGTGCGGCTATGAGAAGCATGGGGTTCGATAACTGGTGGGTGGACCGAATTGAAGAGTGCATATCCAGTCCGACCTTCTCCATATTTTATCATTAATGGTCAACCCCACGGATACTTCGAAAGTAACAGGGGCCTCCAGCAGGGCGATCCTATCTCGCCGTACTTGTTCACAATAGCCATGGAGCACTTCTCCTGCCTGCTAGACATGGCAGTCCACAAGAAGCAGATTACACCCCTCTACCGACACGTAGTACCCATCGTCTCGCATCTGATATACGCAGATGATTTGTTGGTATTCCTAGAACCAACCAATAGAGGAGTGGAGTATCTCAACCTGACTCTTGAGAAGTTTGGAAAAGCAACTGGGCTGACACTCAACAGAAACAAGTCTCATGTGTACTTCAGTAAAAGCTATCCACAACCAGTCTATTGGGCCAATTAGTTGGGAATAGAAAAAAAGAATACTCCCAGTCTGGTACCTTGGACTTCCACTTTCAGTAAACTATACAAAAGATACGGATTGTACAGGACTAGTTCAATACGTCCATAGTCGTCTGGACGATTGGCAGTCGTAATTACTATCATTTGGGGGACGAGTAGAACTAGTCCGTTCTACAATCCTGGCAATCACAGCATATTGGCTTCAAGCTATCATCATTCCTATTAACACGGTACGTAGAATTGAGAAACTCTATGCCAATTTCGTATGGAAGAGCGGCATGCACACAATTGGACGGGAGGAACTGTGCCAAACCAAAGAGGAGGGTGGTATTGGGTTGAGACCCCTACTTACGCTTTGCGAAGTGGCTACTCTGAAGCTCGCTTGGCACTACCTGGAAGGCGCATAATTATGGGCAGCCTTGTCTGCCAATCGATATGACAAAGGACGACAACTTTTGGGTGATGAACACTAACAACAACATGTCAGTAACATACAAAATGATGCTGAAACAGCGCAACACACTAAAATTATCCATGCAGCGAGTTATATGCGATGGACAAGCAACTAGTATCTGGAAAGACCCATGGATCAACTACGAGTCCATGGTCGACAAAGTCGGCTGGGACACATATGAAATACTCGGCAGCAAAGACAAGGTGTCGGCCCTCAGGAGGAACGACAAGTGGCACATAACAGATAGGCATGTCCGGCAATGGCTACAGGTGGATATTGAGAGTATACCAACAGACAAAGAGGGCGCCGCTGACTACTAGGTTTGGGATGGTTCGCCATCTAGCAAATTCCAACATAAACTCGCCTACGAGAAGCTGCGGACTACCCGGCCGCTTGTCGAGTGGCATATAATAGTCTGGACTAAAGGTGTGGCTTCGAAAATGAGGCTCTTCATGTACAAAGCCGTTCGAAATAGGTTGCTCGCCAAGGAGAGGCTCATCATATTCAACATTCAGATCCAAAATGACAGGTGTGTCTTCTGCGGTAATGGGGTTGAAACTCGTGATCATCTTTTCTTCTAGTGCGGTTTTACTACTCAAGTTTGGCGACACTTCAAAAGTCAAGTATCCATCACTTCAAATGACCACCAGGGGCTCCAGGAGGCCATTGGCGAGGTGAAAGCCCTCTCAAACAATGGAGGAAGGACATACAGGAGAGCGAGACACAGATTACTGGCAGCTGTTTGGCATGTCTGGCATGACCGGAACCGTAGAATATTTGACGAAGAAGCAACGACACTATCAGGAATCCTGAACAATATAGAGAGTGATATTAACTGTATGGAAGCTAAAGACTGAATCATAAGGATAGGGGAGTTTACTTAGAGATTGTAAAGCACTGTACACCATAATTCTTTATCAATGAAGTACCATTCCTAATATATATATATTTTTTATTTTTATACCATAATTCTTTATCAATGAAGTACCATTCCTAATATATATATATATATATATATATATATATATATATATATATATATGATGTTATTAGCACTCCTAAAATGTCATTCTGCACTTCTCTTTAATTTTTCTATCATTAGCATTAACATTATTGGCACTCCAAAAATGTCATCCTGCACTCCCCCTTCGTACATGCACAAATTAATGTCAGATTTATTACAGGGGTAGATTTGAAATTTGAACGATATAAAATTAAAAATGACTACAGAATGACATTTTAGCAGTGTCAATAACATCATCATCATCATCATATATATATATATATATATATATATATATATATATATATATATATATATATAACCAAAGTCCGTGTCAAAGACACCCAACCAGCTTTGGCCCGGGAGCCCGTGTCCCAAAGACACCCAGCCGACTCCTGTGGGATTCGATCCCATGACCTCCCCCAACGTGCCAATGGACTTAGCCACTAGTATATATATTAGTGCATAGTTGATTGTGTTGCGGAGCTCAAACCCGGCCATCCCCCTAGTCTATTGGTAGTGGTGAGACATACGACCCGAGTGGTCAGAAGATCGATTCCCAGTGAGAGCGTTCGACAGAATTACCATATATATATATATATATATATATATATATATATATATATATATATATATATATAAAGGGTTCTTATTTTTAGTGCATAGTTGATTGTGTTGCGGAGCTCGAACCCGGCCATCCCCCTAGTCTATTGGTAGTGGTGAGACATACGACCCGAGTGGTCAGAAGATCGATTTCCAGTGAGAGCGTTCGACAGAATTAACATATATAATGTGAAAATTATTATCAAATATTATATATGTATATTAAAATGTTAGAAAATCTTCTAATCACAACTATACACCAAAGTATATAAAATTATTTACAAAAAAATATTTTAGTACAAAATTTCATGTAAGTTTAGGATTATTAGTCCATTACTGATTGCACCCGCAATAAACGAAGTGACAATCCCAAAATGTAGAAAACAAAACAAATTAATCATGAATAATTTATTAAAAATAAAAGGCTAAATTCTTCTTATGTATCCTTACGTTAGCATTCGGACATTTTTGTTACTTTAACTTTCCAACTGTTCGATTATGTCATCCCAACTTTATTAAAAAAAAAAAATTTAAGCACATTTCGTCAATTTTTGAACACATTGAGGCAACTTAAAATATATATCTTGTAGTACAAAAGCACAATTTAAATAGTTGTATTGTCAGATATTATTTTGAAACGGTTCCGATGTGATTCGAAATCGACGAAAGAGATCTCAATTGACAAAGATGTTTCAAAATAGTAATTTATAAAGTTGGATGCCAAAATCAAAATCGAGTAGAAAGTTAAGATTCCAATAATGTTCAAGGTCATAGTTGGAACGTCATTATATAACTAGTAAATGCTCGTGTTTTGTACGTGCAGTAAAATATTATTCAATTATAATTAAACATCTTTTATAACTCATGTGGTTACGTTGAGTAGTAGTATTCTTGCTTGGTTGAGTTTGATTCTCCATGTCGAACTTATTTAATAAATTTTAATTTTTTCAAAAATTCTTTCATATAATTTTTTAAAAAAAATTAAATGGTTGATGATATACATACGACTTAGACGGTTCAATCTTGAGCCGTTTTGAAGCCTCGTTATATAGTAGAAGATTTAGCCAAAATAAACTTAACAGATTTCTATAATTAATAGATAAATATATTGTGTATAAATTTATGTTTTCTACAGTGGGACTAGTTATAAGGCATCCGACCCAAATTTCCACTCATAAAATGTTTGAATTAACAAACATGCATCTGCAACATAAAGCAAATTTCAAAGACAATTGATCATAAGGGTGTGCTTGGCAAGGGTTGGGTAGCAGTTATGAATTGTTATTAAAGTATCAGATAAAGGCAATTATGAAGGGTCCAATTTTGAGAGGTTTTAAGTAACAACTTTTAAACTAATCTAATTTATTTTTAATAATTTATTAACTAGTGGTTCTAAAAGTTTTTTAAAATAATAAAATTACTTATATGTCCATATATAAACAAAAGTTCTCCAAAAAAAAAAAAAAATTATATCATTGTCCTCTCAACTATACATTCATATAACTTCCAAAAATAAACTAGTTTGACAAGTAATAAATCATAAATATTGAGAGAAAAATATTCATTACCACATCAAATGGACCGCAAAATGTTATGATAATCATTTACTGTCCCATCAAATGAACCACAAAATTTGAAAAAGTCACATTTTAGAGAAAGTAGCAGCCATAAGGGATCTTAAGAGAAACAAAGATGAGAAAAAAATAATATGGTAAGGCATTAGTAGCTGTAGTTATATTTTTGATATAATACTGTAGAAGCGTAAATAAATTTCGTAGACCAAGTCAAATAGTTGAGATCTGTACGCAAAGACAGTTCCAGACTCTACACGAAGCCCATTTCAGACTTTACGCAAAGGTCAAACTGAGTCAAACTCAAGCTCTATGCAAGGGTTAAGTTCAGACTTTACGCAAAGGTCAAACTTTACGCAAAGGTCAAACTAAGTCAAACTCAAGCTCTACGCAAGGGTTAAATTCAGACTTTACGCAAAGGTCAAACTCAGTCAAACTCAATCTCTACGCAAGGGTTAAATTCAGACTTTACGCAAAGACAGTTTCACTCTCTACGCGAAGAATGAGCTGTCCATGCTGCATTAAATGCACGAAGATACTATTCTGACAGATTGATTCTCTGACAAATAGTTGCACAGAAGCCAAGAAGATTTTTCACATCAACCCAGGATTGTTGTTTAGTATGCCAACGAGCTGCTTTACGCTCGAGGAATAGCCTCCTTTTTACGCATAAGAGTTATTTGAGATTTTACGCTCAAGGCTATCTCAGCCACTCTTTTTGCACGTAGAGTTTATTTAAGCCTTTACGCTCAAGGCTATTTTTAGCCGCTTTATGCAGGAAGCTTACTCTGAGCTATTTTACGCTCAGACATGCCTAAACAGCATCCCTTACGCACCGTCTGTCCTGATTGTGTGGGAACGTGGTTTTCTGACGTGACCTTCATGCCACACTTCTCGAAGAACGTGTGTACGTGTTCTCCTTATTTTTATTGGATTATGGGACACGTGTCAACATGCGTAGAGGCCAATTTCTGTACGTGGGTGACAGTTATTCTACCAGCCTGCGTAGAGACCCAATGTTGGTGCTTTTTACGTACAGAAGGACAAGCCTATATAAAGACTTCTTTTTTAAAGAAGAAGGGAATTGGTTTTTGAGGCCAGATATCTTGAGAGAATTCATACTTTCAGAGCAAAGTGATTTTCCAGATCATTTCTCTTCAACTTTTTTTCAAGAACAGAGTGAAGCAAAGCAGGAAAGCATTCGACCGTGCCATCAGTGCCAATTGTGTCGATACCTTTCTGGTGACTTAGTTCTTCCAGTTGTTCATCTCCAAGCAGTTTTCTTCATCATCATCGTGTGGTCCAAGGAACAAAGTGATCGCTCTCAGATCAGTTCCATAGCAATACTCCCCAGAATTTACTTGTACTTTTGTACATTTTCTCTATTTTTCTTTCAAAAGCTTTAGGACATTTTGTTAAGTGAAACAAATACTTAGAAAAAAATAGAAACCCTCAAAATATTTTGATTTGGGGTGTTTATAACATCCAAAATTATATTGCATTAACTTTAGGTGGGTGGGTGGGTGTTTGGGGGAGGGGGAGGGGGGGGGGGGGGGGGGGGGGGGGGGGTTGTATTTTGTTTTAATTTCATAAGCATCCGACTCAAAAATTCCCAAATTCGATAAATTAAAAAAATTTGACAAGCAAGTAACGGTATTTCCATCGGTTATTGGATGTTTTTGAGCCTACCGTTTATGAAAACCCAAGCTTGTTAATTTTTTTGAGGTACTGGTTTTGGTCGGCTCAATAATCTCTCAAAACCGGTGTACTGTAATTTTAGGTGGCTTTATAAACACCCCAAATCGGTAAGATTTTGACAGGTTTTGTTATTTTATTTCATTTATATCATCATCAAAAATATATAATTATAACTACTAATACCCTTCCATATTTAATTTTATTCATTTAAAAAAATTTCAGAAGCACTCGTTAGTAAATTACCAAACATAGATTGGACTGATTTAAAAATCACTACTTAAAAATCACATAAAATTAGATCCCTCATGACCGCTGTACTAAAACACCTCATAACTGTTATCCCTGTAATTGACAAGCAGGCCCTACTAATGAATAGCTCTGCCATATTTATCCATTGGTCAACAGCATCGGCATTAAACGAAACAAAATCAGAAGTCAGAAAAGCGATTTCCTAGATGATCATATCCTATTAATGAATAGCTCTGATCGCATTTCACCTGCGTAACTTATCAGAAGCTATTACTAGTTATATTGCAACTGTTCAGTACGGTCCTGGAAAATGATTTTGGCTTTGGACTGGAGCATGTCAAGGATCTGCATATGATTCTAGAGCATAAAAGTGCAACAATAATGTTGGAACCAGTACTCTTTCCGCATGAACGAACTTGTGACTATCAAACATTTTCTTTATTTTTTTTTTTTTTTTTTTTTCTAGACACACCAAACGTTCATCGGGCCTCTAATATTGTGGGATCGTAGGTGGGACGACCGCACGTCCTCACGACATTTCATCATTGTCATTGTACCTCTGTCAACACTGGCACCCTCTCGGTCATGCACGAGATAAGGAACGTCCAAGAGCCGGTCGTACCCGCTCGACCGCACGCATAAGGCGAAGTAACTTCTCTGATTCCGTGCCCGAGTCAAGGCACGTTCATAGACCGGTCGCATCCGCACGAACGCTTGCTCGAGGCGAAGTAACGTGCATGAGTCCAGTGGACTTATTCCCGCGGCTCAGAATATTGCTGCTTTCATCATGCCTCTGATGAGAGCGAGCGTGAATGCCCCGGACCGCACGCTCTGCACAATGCTTCCCATCATCCGCCCTAAACATTTTCTTTATTCAATTCATTCAAGTTTCTGAAGAAAAATCCAAAGCTTGGAATCATGCGGGCTGTCCTTCTAGAGAGAAATTTCCCAATAAGATCATTTGGGAAGAAGAGCAACACATGTAGAAAATGATTTTACACAAACCAAACAAAAAAAATCCTACATGATTACATGATTATAGAGAAGTTATTTGATCAACAGATGCTTAGGATTTTGATTTTGTCATCCAAACTGTCAATCCGCACAGACGAGCTTACCCAACTACGACCAGAATGATTAACATTTTTTTTTGAACAGCAGATCAACTAAATTACATGGAACTAGGGGTACAACTCCGACGGGTCGGGCTTGAGGTCAATCCCAGCCCAACCCATTGAATCATAAGTCTAGTCCGAGCTCAAGTCCGACCAGACCTCGGGTGCAACGTATGAAGGCCAAAACCAAGCCCAGAGGCTCGGATTGGGCTCGGGTTGGACTTGGGTTGGGTCGGGTTCATCAGATTTATCGGGCTCTAATATAATATTTGAAATAATTTTAAATAAAAAGAATATTAGGCACATAATCAAATAGCAATCAAGTCTTGACCATTACAAATACAAACTAAAATAAGATTTAGGTTGAGGAGTTGAAGAGTTTGGGTGAACATATTAGGATTTAAAATTTTTTTTTTATTTAAGAAGTATGAAACCATATATATATATATATATATATATATATATATATATATATATATATATATATATATTCGGATTCTTCAGGTAACCCGGCACATGAACCCGAGCCAAACCCGATTTTTGATCGGGTTCAAATATTTTAACCCAAGTCCGAGCCCGAATCCGAGTATCTTCAACCCTAACCCAACTCATTAACGGATTTATCCGATAGAACTCGGATTTAGCTCACCCGAGTTGCACCCCTACATGGAACCCCACAATAAGCATACCATCAAAAGTATAAAGGAAAGCCCCCTTCATACACTCAGTGATGTCTTAAAATGATTCTCATAACTCCAAATTGAGTAATGTTGGACCGTCAAAGTATTGGCCAAATACAGTAACTAAACAAAAATAATTAAAGAGAGCATGTTAGTCAAACAAATCTACTTCAAACTAACGAGATTTTGAGAAATATCTTACCATAATCATCATTTCAAAAAAAAAAAAAAAAATCTTACCATAATCATACTCATCCATTGCAAACCACCTAAATGTTGATACTCGTCCACTGTAAAACTACCTATTATGCTCACATGTGGAGAAATAGAGTCCATAGTTAATGAAACAAATATGGAAGACAATACTAATTATTTGTCACGAAATTATAAACACTTCAATTTGGGAAACTATAAAGGGGGTTATAAGTATCCTATGGTTGTCATTAGGAATCCCCTCAAAAAGGCACGAAGTACTCGTCGAATGCCCAAATTTATCGAGGAAAGACAACCTAGCCTGGCCACAACCTTGGTTGATTCTTTTTAGACCAGATCATTGGCGGAACATGCAGTTCTTTCAACAATTAAAAGTAGCATGCTTATATACAGATGAGAACAAATGTCCGGTAAGATTTCGATGAGGAAGAGGCATCAGTCAAGGATCTGCTTATAAAAATGTGGAAGTGACATCACTGTGCAAAGGACGGATATTTTGGTACCAATCTTAGTTTGCTGATGTAAAAGCATGAAGGTTGATCTTCTCTACAAACAAGGTGTGAAAAATGCTCTCTTTTGAACAGAGTAAGTAAGTAACCGTAAAATATACTCGAAGTGCTTTCATTCTCCAAACAAAGCATTTCCATGGAAGAAACAATTTCGACTAGATGACACGAAATCTAACAATATTACAAGGGAACTTTGTGACATGATAAGATATCCTGGTCAGAATGGAATCTCAGCAATCTTTGCTGGAACAACTACTAGCACATCTGTCCGAGCTCTCTAGTCTAGTGGTATTAGAGCGGACACCCGGAGGGGCCGGCAAGATTCGAGTCCCCCAACTGTGTGTGTGCATGAGATTTCAAAAAAAAAAAAACTACTACTAGCGCATCTAAAATGAAGTGAATATAAAATATAACCGGCATCACCTAGAAGTTTAATAAATTCTATAATAGACGACAGATTCCTCTAAGCATCTTTTCACAATAGAAATTTTACTCGTAATTAGCAAACCTCACTCCACATTAGCAGGTGACTGTAAAAAACAATGAATATTGAATTTCTGATAAAAGATATTATTAGTTCCCTAACTGACTCGATAACGTATAAATAATATCAAATCCGTTGCCAGGGTTTAATCATACGGATTACTCTTACAAGGATCTATACAAGGAAAGCTTACCAACAATTTCTATGGAAGGGATCCTTGGCCAAATATTAGTATTCACATTGATGGTGCAGGATTCAGGCCATATCATTTTAAAATCTTGGATTCAATTTCCTCCAAACTCAATCCTTTTGTCTCTGGTACGTAGAAAAGGACAAATAAAAGTGAGAGCAGTGCAATAGAACCGAAAAGGAGGAAAAGGTTATCTGGTCCCAATAGCTCCTGCAGAATTAAATACGAAGATGAAGGTTACCGTCCAATTCACTCAGTTGACTACTTGAATAAATGGAAGGAAAACAGATGAGGCAAAATTAACTATATTTCTATCAGTACATGCTGATGAATAAATTATCTCTAGCCGAACATGTCTTATCTTTTCCGAAACATGTGGCTTATAATTCCCAGAAAAATTGGGATAATGGCTTTGTTGTTGTGTGCGAGATAAGACTTCTAATTACATGGAAAAGAAAGAAAAGAATCTAGTTCTATGTTAGTTGAGATTAGAGCTGCAAATGAACATAAAATTTTGCAAGCTCGATTCGGCTCGACTGTCTATCAATCAAGGTAGTCAAAGGCGCAAAACGCACTTGAGGCACAAAGGGTCCATATCGTCCAAGGCGCAAGACGCACTTAAGACGCACGCCTGAGCGAAGTAAAGCGCACAAATAATAAATAATAAAAATATACATAAATAAATAAATAAATTAGTAATATAAGAAATAAAACCAAAAAATATATTAAAACCAACAAAAATATGTTAAAACATAACCAAGTGAACTAGCAGAGCAGTAATAGCAGTAATAATGAACTGAATTAACAAGGGTTAGCATTCTCCTTACCACGTTTTTAGTAAATTTTAGTTTTTCTAATACAATTGTAACCAACTTTGGCAACAGTAGAAATGGCTATCTCCCTCCCACTTGTATGAGGTAAGGGTTATTTTTATGCCTCAACTTTTTTTGTATATATATATAAAAACCATAAGACGCGCATTTTCTTGGTTGCGTCTTGCTGAAAGGCACGTCTTAGGTGTGCCCTGGGTGCGTCCGGAGAAAGGGGCATCCCCTAGTGAGAAGCGAGGCACAATTGCTGCATCTTTCTGCGAGGCGCGCCTCGGATTACCATGCTATCAATCACCTCTTTGACCATTCGTCTTTTCCCCGGATCCCAACCCCCTGTACATTCCAAAAAATTGTACACATTAAAAACTAATTGCCCCTTAGTGGGACTTTCTGAGACAACTTGACTCTTCCGATGGTCGTATCCTAGCTTCCATTGGTGGGAGAGCAATTCAAGATTGGGGGTAAATAACACTCGAGGAACATCAGGTAACATCATATAGAGGTTAACGGAAAAAAAAAAATAGACAAAAAGTTGTGGAAGATTGGGGAGGCCTTTACACTATGTAGTCAATATTAGGGAGGAGATCAGACGGTTGGAGACAGTTGGTTAAGACAGTTATGGTCTGAATAGGGGGGACAACAAAAGGGGATTTAGGGAGGAAAAAGAAGGCGAAAGAAACAAATGTAGATTACCTTGGATTCTGGGAGCGGACTTTAATATTGAGAGTTTCTCAAATGAAACAAGGGGAGAAGGAAATCGACGGGATCGTAAGGAATTCAATCAATTGATTCATGGATTATCATTAATTGAGATTCCAGTAAAGAATAGACAATTTACATAGTCCAACCATAGGGAGCTTCCTAGCCTCGCCAAATTATATAATCCTTGCAAGTATAGATTGGAAATGTGAATAGGCTTTCGCTTGCTCGATGCCCAAGCACACATCAGACCACATACCTATCTGCCTCTACGACGGAAGGAGCCATCAAGAGCCTCAAAGACGATTTAGGTTTAAAAAAATGTGGCTACAAAGAAATGACTTCTAGGGCATTGTAAAGGATTCCTGGATGGAGAATTTGGGAGGGGAGGACAAAGAGGCGGCTGATTTTGTTAAAAGCTACGGAGACTTAGTAGTCGTATTAAAAGATGGGCATACCAATCATCTTCATCTTCTACATCTTTCCTTACCTCCTCTCTCTCTCTCTCTTTATATATATATATATATTTTTTTTGGAAAAAGGGTAAATTTTATTCCACAATCATCGCAATAAGGTTACAACATAGAGATACAATCCCAACTCAGGGAGACATTACTAGTACATCCGACTCAATGTTATGAAGGATGCCCACCAGTGGGGTGGACAGTCCCTCATAAATGCGCCGGTTCCTCTCCCTCCAGACATGCCAAACTGATGCAGCAAGCCTCAATCTAGCACGTCTGGCCCAGCTCTGCCCCCGGCCCCTGCCATCTCCAATCCACTTAAGGATTTCTCTGAAGTCACGCTCCCTTCCAACCCCTCCCAAGTATCTCCGGCTCTGCTCTGCCCAGATGCTCCACGCCACTTGGCACTGAAAGAACAGGTGCCCAATGGATTCATTCTCTGCCTCACACAAAACACACGTAGGGTCAGGGACAGGGACCCCGAACCGAAGCAGTCTGTCCCTAGTAAGCAACCGGCCCAGCACCAGTTTATATGCAGATAATTGCATCTTTCTGGCAAGGCCCTTCCCCCATATAAAGTCATACTCCTCGATCTTGTCGAAGTGGGAACGAACAAGATCGTAGCAGCTGCTAAATCTGAACTCCCCAGCACCCTCCGTATAGCCGGGAGGGGCCCAAACCCAGACGTCAGACAGTACATCAGGAGTGATCTGTACCTGCCTGATCTCCCCTCCTAACTGAGCAGTGAAACGATACTCCTCTGGTCTCCAGACCCCACCCCTGATGATGCGCCTACAAGTCAGACCTCTGTACTCCACACCGTCCGTCTGGGGACCCAGAATCTCCAGGAGAGACTGATCAGCAATCCACGGATCAAGCCATAGGTCCGTCTCCCCTCCCTCCCTCATCTTCCGCCGAATCGCCTTCCGAAGTACAGGTCGGTTCCTCAGGATATGCTTGAAAGACACAGAGAAGTTGTTGTCAATGTCACATACCCAGAAGTTCCTACCCCGGAGGTACCGACTAGACATCCAAGCCGACCAAAGAGAGCCGTCCTGAAGGAACCTCCACGCCAGCTTGATCCCCGCCGCCTCCCTGACAGAAACCAGAGAACGCAGACCCACACCTCCCTCCTTCCTAGGACGACAGAGCTGCTCCCAAGAGATGGCATAAATCCCCCCATGCCAAATGAACTTGGCACATATTCCCTCAATCTTTCTGATAGTAGCCAAAGGGACCATAATAGATTGGAGGCAAAATAGAGCAATAGCAGATATAACCGATCGAACCAGCTCAATACGCCCTCCAAAAGATAGGCCAGCCGCCTGCCAGCCCTCTACCCTCCTCTGCGCAAAGTCCACCAGACTCTGACATTCTCGGTCCTTCGCGTAATTGACAGATAGTGGCACCCCCAGATATTTCACCGGGAGGTCACCCTTTTCCACCCCAAGCTCCAGGGCCCGTTCCTCCTTCAAGGTGCAAGAGCTGTTGAAGTAAACTTTGCTCTTGTCCCTATTCAACCGAAGACCCGATAACTGTCCGAACTCCTCCATCACCACCGCAAGCTTCCTCATCCCTCGCATGGAAGGCCTCATCAATACCAATAGATCATCCGCATAAATGAGGTGTGAGACCACCGGAGACACCCTCCTGTATATCGGTATAATCCTCTCCCGATGCACCGCGATGTCCATCAAACAGGTAAAATACTCCATCACGAGGGTGAAAAGGTAGGGGGAAAGCGGGTCCCCCTGCCGAAGCCCCCTGCTGCTGCCGAAGAACCCGTAAGGGATACCCTGGATGAGAACCGAGAATGTAGGGGAGGTGATGCACGCTCGGACTCTGTCCACCCATGTCTCGGAGAAGCCCATCGCACCCATCAAATGACAGAGGAAGTCCCTGTTGACGGTGTCGTAGGCTCTCCTCAGGTCAAGCTTCACACATGCTTTCATCCCCCCTGGCTTGTGGAACTCCCGAATCATCTCATGAGCCAACAGACTATGCTCAGCAATAGACCGCCCCTTGATGAATGCCACCTGATTTCAAGAAACTAGGCCCTGCATAGCGTCCTCCATCCTCCTGCACATAAGATGAGTAATTATTTTATACAAATAATTACAGCAAGCAATCGGTCGGAAGTCAGCAAGAGAAGTCGCCCCCTCCTTCTTGGGCACCAGCGTCAGGAAGGTGTGGTTCAGCTCCTTCAGGAGCTTGCCCGTCTCAAAGAACTCCTGAACAGCCTCTAGAACCTGGAACTTGAGGGAACCCCAATGTCGCTTGTAGAAGCCGCTGGAGAAACCGTCCGGCCCAGGGGACTTGGAAGCATCAGCCTGCATCACAATCGCCTCCACCTCCGCCATCCGGATAGGAGCCATAAGAAGACTGTTGCCATACTCAGTAATCAACGTCTTCGTAGTCAGCTGCGGGTATATAAAAAGATGCAGCAGCGGCGCGACCCCTCTGCTAGGGTTTTGGCGACGGCTTCCTCGCCTCCCCCCCGACCCCCTGATCCGCTCGCAGGGAGGGAGGCTCGACGGCTGGGAGGAACGCGGGAGGGGGGGGGGGGAGGGCGACATCTCCAGCCCAGTGGAGGACTGGGCGGCGGCCAGCAAGGGACCTCCCCACGCAAGGGGGGGCCGGGAGGAAGCAGCGGGACCCTCCCAGGCGGGGGAGGGTCGTCTGGAGGCGGCGGCGGTGTGACCCTCCCGGAGGGGGGGTCGGGAGGCGGCAGCGGGACCCCCCCAGACGGGGGGGGGGGGGGGTCGGGAGGCGGCAGCGAGCCCCCCCCCCCCCCCCCCCCCCCCCACAGGCGGGAGGGGGGCGGCTGGAGGTGGAGGAATCGGGGCTGGGCCCGGCGGTCTCAGACCGGGTGGCGGCGACGAGACCTTCCCGGAGGGGGGGAGGTCGGGCGGTGGCATGGGGGGATCGGGGGCTTCGGCTCCCCCATTCGAATTCGGGTCTGGGTCCGGGGTGGACAACCCAAAAGAGGCGGGCTAGCAGACGGTGACGAGACGCCGGGCTGGAGGGAGACGAGGGACCCAAACTCAAAAATCGGGGCGGACGGGGCCAGGAAATTACGGGACCCGGTCATCTGCAGGCACAACTGAGTCCCGTCGTCGCGGGGGAGGTATGGTGCGCACTGTACCAGGATGGAGGCCAAAGACGACTGCGGCAGAGAAGGCTAAGGACATTGCTGTTACTGATGGCAGTAAAGGCCCTGGAGCTGCGAACCCCCCGGCCAGGGCGCACATTGAGGAGCAGCGGCCTCGGTCTTGGAAGGAGGTGTGCACGCCGGTGGTGACGAAGTCCGTTGTCGATGGAGTTTGTCACACCTATGTCAGTTGGAGGAGGGTTACGGGCGTATTTCCCTGCCGAAGAAATAGCGGTGGTTTCGAAATTCTGGAAGAACACGCTGGTGTTGTACGTGTTAGGGAACAAACCGTTCTTTGGCCAAATCAGGGGCTATGCGGAGCGTGTCTGGAGACCCAAAGGGAGCATGGAGTTCTTCTCCAGGGAGAACGGGTTCTACTATGTCAAATTTGGTCTCGCGGAGGATGTGACTAGGATTCTGCAGGGAGGGCCTTGGTCATTTGATGGGAGACTCATTATACTGAAAGAGTGGACCCCTGACCTGAAATGTGAGAAGGAGGTGCTAAACGCCATCCCCATTTGAATCCGATTCCCAGAGTTCCCGGTGAAATATTGGAGTATTCCGCTTCTCATGAGACTGGCCAGCCTCGTGGGGAAGCCGATCAAGGCAGACGAGGCCACTGCTTTTCGCACCAGACTTATGTATGTCAGGGTCTTCGTGGAGATCAAGGCGGGCTCGGATCTTCTGAGTATGCTGGAGTATCAGGTACCGTCAGGGGAGGTTCTGACCCAGTCGGTGGAGTATGACTGGGTCCCACCCATGTGTACACACTGCGAGTGTTTTGGGCATACTACCGGAGCATGCAACTACAAGGGGAAGGAGGCCGCCAGTCCACCGGCGGCTCGGACAGAGGATACCGGGTTGGAGAAGGCACCCAGTCACCTACCTGGAGAGGTGTTGCCTGATAGGCATATGAAGGAGGATACAGTGATGGAGGTTGGGAGGGGGCTGGAGCCAGGATCACCGCAGAGACAGGAGAGCACGCAGGGCGCCCTCGTTCCTTTCAGGCCTCAGAGGACCATGGTGACCAGGGGTATGAGCGCGGCTGAGAGTGGTCAGATGGTGACGGAGGCCCCCCTGGTGCTTATGGTTTACAGTAGCAGGAAGAGACACGCTCCGGCCACGCTAGAGGACATCCCCCAGGCGAGGGATACGGACGACCAGACTGAAGCCAACCCTGATTGGACTCTTACCCTTAGCAGAATTCAGGCCCATCTTGCTCCTTCCTCCATGGTGGATGCAGTCATTGATCAGGCGGATGAGACTCTTCCCTCGAGATTCGATCCAGATGAGTTCCAGGGGGACCCCTCATCTTTTATTTAGATGTCGGTCCTAGCATGGAACATTAGGAGGGTGTTCCATTGAACGATGGAGGGAGATTGTAGGAGTTATGAGGAGAGAGCTGTGTGACATTGCTATCCTACTGGAGACGAAGATTAGAGGGGCCGTTATGCTCTCGCGTAGGACTCCGGCAAACTGGGATCACATTCACAACTTAGATCTTTGCGATATGGCGAGGATCTGGGTTAGGTGGAACAAAGGTAGCTGGGAGGGGGTGCAGATACATAAAACAGAACAACTCATCGGCGTTACTTTTGAGAACAAAGGTGGGTTCCGTTTCATCCTGGGTGCTGTATATGGGCACAACGACCGGAGACTCCGGGAGGCTTTGTGGGAGGACATTGTGCATCTGAGTCTTCTAGCGGACAACATGCATCTCCCTCTGCTCATCTTGGGGGACTTCAATGCTATGTTGTTTCGTCACGAGAAGGTGGGCGGTCGACCTGTTCCGGACTCGATCTTATATGACTTCCAGAGGTGTCTGCTTATGTCAGGGATGCGGGGGCTGGAGCGAGCAGGACATATCTGGACCTGGCACAACAAGGCTACTCAATATCGGATTGCTTATCAGTTGGATCGAGCCTTGGACAATAGTGAGTGGTTCAGGTGCTTCCCGAACTCGGTGGCGGAAGGTCTTGCGACGGGTACTAGCGACCATTCTCCTATCCGGGTGGGCCTCTGTGAGAGACCCACTTTGAGGGCGAGGCCGTTTCGGTATAACAACAGCTGGTATCTATCGGCTGGTTATGAGGAGGTGGTTACGAGAGAGATGCAGTACTTCCGGGATGGCACGGCCCAGTTCCGCATGGTTCACAAACTCAAACAGCTCAAGCGGGCCATCAGGGGGTGGGTAAAGACGATTTCGCGGACTTCCCTGGCGGATAAGGAAGCCGAGCTCCGGGATACCCAGGTGGCCCTCCAAGCTGACATACTGAACGGGGAGCCGTAAGGAGAAGCTCCTGATTGAGGAGGTCAGCATCATGAGACTCCAGGAGGAGATTAGTGCAGCACAGAGGGCCAAATGCACCTGGCTCAAAGATGGAGACCGCTGCACCAAATTCTTCTACGATGTGATCCGCACTCGGCAGCACCGGAATAGCATTCCCAGACTTCTGAATGCTGAGGGACGTCTTGTGGGGGACCCGGTGGAGATTCAGGAGACAGCCGTCAGATTTTACACTGACCTATATCAGCAGACGGACTACACTAGCACGTTCCCAGCCCTTGTCACGAAGAGACTGGTGTCCAGCCATGGGAACAAGCTACTTCTGGCCCCTGTGAGGATGGAGGAGGTGGAAGACATTGTGATGAAGGCTAATCCCAACAAAGCTCCTGGGCCTGATGGTTTCTCGTCAGGATTCTTTAAGCGACACTGGGGTGTGCTTAAGGTCCCGGTTCTAGCGGCGGTTCAGAAGTTCTTTGTGGAGGGCAGGCTTCTGAAGGAGATGAACCACACATTCTTGACGATGGTTCCTAAGAAGGAGGGAGCGACTTCTCTTGCAGACTTTCGGCCCATTGCTTGCTGTAATTTTCTTTACAAAATCATCACTCATCTTATGTGCAGGCGAATGGAGGGAATTATGCAGGGATTGGTGTCCCAGAATCAAGCTGCGTTCATCAAGGGACGGTCGATAGCGGAGCACAGCCTGCTAGCTCATGAGATGGTGAGGGAGTTCAGCAAACCTGGGGGGATGAAGGCTTTTGTAAAGCTTGACCTCCGGAAAGCTTATGATACGGTCAACAGGGACTTCCTGTGTCACTTGATGCTTGCCATGGGGTTCGACGAGAGGTGGGTTAAGAGGGTGAGGGAGTGCATCTGCTCTCCTACTTTCTCAGTCCTCATCCAGGGCACGCCACATGGCTACTTCAGGAGCAACAGGGGATTGAGGCAGGGGGACCCCCTATCCCCGTATCTATTTACTTTGGTGATGGAGTACTTTACATGCATGATGGATACGGCAGTGCACAGCAAGAGGATCGTTCCCCTTTTCCGTCTGGTGAGCCCGGTGGTATCACATTTGATCTATGCTGACGATTTATTGGTGCTCCTCCAGCCCTCCATGCGGAGAATGAGAGCGCTCTCTGATATTATGGAGGAGTTCGGGCGGCTCTCTGGACTTCAGTTAAACAGGGAGAAAAGCAGAGTCTACTTCAACTCCCGGTGTACACAGCAGGAGGAGAGAGCCTTCGCCTTGGGAGTGGACAGAGGCGAGCTTCCAGTGAAATACCTGGGGGTCCCGCTGACGGTCAACTATGCCAGAGAGCAGGATTGTCACAGCTTGGTAGATTTTGCTCAGAGGAGAGTGGAAGGCTGGCAAGCGGCGGGGCTATCATTTGGCGGTCGGATAGAGTTGGTGCGTTCGGTCATTGCGGGCATCACGATGTTCTGGATGCAGTCTATCCAGATCCCTACGGCCACTAATCGGAAAGTGGAGGCCCTCTGCGCCGACTTCATCTGGAGGGGAGGGATGCATGCGATCTCCTGGGACCAGCTTTGTAGGCCTCGGGAGGAAGGAGGAGTGGGGTTGAGGCCTCTCCATGCAGTCAGGAAGGCGGCTTGTGTGAAGATGGCCTGGAGATTCATCAAGGGGGCTCGCTCTGGGCGGAATGGATGGCGAACAGATACCTGAGGAGGACTAACTTCTGGGCTTGCAGGATTGACAACTTCTCGGTCACGTTCAAGGCCATTCTGAGGTGCCGACCGGTGCTTCAGACCGCTATCTGCAGGACCATGAAGGATGGGACGACTACCGACCTCTGGCTAGACCCTTGGTTGGGTTCCAGATCCTTACTCGAGATATTGGAAGGACATCTGGACAGAGAAGCGGGCAGGGGGCTCACATGTAGCCGGATCATCCGAGATGGAGTTTGGAGGCCAGAAGGATATCCATATACTGCTCAGGTTGCCGAGGAGATCCGCCTTATCACTATTGATGCTAGCCAGCATGAGGATTCCTGGAGCTGGTCCGGCCCAGGTACGGGGGACGAGTCAGGCCTATTCTGCTTTCGCAGCTGCTATGATTTGGTCCGGACCCACCACGACCGGGCTGAGGAGGTGGACTTCATTTGGGACAAGGGGGTTGCCCGAAAAAATGCAACTATGTGCATACCGACTCCTCCGGGGTAGACTGATGACGAGAGACAGACTCCGCAGATTTGGGATGCAGATCCCGGATGCCAAATGTGTGCTATGTAATGAAGATGATGAATCTATGGGGCATCTCTTCTTTGTATGCTCGATGACCTGGCATATTTGGACTGAGCAGTGCGCGCAGTTGAGAGGAGGAGTTGGGATAGACAGAGACATCCGGAGCATTCTCAGCTGGATTCGAGATCACAGAGGTTGAGATCCGGGGTGGGCCAGAAGAGCCAGAGTTCGTCTCGCCGCGTCTGTTTGGCACATCTGGAAGGAGCGGAATAGACGTATTTTCGAGGGCTTGACTACCCCCCTATTGGAATTCTACATAACATATAATTCGATGTATCAGTAATGGCCCCATAATACTATATTTTGGGGCCTGGGAAGTTGTGATATTATGTATTGTAATACCTTTTCCGCTACATGCGAGGAATAAATTCACCCTTATTCCAATATATATATATATATATATATATATATATATATGATCTCCCTCTCTCTCTCTCTCTCTCTCTATATATATATATATATATATATATATATATATATATATATATATATAAATATATATATATAAATAAAAAAAAAAAGGGTGAATTTATATATATAAATAAAAAATATATATATATATATATATATATATATATATAAGTGGCACGAGGGGGGGTGCTTCCGGCGGGGAGACCCCGGGTCGAGCCCCCCCTCCAACACTAACCTGGCTGGGTGGTGTCGACGGGGTTAGTGGGGATGTCCGGACATATCAAACTAGGACAGGCTTGCGGACTTTGACTTTATCTGGGGAAAGGGGATCGCATGTAAAATACAACTGTGTTTCTACAAGCTATTATTAGGTCGGTTGCTGACGAAGGACAGACTTCTCAGATTTGTGGTGCATATCTCTGACCCGAAATGTGTCCTATGTGGTGTGGAGAACGAATCCATGGGTCACCTCTTCTTTGAGTGTCCTGTGGCTTGGCATATTTGGTCTGAACAGTGTGGGAGGTCGCTGGACGGAGGAGGCATCATTAGGGATATCCGGGAGATCATCACCTGGATCAGGAAACGGTAGGGAATGGAGCAGGGTTGGGCCAAGACAGCCAGAGTCAGCCTTGCAGCATCGGTCTGGCACGTTTGGCGAGAACGTAACAGGCATATATTCGAGGGACTGATAACCCCTCATGTAGGAATTCTACATAATTTAGAATTCGATGTATCTGTAATGGCCCCTTAACCGGGGCAGGAGAGATGGGAGGATAGTGTATTGTAATACTTTTACTGAGATGTTCGTGGAATAAAATTTATCCTTATTCCAAATATATATATATATATATATATATATATATATATATATATATATATATATATTGAAGAAGGTAAATATTATTATTTTCTCATGGTAAATAATAGGAAAATAGTCCATAGGATTACAAAACCACATCCTTATGCAATGTGCAACAAGGAACTAGTCGAACCACAGAACTATCAAGAACTTAATCTAACCCTGGAGTCGTTGGAGCAACCAATGGTTCACTCCCTTGTTCGCACGAGTACTCTCACGACAGGGCAGCAAGACTCCTTGGTTTGAGCATTCCTTTTTAACAGTACTTGCTATCTTGGCAGTCCAAACAGGATTAGGTTCCTTAAGCGTCCTTTTCATGAAAAGCAAATTAATTCTAGTGGACACACGTCTTCAGGGATGACTCCTTTAGTCTTTCGTCGAACCTTCTATAATTGCTTCCCTCTTAATCTTGCGTTAGGATAAGATGAGAAGGTAATCAAGGCGGGATCGTTCTGAGAGGTTGCTAGAGATCTTCCCGGCTCGAACAACGTCATGGCTTGCTGATTTCCTTCGAAAACAGCAGCAATTTGGGGTACCTTAGGTTCAAGTCCCAGCCGTTTTTCCATAGTCACTTTTCTAGAACAGACACCACTCCCGGGGCCCCCAAAGCCCCTGCAACACATTCCCCCTTCCTCTATGACCATAGGCTCCCCTAGGGGATCTTTTTCTCTTCCCTCAATCTAGCCGAGTCCGCCAACTCATTGGTACCCACGTATGACTGGATCCCTTTCCCTTGAACTTATGGACAATGTGTAGTAGTGTGCCCAAATCATTTACAGTCAAAGCATCTCAGTGGAATTCATTCGTATTCAACTTTCTAGTATAACGCTTCCCCATTTGGTAGCTTTATTTTAAGTTCCTCCACCAGTGCGTCAGTTGCGTTAATTTTCACAAATATTCTCGCATAGGATAGACTTTCCTTCCTCGAGGTGAGGATGTCTGTGCACAACGGCTTACCGATCCCACGTGCCAACTTCATAATGGCCGAGAAACTCCACAGTTATAGGGGAAGCCAAAGAAGTCTGATCCAGATAGGCACCACCATGAGATGATCACGGGCAAAGTCGGCCGAAGGGTCCCTACAACGCATAATAATCAGTCTCCCATCAAAGGTCAACGGCTTGTTCTCTAGGACCCTATCATGATCTTCAGCAAACTGTAACTTTACGAAATAGAAACTGTTCTCACAAGAGTATATGTTCATGGACTCTTTCGGTTTCCACATTCTCGTAGCATATCCACGAAGTTGTCCGTAGTACGGGCGATTGCCCGGCACATACAACACAACAGTATTCTTCCAAAATTTCTCCATCTCCTCAGGTCCTCCTTGGTGATTTTGTTTGCCTTCCTCCCCTCCACCGACTTAGGCTCAAATGTATTGCATCAAAAGCTCCACCCTAACCTCCCTAGACTTGCACATGTTCGTCCAAGAGACCGGAGGGGACTTGAAAGCTTTTAATGGATGGGAGGTCAGAAGAGGCAATTGATCAAATATCTGAGGTACATAACCTTTTTTAGGAGGATTGTTGTTATTCTGTACCTCCGGAACCGATGTAGGAGGCGACCCCCTCCCCGGTGAAGTTGCAGCCGCTGCTGTTGCTGCCTTATGGAAAATTTCAGAGAAAATCGAACACCCATCCCCTTCGAATTTGGGAAGCGTGCAAGGACCAGTTCCAAATTGATAGCCATCTGGTGTCTATCAAATCACTATGGGTAAATGGAGAGAGCATAGAATTAGTCCACGAGACAGGTGGCTGTGGGTCATTGTTGTGACGGCATTATGTTGGAGGTATGGAAGGAAAGAACAAAATAATCAATAAAACAAACAAGCGTACGACAACTTGCTATGATGATATAGTCTAACATCAATTTATGGACAGGACAAGCGACAGGGGGAGAGCAGAAGAGGATGATACACATCATTCCACAAACTAGAAGAGATGATCAGGATGGTATTGAGATCTAGTGGCTACTGTGCATGTGGGAAAGACTTGCTTTTTGTTGTAGGCAATTGTATCACTTGAAGATTATCTTTTGTGGTATAATCTCTATGACCATCTTTTATAATGTGGCAAAGGTTTGTTTCGTTAATTACTAATGAAACACGGGGGGAAATCCTCCCACCATTTTACCTCAATAGCAGTGTTTTAAATGGCTGCCGCCTAGGCAGGCGGTCTCTCTCCGCACCGCTTTTCGTTAGACGGTGGAGTAGGCGGCTAACGGAGATTGGCGGCATAGGCAGAGGTGAGGCAACATAGGCAGAGCAATACCTAACAAGATATTTTGGCAAAAAAGTTTTTGTAAGCATTATGGACCTATGGTTCACTTTTACAAAATTAAAACTTTATAAATCTTCGTTCTACAACTTAATTATGCATGGAACACCCTTAAAATACGCATATTATGCAAAAATAGTGATAAAATAGTATTAAAAAAAGTTCAAAATGTATCGACCGCCTAGGCGGTAGGCGGACACTCTCCGCCACGCACCCGCCTACCGTTGTTTAGAACCTTGCTCAATAGAAAAAAATCATAGAATATCCATGTCTGTGTGGTCGTATCAAGCAGAAGTCACAGAAGACATTCATAGAGACTTCATTGAAGTTTCAAGGGAGAAGTTAAAAGAAAAATACAGACAGCATCATACCTTCAACGGTGAAAAAGCAAAGGTCACTAATGCATTTGAGCCAAAGTTAGTTAGAACTGCAAGACTAATGCCACGCCCTCTTGTTCGAAGCGGGAAAATCTCAGACACCATCAACCAACTGATTGGGCCAAAGGATACCTGATACAAAGATACATAAACAAACTATATTCACTATACCATCAAGAGTATAATCACATTATCTTCTGTCAAATGACTATTAGGAATTCCTTAAGATCTTGCAGTGTAGCAATTGAGGTGTCGCTCCAGGTTGCCAGTTGAGAGAAGTAACAAAATAAACACCATTGGACATTTGAATATCAGAGAAGTGATTGGTAAAACTGATTTAGTATCCAAGGGATTGTGAGATCAAGCATTATATGCCAACTAATACATAACAAACATTAACAATCCAGCAGCAGCCCAGAAGCAACATGATTTCCATAACAGACTCAAGTGGATTTTTCCATAAGTGAGCCTACTTAACAGTTTCAAGATGTCTTTAGTAGTGTTAAAAGGCACAATGTACTGGATCCTGCATTACCACTAGTTCATAACCAAACTGCAACAGCAGCTAGGTTTGTGATTAAGCCAAAGGCCTCACATCAATCCTGAAAGACCACCTGTATGCCTATATATGGAGCAGCTTGAACTCCAAATCAATTTTTTTCTTAATGACGACTGGATAGATATCCTAAATAGAGCTAAATTAAGGAAATGATATCATGTACAACACCAAATTTTAGGATAACGGCTTTCTAGTTATAGGATATTTTAATTTGTAAATGTTTTTACTATTGATATCTTCATTTCATGTTGATGTTGTCGTCCTTTCTATAACGAGGTCTGTAGAGAAACTATAGTTCTGGCCCCAAATTTTAGGTGTCATTGCATTTTTATTGCTGTTACGTGTCTGCTACACAATCAGGACTAAAGAAATTATAGAAAACAATTAGATTCCAATTGCTATTTATACTGCAGTTGTCTTGTTCATATCATTGTATGTGTTGCTGTTTTCGTCTTTGTTACAATGAGTAGAGATGAAGTATCGCCTTCATAATGCTCACTAAGTAGCTCAGTGTAGCACCAAATAAACCATGCCCAATATGGTAAGCCAAGGTCCATTGTCTAGCTTGTTATTATCCTTTAAAAACTCACTAAAACCATATGCGACATGCAATGAGCTCTGAACATGGGTCAGAACTTAATTTACATTACATTGTTATGAGAAGAAACAACTCCACAACAATGAAGTTGTTTAGAGCATCCTAATGAAGTTCAAAATCCAGAGTCACGTTCTTTTTTAAAGCATGTTTAACGTTGTCAATGAAACAGTGCTCCAAAGCGTCATCTGACCTTGGACGTGTGCTTGCCGATCAAAGAACTTTTTGTAATGCCACTTCTTTGAGTGAGCTTATGGATGGGTAACAGTGGTTACCAGTCTACATTAAAGATTTTCAAAGGGCTAGATTATTATTTTCGTAGTTATGACTTGAATGATCCTAGGTTACATGTTTAACACATGCCACTGAGTCTTGTAGGTCAAATGTACACAAGTTCCTTTCGGAAATATTCCATTCGGCGGATTCGGTGACCGAGTATTAGAAAGAGGCTAAAGGCCGTGGAAAAATTAAGAAACCGCCGCTTAGTCAACCTACAAAATGGTTATGTGGGTGATTAATAATAAACCATTGATTAATCAGTTACCGTCTTAGGTTAACTCAAGTTAAACTCTCTAGCAAATCTATGGACTATTGTTGTTTTAACTTGTAATTTGTAGCTCTTTATTAACTCTATGGAGTATGGACTTGTTTTCTGATCTATTTATTTGTAGGTTTTATCAACTCTATGGAATGTGAACTGCTTTTATCTTTATTCTAGGCTATTGGATAGTTTATCTATGTTTATGTTTAATATTTTGTAAGAAATAGTTATGTACGACGTAATCCGATTGATCATTTCATGCTCCAGTCCGAATGCGTAATGAAACCAGGAACTTGAGACGCTAAATCATACATTGAGGACATGTAAGAAAGATGGTCAAAAGTCATAAAAGCTGCTTTTATGAACTTCCTCCCACAACACGAGAGGTAATGCTGAGCTGCATATCGAAGGCTGGAGCAGGTAGCAGGTTATTCTTTATCACCGATGTAAGTATCTGTGCTAGTATTATATTAAGGTGGAATTTTCCAGAAGATTGTCAGAGGTTGACAAGCAATTGGATCAAACCTAGAACTTTTCTTGCGCACCAATCAAACTAGAATTCCTCTAATCATGGAAACTCGTGCCAGTTCCATAAATTGATCTTCTTTGCCCGAACCCACGCACCAATACAGGTCTCTCCTGGGGGATCCTGTCTAGCTGGGAAAAAACTGTGTTGTAATGGGGAATGAGATCTAAGGACCCATGCTACATTCGTCAAATTGATTAGCCGAGAAAAATGTCAAGCTACAGAAAAAACAAAGCCTGGATAAACTTTTGGTACTTACTGATTTCCCTGGACTGGTTTCCCTGGACTGACAAATCGGTGAGTACTTTGAGATCTAGCTTGAGATTAGTATAGCAGTTAATTGAATTGCCTCATTGTTCACCCTTCCTTCATTAGTATCTCTCCTATCATTTGTTGGATATACATCTTAACCAAATTATAAAAGCATATGCAAGTGGTTAAATCCATAGTTTGTGGTATCAGCCGATACCTATCAAATTTTGGCGTGTTCCAATGCGATACTGACCGATTTTGACGTTGAGGGTCTCTTTCTCAGTCAATTCGGCATAAAAATTTTGAACAAAAAAGATAGAAACATAGTCTCAACACAATGATTCAATTGTGCAGAAGACTAACGATGTTACAGTATTTCATATGATTCCTTATTGATATTGTAAGCATTACCATTTGTCGAAGTTATATATCTATAAATTCAAGACATTCATCCATATTAGTATTATTTTATTTAGAAGTATTTATTGTGGTTGCACTATGTCTAAAGGCAAATAAAAAAAAATAGTATATATAGCAAATGAATACTATTCGATTGAAAACTAACAGAAACAACATATAATATTTATAATTATGTCTAAATGTATCAAATATTTATTTAGCTTTTTTAAAAGACGTATTATCATTTTAACATATAATATATAAAATTATGTCTAAATGTACCAAATAATTTTTTCTTTTTTAAGAGACGTATTATCATTTTTAGCTTTCTGAAACGAAGAGACCTATACTTCGATCTGAAACAGCCCAAATTGTCAAAACCACCCATACCAATACTCATGCTCATAGAAAGAGTCCGAAACCGATTCCGTTATTTCGAACCTTGGTTAAAATAAAGTTACCTGATAGGAACCAACATATAGAAGCAAAGCACCAACAGCAACCAGAGAAAAACCTCCAAGAAACTTATAATAAGCTGCAAGAAGGAACAAGGAGAGAACCTGCACCAGCCCAAAAAAACAAGCCACCTCCATTATCTTCATAGAATAATCTACTATGCTGATCATATGATTTTCTTTTAGTGCATCAAATGTTAGGATGAGTGAAAAATCAAAAAACGAGGAAGCTATACAATGTCATCTCCCAAAATTATTGAGGAGCCTCCATTTACAAATTGAGATTGTGAAAGGTTTGGCAGATGCTTACAATTCCACTCACACCTCCAATCAATAACGGCCGTCTACCGAGGTCATCAACTTTAAAAACGGCTATCGCAGTCATCAACAACTGCAGGGCACACAAATAACTCTTACTTTCTTAATATTCAGTGCAAGAAAACAGTAATATGTACTGTACTTAAGATTGCATAATTAAAAAACAATACATGAAACTATAACTGGACTGGACCAGATAGTTAATAATATATGTTTTATGTCATATATACAGAAACAAATCGAGATAGTTAATGCTTGACTTGGCCATAATGAAAAAGCAAATAAAACTTGAGAGCAAAGCTAAGTTTGAATTTTTATAGTTCATCAACAATCATCATCATCATCATCATCCAAGCCTTCACCCATCAAAATAGGGTTGCCTATGGAACATAAGAAAGATCCATACGAGATGTGATGAAACTTTATTGACCTGTTGTCGACCTAATATCAACCATCTATGTTGCTGCCAAATTCCTAGCCAAGGTATCTATATATGAGGCTTATGAGCATGAGAGGGTCATGCCATAAACCTAGGCGGACAGTTGGCATGTATGTAAACCTATCTTTAGGATATGCAATTTAACCTCATGATACCAAGGAGTACCCTCCAAGTTCTCCTAGACTATAAAGAGTCTAGAAGAAGAGGTAAGATGATACATTTTTCTATAGTCAATTGCCTTCATCTCTAGGATACATAAAGCCAGAGTAAAAAAGAATAACAATCCCAAATCGAATGACACATTGGCCATAGTTGATTAGTTGGTCAACAGAACTTAAATTTTAAACCATCAAGCAGAAAAGTATCTTTAGAGTTATCAAATTATCTAAGAATTTAACCTACTTGAATTTGATCAGAACTGGCAAGAAAAGGTAACCATCAACCTGATAAAATAATTGCATTTAATGCCTGTATTATATTTAATTTTGAATCTAACATAAACTCGACGTAATCCAGACTCATTGACACTCTGATGCAGAAATTTGCTTTTAGTCAATATCTTGGACACACACGGCATGTTTAATGTTGCCACCAAAAGGTTGAGGTAGCATAGATTAGCTTTTAGTTTCTTCGCGTTATTTTATGGTTAGGAGTGTCAGTACTCGTAGTGATCACAATTTACATTTTAGGTTACCTCCATGACAACATTATCTTCTAATGTTTTTAGATACTAAAAAAGATTGACCATCAAATACCAAAGACATGGATGGCCCGAATCCTTTTATACCTTTCAACTAAATCATTCTATATTTAGCTCATTTGAGTAAATAACTAAATCTATAAATTTCTGCAAGATCTTTGTTTGCCATTTTAACTTCAATAGGGTCTTACTTTCTTGAGTGGCGGAAGTACAAAATTTTGGGTACATCATAAAGCAATCATGCTAGATAAGATTTCAACAAAATATTATCGTGAATTCGAGGAGGACAACAATGTTTGATCGTACCTTGAAAACCCCAATCACAACAGAGACCTTAGCAGCATCTGCTGCAGCTGAAAATCCAGCACTCTGTGATAAAGATACAGTAAAGAAGGAAAGTTAGGAAGACAGTATGTAAGGAAGCCTTTTCCAATTTAGTAAGAAGTGTCATCTGATGACATATACCTGAAGAATTGAAGCTGCATAATACAAAACGCTTGGTTGTCCTGTTATCTGTCATGAGTGAAATCAATATCGTCAGTAAGAAATATTAGTTTTCTCGTATGATTTCTACAAAATGTATCAGATTATAAATCAAGTAGCAATTTGACAAACTTTGTCAAAAAGAAAAAAAAGAACTTCAAAACGAGAAGAAGAAAAAACAAACAAACAAGAACCAGGTTGGAGAAGTAGACAAATAAAGAATTTGGAATCACGTTGTTATGGAAGCCTTCACCTGCTGGAAAAGGACCAATCCTCCTCCAATTATGAATGCCTTCAAGCTTGCTCCTTCAAACACTTCCAAGACACTACCTTCAGGTTCTTGCTCAGAATAGGCAGCCTTCAAGGAGACCAGAGTATCTTCTATTTGTACCTCAGATGCTTTATCACCAGCTGGACGGCCCCTTAATTTTGCCAAGGAATAAACAGCCTTCTCTTTATATTCTTCCAGTGAACCTCTTCCTTGAATTGCACTGAGAAGTAACCATCTTGGAGATGGTGGCAAATTCCACATGCCAATGCCCATTAGAACTGCAATAGGGACACTGAAACCGTACATGAAACGCCATCCTCCAACTGCATTAATCTGAATACTTCCAACAAGGTAGCCCAACTGCACAAACATAGAACTATGTGCTTAGTTCAATGACCAAATACAAGCTATCCAGGAAGCTTAAGCATTATAAGGTTAAAGAAGATCTACCAATATTCCGAGCACTATAAAAACCTCTTTTAGCGATATCAAAGTCCCACGTATCTGTGATGGAGATGTCTCTGCAATATAGAGAGGAGCTCCATGCATCGCCTGATATAAAGGTGCCATAGTAAGTACATTGGAACCAGTACAGATTTAAGCTTTCATAAAATATTGGACATAACTAGTAGATTACAGTAATTGAATAGTGTATAGCATGGTCACCTAATTCTAGGCATTACATAGTAGTCTCTCGAACCCAATTTGTAGAGATATAACCTTTTCTTCATTAACAAAGAGAAAGAAACTCCACCCCCCCCCCCCCCCCCCATGAAGGGGTGATCTATTGAGAGTACTACTTGACCCTCCTGTCAAGCATATAGACTATAACAAGAAGTTATGAACCACATACCTCCATGCATTGAGAATCTTGAAAATTGCATTATTAAGACTGAAAGTATGGCACTCCCTAGTTTTGGATAAAAAATCACTTTCCGATTCATATGGGGAGATTTGAACCATGACCATATACTTATTCTTTATGCTTGCATACATTAATCCGGTTGAGACAATGCCTATGACAAATGTTCCCAGTAAACAAATGTTGATGTTTCTCGAACATTCTGAAGAATGCTAGAGTTGAACAAATGTGCAATTTGAGATGGATAAAGGAGCATCCACTCCACTCATTAGTATATCTTAATTTAGATCCTTGTAGAGGACTGGGATCGTAAGTTTCATTCATAGATCGTCATTAGTACAGTTCATATGAAATATATGCACACACACCATTTTTTATGAGTTATGCTTTAAAAACAGACATATTTGAAAGATCAAAGCAATGTGGAGTAAACTAACTAGTGCAAACTCTCACCAGGCCTATCCCAATGCCATAGAGGAGACGACCAACTATAAGGATCGCAAGATTAGGTGCATATCCAGTAGTCAAACCTCCAAGAATATATAATGCAGCTGCAGCAATCAACTCTCTTCTTCTTCCTTCACCAACAACAACACTTCAAACATGATCGACAATCCAAAAACCAAACTAACTATTAACAGTATATATCGAACACGTCACCAGACTAAACACTCTACCAAGAATATCCGTAATGGGATATGCAACCAGCGATCCAGCGAGAGCTCCGTAGAGCGAGCCGCTAACCTGAAACAAATCAATACGAATTCAACTACTCGAGAATTTCACCCCCAAAATAACAAGAAGTAGAAATGTTTTCGAGAATTACCACAAGGCCGAGTTGGACTGCAGAGAGATTGAACCAGGAGGTGCCACTGAGATCGGCAGACTGAATAGTAATTATAGTAACTACACACAGAGATACTTATAGAAACTCTAATTATCATAATAATTAGTAGTGGTTGCCTACTTGTAAGGAGATCGAAGCACCGGAGGTGGCGCCGATGTCGTAGCCGAAGAGGAGGCCGCCTAGTGCCGGGAAGACGAACCTGACAAGTTGCCAGAATGGAGTGATATTGATTTGTGGAGTTAGAAGAAATCAAGAAAAAGTTTCAGCTTCAGAGGCTTACGGGAGAACAACGGAGGTCCAGGAGAAGTCTTCGGCGACGGCGGCATCGGCATCGGCACCGGAATCGGAGGGAAGAGAAGATTGAGAGACGTCGCCTTGTGCTTGGGAACGGAGCTTCGGCCGGTGGCTGCAAGAGGAGGAGAACGAGAGGAGGGACAGTTTGGTAATTAGGGAGGGATTTTGGTGGTGGCGGTGGCGGCGGCCGTTGTGGGACTTGAGGGTTTTTATGGTTAGCTTGGAATGGCAAAGGAGTGGTGACGATCCTCTGACTGTTATTGGACAAGAAAAAACGCTAGCCATTCCTGTACTATAGTTCTTCTATGCGCCAAACCTCTCATTTTTGTATAGGCACTCGTGTCCCCACCCTCGGTAGCAATCACCCGAGCAAAACTCAATACTTTTTCTTCTTTTCTTTTTATCATTCAGAAACGTATAATACTTGTATAATTCTAAAAGATTCTAATTGGTATATAAATTTTGGGTCCGACTATACGCACCCCACCTATTTCTAAGTTGACCCCAACTTTTCTAAGTAACTTAAGTTGTATTGTTAAATGACTGATTTATCCTTTTTCTATTTCTAACTCTACACCCCAACCTATCTCCCTCAAACCCAAAAACCCTAGAAGACATTATTTGAAGCTTAAAGAAATTACAATAGAGGGCCAAAGTAATGATAGAAGATCTCCCTACTAATGTTTTTGTTTCTAGTAGTGATTGGGCTGTTTCGATTTTAAAAAAAAAAAAAAAAATTCGCGAACTGTTCGACCTGAACGAGTCGGACAAATTCGTACTATTCAACATACACAGGTCGAACATATTAAAAGTGTTCCACATACACAGGTCGAACGTACAAATCCATATTGTTCGACCTGTGATGGGCGAACAAATACAAACTGTTCGACAGGATGTTGTCGAACAGAGTAGGAAAGTTCGACTGTCGTGAGCCGAACAGTTTGACATCCGTTCGACAAACCAGGGGTCGAACAGTGCCGATGGAAACCCTAAATTTTTTTGCGTTTTCGTTTGAAATTTTAGGGTCGTACAAATGGGAGAGTTCAGTTCGAAAATGGGGTGGAGGAGGAGGAGGAGAGTTTTAGGGTTAGGTTGGGATGGATTTAAATGTGTGTTTGGGGTTTGGGGTAGACTTAGAAATAATTGAATGGTATGGTGGATTGGGGTGGGGTTATGTTTCATTTGGGTTAGGGGCATTTCTGTCCAGAATTGGGGTAGACTTAGAAATTTGTCCAGTCTAGTTTTCTATTAGTGGAATAAACTTAGAAATTGGGGTCAACTTAGAAATAGGTGGGGTGCGTATAGTCGGGCCCTAAATTTTAGGCATGTGAAATTTTAAATGTGTTATGTACGCATTATTCACAAAATTGACACAAAAAATGTTATGACAACTTGTTTAATTAAGCAAATTTGTCAACATGTTTAAGCATGTGAAGTTTCTAACATCAATATTTTTGTTTGACGAATATTCGACCGAATTATTTAACATATTTTCTTGTACATTGTCGATTTATACTCGTACTTTTCTCGTCCCGAATTTTTTCGTTTGCCGAATTGCTAAAAAGGGTCCCACCCCCTTACATATTATCGGGCTAATTAGTGTCTAGACCCTAGGTTTTATAAGTTTAGAGTTTAAGCCTAAGATGTCCAATTAAAAATATTAGACCATGTATTTATTTATTTTTACTTTTTCTTTCTCATGATACTCCCAATATAAGGACAACAACCAACACATGGTACAAATGAGGGTATATAGGAAAAAGTAAAGCAAAAAACTAAAATTCAGGGTCTAAACTTTTTAATTGGACATCTCAAGACTTAAACTTTAAACTAGTATAAAATCCAGGATCCAAACGCTAATTAGCCCCATATTATCACTATCAAACTTACTTTGATGTACAAGTGGGTTACTCTTAGGCCTCGTTTGGTTCACAGATTTAAAGGAACCAAGAAAGAAAAGTTGTTTCTTTTCTTTGTTTGGTAGCCACAAACTTGGGAATCAATTTTCTGACAAGAGAAAAAATTAGTGAGAATATGGTTCCACTCAAGACCCATGTGATTGATTTTCCATCCTCCTTTCCCAACATTTATTACAAAAGTTATGACAAAAGTAACCATGTGTCATTGCTTATTTTACCATTAATGTTATTTTTAATAATATTATTTTTATTTTAAAAGGTAAGGATATTATTGGAACATTGTTATATTTTGCTTTCCTTTCCTAGGTAGTTTTCTTGTTTTACCAAACAACGGAAATAAAATGTGACAGGAATCCTACTTTTCCATTCCTATGGAAAATAGAAGGAAATTCATTTCCTTTCCGTGAACCAAACGAGGCCTTAGGCCTCGTTTGGCTTGCGGAATCCCCGGGTTAGGAAAGGAAAGTGATTACTTTGCTATGTTTGGGTGCCAAAGGAATTGAGGAGGAAAGGAAAGTAATTTCCAAAGGAATAAAAATTAGGAAGGAAAGTGATTTCATCCATCCAAGTAAGAAATTACTTTCCCACATTGAAGTATTTACTTTCTATTCCAAATTTTTTGGCATTTTCAAACATCGAAAAAAAATCAATAGGAATTAAAAAAATTTAAAGAAAAGAAAATGACAAGAAATTGATTTCCTTTTCCTTCCATTCCGCGAACCAAACTGGGCCAAAGAGAATCTAACTCGTCCAAAGGTAACTGAATCATGTATGTGAATGGTCCGTCGTCACCAGTATCTATAATATAAAGCACAGTAGATTTTTGGTCTGACCCATGTGCTTTGGTTCAACGATGATGAAAGGACTAAATTTCCCCTCACTCCATAAGAGAGGAGGAGGTCCCATGTTGGGTGCGGAGCAACCGGTTGTTCCAACAGCACCCCAGCCTCTAGCTCCTCTTGCACCGCCCTTCCCTCCGCCGCCTTCGCTCCATCCTCGCCCACGCCATCGTCGCCGACCTCTTTCGTAACCCCTTCATCGCAAGTGTAGAAGCATGAAAAAATTTTAGCAAATGAAGCCCCATACGTCCAAGTCAGTGTAGCTCCATGCGCCCAAGTCAGTGTAGCTCCATGCGCCCAGTCAGTAAAGCTCTATGTGCCCAGTCAGTGAAGCTCCATGCGCCCAGTCGGTGTAGCTCCATGCACCCAGTCAGTGAAGCTTCATGCGCCCAAGACTAGCTCCCCCGAAAGGAGGGCACATAGCCTGCGACATGGCTATGCGCCCAAGCCTGACCCAGTCAAAGCCATGATCAAAACGTGCACCGAAGCACACGGCCACGTTAGTCTCCATGAGCAGTCGTGCACCGAAGCATGCGGCCACGTCAACACCACGACCAACCCACGATCTCACAGCCTGTATGCGCCTATATCCTATGCGCCCAAAGCAGGACTATGCGCCCACATAAAAACCAGCGTATTTTCTCATGTGGGCGCATAACATCATTCCAGCTCAAGAACGACTATAAAAGGGGGGCCTCATCCCTCTTCAAAAGACAGAACGGAGAGCATTTTTAAGAGCCAAATTGCTGTACTTCTTGCCAGTGAGCCGAGAGTTAGCTATTTTCTTAGGTTTTCTCCCACTTTTGTAATCGGAGTGTCAACGGAGTAAAGGAGCAACTGCCGCTCGATCTCCATCGTCCCATTCCCTAGAATTCTTTTTTGTACTCGGGGATCCTCAGTGCAGGATCTCTCAGGCATACTCGATTTATGGTGCCTTGCGCCAATAAAAGAAAAGTCAACGTTTTCTTCTTCTTTTTTGTGCGTCTCCACAGCAAGCAGCCTCCTCCTCCGTGCCACCGACGCCGACCCTTCCTTCGATGCCTCCCTCTTCTCCACCATGACCAACCCTAACCCCTTCTCTTTCAACACCGCCATCGACATCTCCGCCGACCCACTCTCCATCAACTTCCAAATGCTCTGCCACCGCATCCCTTCCGACTCCCACACCTTCTCTTCCTTGCTCAACACCACCACCGCCGCTACCGTCGCCAAGTCGCTCCACGTACACGCCCTCCTTCTCGGATTTCGGCCAGATCCCTTCGTGCAGACCGTCCTGCTCACCGCCTACTCCCGACGCGGCTCCGCTGACCACGCCCTACGGGTGTTTGACGGAATGCTGCACAGGGACGTCGTCTCCTGGACCGCCGTCATCTTCGGCCTCGTCGCCCTCGGACGCCCCACGACGGCCCTGCGCGTCTTCACCTCCATGAGGCCCCATGCTGCCCCGAACGCCGCCACCGTGGTCTTTGCCGTGTCCGCCTCTGCCAGGCTCGGGTCCCTGGCGCTGGCCCGGTGCCTGCACGTCTACGTCGAGAAGGCCGGGTTCGGAGGTCGCGTCTCCGTCCGAACTCCCTGGCGCTGGCCCGGTGCCTGCACGCCTACGTCGAGAAGGCCGGGTTCGGAGGCTTCATCTCCGTCCGGAACTCCCTGGCGCTGGCCCGGTGCCTGCACGCCTACGTCGAGAAGGCCGGGTTCGCGTTCGTGCCATTATGGCATGGGTTATCCACTAGTAGAAATATACAGAATGGAGACTATATGGTCTGCTAAGAACTAACAGAGTAGGTCATTATTATGATCTATATAAAGAGATAAACTAGTTATCTAATAATCTACTATCTATATGAAGACAAAAGAGTTGTCTAATTATCCATCAATCAAATTTATGGTCTAGGAGTATTACTAAATCTCAATTCCGATAATCAAGAAGTAGTAACAAATATTAAATATATGAAAAGTTGTAAGGCGTGTGAAATATTATAATATAACATGATCATGAAGTTAGTATCGCAAAATGAAACATTAATAGAGTAGTCAATCATATATGATGTGAGACTCGTCTTACAGTATCAGTATTTGTATACGGATACACAAGTATTTACTGTTCATTGAGCTTTTTCGGTTTTCTTGATTATGGTATATTTGATACTTCTGATTATTGAGTTTTGTTGACCATGCTTATTTTTAGACTGTCCGAGACTTTTAGAATACCTTATGGCATTGTCATTGACCCGCATTAGGACCCGTGTATGAAGAATCCAAGAATTTCTCAAAGTAGAGAATTTTACTTTCTTCCAAAAAATTGTCAGAGATCCGTGGCACACCATCGGATCATCTAAATGGGGTTTTCTCGAAGGCCAAAACTTGTTGTGACCAAACAAAAAAAACCCGAAGGAGATCAACAAAAATCTGTCGGATAATTCGTCTATAGGATATTTGAGATATTTGTGATGTAGTATTCGATGCACGCTATTGTTCATTGGTTTCTTGGATTCGAAGCATTCTATTATCCATTATTTTTTTATTTTCTTTGATGGACGGATGAGATTAATCCAGATTGAGTTATGGATCGGTGACATCGCAGATTCGACGCTCAAAATTAATTCATCCCGTCTATATATACCCCTTCGATTTATTTCATTTTTCTTTTACTTTCTCCCTCTTTTCTCTTTCTCTCTTCATTTTCTCTCTATTTTTTTCGTAAGCTAGGAGCTTGGTCTCGAGGCCTCAGAGTGTGGTTTATGAACCACTCTTAGTGGTAGAGTAGAAGAGCTAGGCTGGGAGCTTATTTTAAGCAAGTACATCTTGTTGAATTACTGAACATTTTGCTTTTTGTTGTTTTCATTTTTCTACAATATTGAAAGTTTATTATTGTTGGCCCAATGATTGTATCATATTTTTGAATATGGTTAATATGTTAAGTTTAGCATTTCATTATCACTAATCTTCATACTATCGCTATAACATTTCTACTTATACTTATACCTTTGGGGATATGTGCCTATTGGTTTTAATATTAGTGATATGAGCTTATCTATCTTAAATTTAATCGGGTTGCCAAAATCAAAACTATGTTTTTTATTGTGGTCATTCAATTAAGTTTAATCATTATGATATTACTAAAATTTATGTTATCACCTTAGCACTTATACTTAAACTCAGCATTGTCCTAATGTGCATTAAACTTATCATACTTGCAACTATGCATATTGCTTTGTTTGTCTAACATGTACATGCAGAAAAGCAATAAGCAAGATCAATGTGGACATATGCAATGAAAAAATTATGGTGGGCCAAAGACGAAGGATCCCACAAGATCTCTCTGAACCACCCGACGACATCTTCGGAGCTACGCACTCGGATATCTTTGGACAGCTGCCGCCAAGAAAAAAAAAGCCAACATCTATCAAGGAAAGAAGCCATGCCATGCCATCATCAATTCAAGACTCTGAAGAAGCCTGCACCTGCTACAGTATATCTGGAGTCTGTAATGAGTCTTAGGAATAATTGTAAACACAAGAAATGGATGGCAAAATTGAAAGCTAGGATAGAAATTAGCCCATGATCATTTTCGGATGGAAATCGACATACCGACGGTATACCGATTTTGGTCATAGAAAGTTTCTGTCTACAAAATCAGCATACCTACGGAATACCGATCTATACCGACGGTATACCGATTCAGTAACGTTGAAATTCCAACGGTCGGATTTCGAGCATTTAATGATCCCAACGGCTATATTTCTAGCCGTTGCATTATAGGTCGACATACCGACGGTATACCGACAGTATACCAACGGCATACCGATTATTGACTGAAAAGTTGCCTTTGAGCTCTTTTCAATACTTTGGTTATAAATAGCCTTGAACCCCTTCATTCAAGGTTGATGCTTTGAGCCTAAAATTTTTTAAACCACCAAAGCTTATCCACAAACAACTCTACAAAGTTTTCATTTGCCATCCACAAATTGTGTTAGAGTTATTGAGTTGAAAAGTAAGATCTTCATCTTGTTGTATAAGGAGATCAAAACCTATTGTGAAAGGTTAAAGTTGGAGAGTCTTCGTATCCAAACTCTCGGTTGAAGTTGGAGAGTCTTCGTATCCAAACTCTCGATTGAAATTGGAGAGTCTTCGTATCCAAACTCTCGGTTGAAGTCGGAGAGGCCTTCGGACTAAAGCTCTTATGTAAGAAGTTGGCGAGTTCTTCGGATCTAAACTCGTGTGTAACTATTTACTCAAATAGTAGATTAAAACCGGAGAGAGTTCCGGGACTGGAGTGCCCCTTGGGAGGATACCAGGATATATCGTGTGTCGGTATTGTTATTGCTTCTTCTCTTGCACTTATATTTTTAAATTGTCAATTAGCTTGTGCTAAGTGCTTGATTAGTTAGCTTGACCCTATTCACCCCCCTTAGGGTTTCCTACAATTATTGTCTAGCACATGTTTTACTAAATATGTTTCTCTCATGGTTCTCGTCTATTTGTCCGTCTCTAGTTTTTGGTTTGAGCTAGGTTTTGATTTTCCTACAAAGTCTTATTATTTTTATTAGTGGAAAACTCGATATCGGAAGTGTACAGGAGTTACTACAATGAGACTTAATCCATATACTATCTGAGACTTACTCATAGTTTTGGTTATAACTGAATTTGACTTGCACAAGATATGGAACCAGATTCTGGCCCCAAAAATAGTTCCTATTATTTTACAGAGTTTTATCCTAGTTTCAAAAATCCTTCGGTGATCCACAACAATTAGTCGGATCTTGTCACGACCCGCACCCGTTTTTCGGAAACGAGACGTGTCCAAGCTAGCCTACGCCACAGAGTCGACGGAAGAACGCTGTCACGGCCATGATGCTCAAAATCACATAAATAACTTTATTGCTCATTCACATTATTAAACCAAGTTTACAAATTACAAGGTTTCACAATTTCACATTTGCTAGAAAATACAATGTCTCACAAATAGAAAAAGACAACTAATTCAACTATCTAGGTTGACCTCAGCATACCCATGCCTTCCCAGTGCTAAGAATGATCGCGGCTAAACCTGAAAAATATTGATTTCCAGTCAGGAATGGAACAAGCCCGACAAATCAAAAACACAATAGAATTCACAAGACATGAAAATATTATATGTGCAATGAAAACTAAAAAGTAACTGATGTCATGGCAAGCGGTGAAGAAAACAAGGAAAACAAATAAAAGACCACTATCTATGTGTTTTGAAATATCAGTTTCGATATGTGAACGGCTAGAGGGTAAATCCGACACCCTGCACGTATCGTGTGCAGCTGCTATTATTCAAGAATAGACATATGGGATGGAATGGGTTGTTCACACGTCTACTAAGATATTTCTCCACCCAGCTAGTACTCATGGAATCAATCGTAAGTGGGGTAAACATAAAAGATAATCAAGATGTACAATAAAATCCATGATACTAATTCTCGTGTGACGAGCGTGTCAACAAGCAGCAAAATATATGTATAAACATGAAATGTATAGACTACTATGAATCGAAAAGCAATCAGAAAGTGTACTTGCCTGATGTCCTTAGCTGGTAAAACCGATAATACCATACCACTCAGTGAGCCACACAGTCAACACATGCAAAAGTCTCTGAATGCTGAAATAAATATTACTAACATTCTCAAAATAGTCAAATTAGCTAGAATTGCCTGTCCTTAAGTCCAATTCTGGATACAGGGGGAAAACGGTAATTTCAGGTCAAAACGGTGTCCGCTGTTGGACCCGCTTTGTACCGAAAAGTATGACAAAGTCTATGGTCTCTAAAGTCGTCAAACTATACGTCAACAGGTCTGGTTTTCTGATATGAACCCAACTGTATGTCCAAAGTTGGATTCCGACGGGCCGTGCACAAAATCGCCCATTGAGTCGGATCGTGGGGCTCGCAAAACGGCGATACGGTCAACTGTCTCAGAATCGGACCAAACTTGACATAAAGGACCAGAAAAATGATACGGTCCTGCTGGCACAACTTTCGTCTCGATCTGACGAACGTGTACAAAGTAATTAGAAAATTTGCACAGAGGCCGATACGGTAAATTTTGACGGATACGCATCAAATTCGTCGCGCACACACAACCAATTTGAATTCCGTCAAAGCCCATACATCTACGAAATCATTACACACCTTTCGATGCTTTCGGCTCGCGACCACGTCGCCCGGTTTGGCGGGATGCACGTGTTATCAGAGGGTTTTATTGAAAATAAGTAGTTTTAAAAACATGTTTTTCTAATCTTTGGGGACTGTTTATTCGGCACACATGGCATGAATACAGAAACGAAAAGACGGGTTTCCATCTTGTATATGTTGTCAACAGATGTGTTCAATTAGATTTCTAAATCTCTTTACTAATTGGCAGAAATCTGCCTTCCAATGCGGGGTTGGGACTGCCCTGTTTCTGTTCACGAAACAGATTTTTCATCGATTTCGAATCGATTTCCCGATCAATCTAAGGTAGTATAATTAAATCTAATTGAAGAGTGATACAGAGGGTTAGATTAGGTATGTACCAGGAGAAACGGCTCGTCGAAAGATCGATCGTGCGCGAAGAATTCTCGCGACGAAGTGGCACATCTGCTGCTTGTTGTTGTCGTTCTCGTTCGCGCCTGTGCGCGCACGCGGCCCTGCTGCGGCTGCTCTGGACGGTGGCGCACAGTCCCGACGGCGGTGCTGGGAACGCCGAGGAGATACGCAAGGGTGGCCGCAGTTTTAGGGTTTAACTTCTTTCCTTTCCTTGGATCTCGACATATATATATTTAACGTCGAGTACACAGGTCCTCGGCTGGGGATCGAACGCACAGGCTCGGGTTCAGGGGGGAGAACTTGGGTTGGGCCGGGCCTTGCCGGGAAAGAAATATGGTTTTGTTTTATTCTTTTATTTTATTATGTGATATATATATATATATATATATATATATATATATATATATATATATATATATATATATATATATATATATATATATATATATATATACGTATATTTCCGATATATGTATAAATACTCCACAAAGTCCAAAATAAATCTTAGGAATATATTCTCATAGTGTTGGGCTTATACTAAAACTTATACATACAATAATATTTATTTCATAAATAATCTAGAATATTAAATGATAAATTTTTATTATTATAAATATAATAACAATATAAATAACAATAATAATGATAACTAATAAGGAAAATCTATAATGAGTATACAAACAAAATATGTAGTCTAAATATCCCAACATGCATAAGGGTAACTAGGAAGGTGTTTATCCTATTTTTTAACAATTATCGCTTATAACAAATAATATCGATGTCTTTACCATATATATATAACAATTATTTATAAAATATATTTAGTAGAGCAATAAGACAAAATATGGCATACACACATGAAATTTTATTGACACGGACATCTTTGGTCGCATTGCATCACTTCATGGGCTCGGGTTTGGTTCGGGTCAAGTCCGGGCTAAATTGGTACAACCGGGTCACCTAAAATCATTTATATTAATAAATAACTAATTAAAATCATTTATGGAAGTTAACTCGTAACTTGGCCTAGTTTTCCTAGTTGGGGCACACTTTTGACTCTGCCTTCCCTACCATGGCTGAAATACTAGTCAAGGCACACCACTGCACTACCTGTGCCATGATTCCTAGTCGTCTGGTACTTCAAAACTCAACCATGGCTAAAGTCATCTACCGTAATAATTAACTAAATAATTATTTATAAAATTCTAAAAATCACTATTCCATTCAAATAAATAAATAAAAATATACTATCAAAATTTTTAGGAAGGGGAGCTACAAATCTACCCACCTTAAAAATAATTTTGTCCTCGAAATTCTAATCCATAACTATTCCTTAAAATTCAATAAGAAGGTCTACCTGAACCTTAATCTCCTTAAATTTTAATTTCTCAAAATAGTTTATATCCTCCTCCTAGCCATTTATAACTGCATAACCTCTAGGACTTCTACCCACCTTTGGTCACACAACTTCTCAAAACTAAAAATTTATAATCTTCTAACTAGTTGCTAACAATCCTACCAACAGATATATACTGCATGAGGCATCTATAATCTTTTCCTATCTATCAAGCAACCCAAAATTTAACCAGCAACAAATCTACACAAGTAGCTAAGAAATATTGATAAATTCTAATAAGCATGGCCATTCATCGTCCTGAAATAGGAAGGACAGGAAGATAAGGAAGAATAATCGAGAGCAAATATGAAGTTTCAGAGCGGTAGAGCGTATCCAATGATACAGATAGAAAGAAGATTTATGAACCATTGACTTATTTGCTAGATTGGGCTACTCTAGTGTCACGACCCGCACCCAGTGCAAAGGCACGAGAAGTGACGAACGCCCAGCCTATGCCGCAGTGTCGGCGGTAGAATACTGTCCTGAGTTACAGTATCTAACACAGTCTAAAATAAACTCCGAATGGAGAGTAGAATAATAAGTAACTCAATCACAATACTAAGATGGAATAGAAGAATGAATCTCAAGAGAGTCACAGATAAAAAGTCTAGGTGTAAACCACCAGAATAAATCTCAAGTACAACTCATAAAGTCTCAAATAGAAATACAAATAAAGTACTAAGTCTCAGCTAGACTATAGGCAAGTCCTCAGCGACTGTGGGATCCTCCTGAGGGTCCACGTCGCCAGTGTCATCTAAGCCAATGCCATAATAAGTAGGACAGTACTCCTTATCAATATCTGTAAAATTTTCAACATGCCCAGTCAGGACGGAACGAGCACATATCTCTCACAACAGTTCATAGCAGGAATGGACATATAAAGGAAGCTATAGAAAACTATACATGAATCGCTGTAAAGAAAATCAACAAAAGAGAGAGACTATAAAATGAGATATAATATGATAATAGAGAAATATAACCTTCTACGTGAATCAGAGCATGAATTGGTTATGTAAACGGTCTGGGTTGCACATGGATACAGCTATGGAGTGCACATGGATACCTACTGGGGATAATGATCACATAACCAACTACACTCTCCCTGTCCCCAATCAATACACAAGGATCAATGCATGTTATGTTATTGCACATGGATAACAAATACTGTATACATGGAGCTCATATGGTCATGAGTGTACATGAATAACATATGAGTGCACATGGATAACTATGAATACATAGAGTACATGATGGCCATGATAAAGTACATGAACATGACATACTCGATGTATCCGAGGGGATAACATCGCATGAAAAGATCCAGAGGGTACTAATTCGTGTGAACATCGTGTCAGCATTAAATATACTAGTCTATAACAAGAGAACATATCCAAAGAAGTATGAAAAGATCAGAGAATGTACTCGCCTGGCAAATCGAACTACTGATGATGAGGTGTAACTAAACTGGGGTAATGTAAACCTATTTAAAATACACACATGTCACAACCAAGTCCACAATATCAAAAGAAATAGCTACAATGCAAGACTACATGCTTCTAGGTCCATTTTGGTCAAAGTCAACCCTCGGTCAACTCTGGTCAGACCTAGTCAACACTGGTCAAACTTGGTCAAACCTGGGTCAACTAGTCCGTCTACTAATTTCGAGGTCATACACAAAATTCTAGGTCATTTGGAGTTCGTTTGAGTTGAATTGGATCAAGTTTGACTCAAAGTTGACTTTTGTCAATTTGGTCAACTTGTCGGCCAATTCGACTAAACTAAGCTCGAAATAACAAACCAAATCTGTCCTAGGGCTCCTATAGTTATATACACAACTATAATCTAATCTAAGAGAATTAACAAGCATAAATATATATACATATAGGTATATACACACATGTGTATATACAATACAATCAAACCTTATTTCTAACAAAAGATGATGTGTGTGTGTGTACTGGTGCTTACTGAAATAAGGCAAATCTGAGATTAAAAACAGTAAAACGCAACCATGGAATTACTCAAAATAATATACTATTTATATACATATATACAAAGTAAGAAATATATATATATATATATATATATATATATATATATATATATATATATATATATATATATATATACAAACGTTTAAATGGAAGATACGCAATGATGCGAGATAAATAAAGAGTCTAAAATCAGGAAATATATCTCCCTCGACCCATTCGCGATATATATACATTAGGAATGGGTTTCAATGGAATTATATATATATATAGTTAAATATATGCATAAAGCTATATAGAAACACATATATTCATAAATGATGGAAAAACTATGAAACAAAGCCAAAGGTTGGTTTCCACGAATCCGAAATCTCATATAAGTCCTGTAAACTTAGATTTTAGAAGCTAAGAAGTTGGAAATCAAAATATCACATCTAATTCAAAAATCGAAAACTAAAGAAAAACAACCCAATTCACACAACGGCCCAAAATGCAAAATATACCAAACGAACCCGCGAAACTTGGCATACACTTTGGCCTCAACCCACGTGATGCATTTGTATACTCTCGGGTTTGAAAACGTGTCCGTGTCGTGTCCACAGAACGCGTATCGGAATTTCTCGATACCGCGTGGTACGCGTGCGTTCTCGCTCGTTTGAGCGCCGCACACGCAACGAAACGCCACGTGCTTGTGCACATAGCTGGGGGGGGGTCCTGGGGTAGGTCTAGGACACGATGACATGGTGACACGATGCGCCAAAGCGGCGCACGCAGCCCCCGTACCCGCGTGGCCTGCTGCGCGTGCGCGCGCCCGCGCACCCTCGTGCGCGTGGGTACCGGCCTCGTAGCTCCCTCGTCGGGCCACGCCGCGACTCGGGGTTCGTCCTACGGGTCGTCTAGGTCTAGGTCAACATGTTCCGGGTCCTGGAACGGGTCTTCGCTGCGTCGTGTGCGCGCACGAAGTCCGTCTCCACGACAAAAATGACAGGCTGAAAGCACAGTGGCTGAGCGGTGCACGCGCGATATCTCCGCGTTCGCTCAACGACAGTCATGAAATTTTATGAGCATGAGGGCAGAGGTTGCCCCCATGTGCTCACAAATTTTCATGCAAAAATATGCTCTGTGCATCGCACAATCACACGCGGACAGCAGGGCACGCACGGCCTCGTGCACGGGATCCGTGCACGTGCGTCCGTTGCCCGAAACGCCACTGAAACGATGTCAAACCCAAAAATGTCTTCACAAAAGTTTATCAAAATCATATTATCTAAACATCCATGAAGACAAAATGAAAAACAACAACTTTCTATCCTAAGCGGCATTTCGTCGAACACGTGTCGTAAGGGACCGACACGGGCTCGATACCTCGATCAAACGGAGTCGAAATCCCACCAAATTTCATGGGCAAGGCTAGGGCACCTATATGGATGCAAAAATGAAGAAAAAACCAGATTTGCAATGGTAGATTAGGGTTTTACCTATTGAATGTCAAAACTCAATGATCGGGGCTCATCGGTTGTCGTGTCGGCCGATTTCCCTCCAGCAAAACCCTCCGTCTCCACTCCAAAAATGCTCCAGCAGATCCTCCTTTCCTCGACGAGCACAACGAAGTTCGTTTGGGAAGAAACAGACTCTGGATGAAGAAAATAGGTATTTTGGAGAGATGGATCTTTTAGGGTTTCTTGGTGGAGGCTCACAATTTTCACAAATAATGAAAAGAGGAGGGGTGCTGCTGTGTTGGGTGGCCAAGGGGGTGTCTAGGGGTTAAGGTTTCACTTGGGCCATCTCCTACTCAATTAGAAATGGGCCCAAGTCAAAATGCTTAAAGGCCTACATGCAAAAAGGCTAAATAAATAAATAAAAGCCTTAAAAATAATCTAATGCATAAAAATAATTTCTAAAAATAAAATAACCATTCTAATGCATGGTTAGGCCCCTATACATGTCCACTAAGGTTAAACCAGTTGCTAGTACAATCAAGAGTCAACATATTCAGAGAATCACATAAAGGCAAAAATGGCTAAAAATCAATTAATCACTCTAAAAATTTACTAATAAAATCTAAATTAATTCTAATGATAATAAATCTAATTTCTAATATAGCATTAAGGTTCTAGGTCATGGTTGGCTAAGGTCAAACTACCAAGTCACCAGTCTACAATCAATCAAATCACACTGCAATCAATCTAATTAATAAATAGATAAAAATTCAAATAAAAATCATAAAAATTCAAATAAACCACAATTACTAAAATACCCTTGAAATTGAAAAGTGAGTGTGACAAATCTACCCACCTTAAAATAATTTCGTCCTCGAAATTAAAATGATCCTACTCCTTCTAGGTCAAATCCCCAACAATCATGGTCTTAAGAAAACTTATCTAAATCATGTAGTTGGAAAGATATTATACATGATTATGGCAGGTAATCAGTCTGGTGTCTCATCTAGCCACTATAATCATACTAGATCAAAAGTAGTCATAAGGTATCAAGCATACAAACATTATGGTAGGGTACAGTAATCATCAAGATAGGATAAGGTATGGGTCAAGAACTCACCTCTACTAGGTCTGGTAGCTGGAACTCTCTCCCGGAGGTAGGCCTCGACTAGGAGCAAGTGTAGTAGGACAGTCTCGTATCTTGTGTGCAGCTGACCCACAAAATAGGTACAATCCTAGTCTCTTCCTACAGTCCTTCCATACATGCCCAAGCTTCTTACAGAAAGTACAGGTAGGCACCCACTCAACTGGCCTCTGCTGGACAGGAATCTGAACTGGATAGGCTGGTCTAGACTAAAAGCCTGGGTACTCCAGAGGCTCTGGGTATAAACTGCTCCTCGCTCTCTTGGGACTAGGCTCCTCCCTCGAATGCATGTAATCCCACAATAGTTGAAAACTGAGACTCTGCTCTCTCATAAGCTCGGCCTGAAGTCTCTGTACCTCCTGCATATTCTGAAGAAGTCTGTAAATATGAGCTCCATCAGGAATGGCATAGGGTACCACTCCATGAGGCGAAGGGAGGCCCTCAGTCTCCGGCTGAACTGCACTCCTCTCCTGAAGGATAGAAGATGGAGGAAAATTCTCCGGTGAGGCTGCTAACACCTCTTGAGCAATATAAGGGGGAAGTACAATCTCGTTCTCATCCAGAATTGCAGCTGTGCACTGGGGACAAACTCTGGTCATGGGTACCATTCTGGAAAGATAAAAAAAATAAATCATCAGGTTTTAAGGCAATCTATCATCCTATACAAATATTGGTGAAAAAAAAAACAACTGAAATTAACCATAAAGCGTTAATATTCTAAAGATGATCAAAATCGAAAGTTTAAAGCACGACTGTCAATAACACTGAAATCCAAGCACACTATATATATATATCTATAAGAAATTTTAGTCTCGATATGATCTAAGGTGATCAAATCCAGGATGAATCGAGGTTTGGGCAAGATGGAGAACGAGGTCAATGAAGTCTGAGCATGAGTATCCAAGATTTGGAAATCCATGTCACTATTGAATTAATTCGATTAAATAAGGTTCCAAACATTGGATGATAAGGAGAATGACCAAGTCGATTGGTCGCGATCAAGGGTTTAGAATTCAACACTATTGAAATCCTAAAAAATACTGCGAGGATATAAAAATAAGTCAATTTCCTCCTTTTGATAAGAAAGCTAAACGTGATACCTTGGGTTGACCTATTAAGTACAGTGCCTTGTCTTTCTGAAATAAGTGAAAGACAAAAGCAAAGAGAGTTCAAAGACGATGCTATTGAGTACAATACGTGGTTTATAGACGACGAAAATAATTTAAGAAGAATTGCCAAAGCTGTCGTGGATGAGACTCTAGGGCAAGTTTAACTATGCCTCTATCCACGTAGAGTAATATATGAAAGTGAACCAAAGTGCAATAGGTTGATCAGACCATCATACATCGGTTCTGATTAGACAATATGTTAGTGGGTCGACCCAATAAAATATGTCATGATCAAGCTCGAAAAAAAATAAGCTTGCAAAACTAAGGCTAAATTAGCAGCGTAAGGTAATCAAATATAAGTAAGGGGGGGTAATGATGAAGAAGAAAAAAATAATCCAAGATCATTAACTAATCTGGTCAAGCAATCAAGATAAGGTACAAGATTAAGCATTTAAGGAAACAAGAAGAACACCCTCACATGTCAGATCGAAAGAATTGAGTCATGGTTGGATCTCGAATTTAAGTCAGAAAGTATTTTAGTATCATGGTAAGGGTTCAAGAGGTGACAACTAATACAAGAATAAAGAAAATCAAGTTGAAGCATGAAATAAATTTAATTAAGAATCCAGTGAAATAATTTAGGGACACAGTTCTAAAGGCGAATACTGTTAAGGAACGATCAAATACAAACGGTTAGAAAGTCACAATAAAATCTAGATTTGAGGGAAGGTTGAGTAAGTCAAGATTGAGATACAGTCCCATAGTTTGGCAGACGACTAACAACACTGGAGTATATACTACTATCATAGTCATGAGTGATATGGCAATTAGTGTGGAACACTTCTATCTCATTAAGGTTACCTTGATGGCCTACCTTTACATTCCTTTAAAAAGAAATTTCAAAATAACTACCTCAATTTGTATTCACTCTAAGCCTTCCAATCTAATCACGACTAACATTTAAATCCCTTTCATAACTCTCATAGTAACTTTTATCATGTTACTACTAACCTTTCCAAAATTTAACATTTCAATCAAACTTTAAACTCCAGAGTTAAAGAATCATGAATCCATAAAATTCTATATCACTTCATAACTTTAAAAACTTCCAACTTGTCTCAAATAATCCTCAAGATAGACACTTAGCTTATCACGGTAATCTAGCATTACAACTCAGTATTTTAACGCACTTATCAACCATAATTTCTCCTTCTAAGTCATTAAAACATAATCACTACTTCTTAAACCAAAATCTAAATAGATTTTTAAATCTTCAATCAATTAACACGATTCCAAATTTGAGATTTTTTTTCTCTTCCAAAACAATCGTTTTCATATCTTCCTAATCTTTTAAACCAAATTTTAATATCATTGCTTCCACTTAAATTTGAAATTCCATAAACATATACATCGCAACTTGTACGACTCAATTTAATAGTTCATACTGCCATCCCTTTTTTTCCATTATCAAACGACTCTATATACGTTCAAAGATGTATAATCATAATCCAATAATTCATGAATCACATCAATTCCTGAAATCGATTTATATAGATTCTAACTATTTTCCTCTAGTATCAAAATATAATTTTTATAATGCTCTGGTGATTACTACTTAGAATCTTCAAGATAAATTTACTTGGTAATATCCCAACTTACAAACTACTAATCATTAAATCATCCTTTTAGAAAAGCTCTTATAACTTAGTCAAAATCTTCGTGTATTCCAATTCCTTAATGTAATCCTTCTAGCCATGGGTTTGACCAATGAGTATATAGAAGTGTAGCCATCTTCCTTACCATTATTAAGCACAAGAAAGTAAGGGTATTGGTGAAAAGAGTTCAAACAAGATGCAAGAATCAAGGGAGGAAGGTGGACTAAAGTAAGGAAAATGAAATCTAAATCGAAGCTCACAATGAGATTCTCAAGGGTCGTCCCAGGAATCTCTCAGGAAATTCTAATAGTGATTGGGTATCCTCTCATTCTAACACCTTACTTCCTATACTCTATAGCAGGCCCGTAGCAGTACAACTAAGTCGTTGTGCTAAGTAGATATCATACTAATACGAATCTCGACCTGCATAGACCGGAGAGACAAAATTGTGTCTCCATAACTATCTTGAAAACAGATCAAACAAGGAATCAATTACTGAAAAAGAAGCAAAATCATCAAAGGAGGACAGTTGTTTTCAAAAGGAGATAACTAACAGCAAGAATTTGATAAGAGTTTTCCTATGTGATTGAGTACCTTAACTTATATCTTATATTCTACTGCAGGCTGTAATGATACTCTAGTTCGAGTACCACTACGAATCACACTAGTTGTGATTGTGACTGACCTGCATGGGCCACCACTAAAAACGTGTCACGACCCGCACCCAGTACAAGGGCACGAGAAGTGACGAACGCCCAGCCTACGCCGCAGTGTCGGCGGTAGAACGTTGTCCTGAGTCACAGTATCTAACACAGTCTAAAATAAACTCCGAATGGAGAGTAGAATAATAAGTAACTCAATCACAATACTAAGATGGAATAGAAGAATGAATCTCAAGAGAGTCACAGATAAAAAGTCTAGGTGTAAACCACCAGAATAAATCTCAAGTACAACTCATAATGTCTCAAATAGAAATACAAATAAAGTACTAAGTCTCAGCTAGACTATAGGCAAGTCCTCAGCGACTGTGGGATCCTCCTGAGGGTCTACGTCGCCAGTGTCATCTAAGCCAATGCCATAATAAGTAGGACAATACTCCTTATCAATACCTGTAAAATTTTTAACATGCCCAGTCAGGACAAAACGAGCACATATCTCTCACAATAGTTCATAGCAGGAATGTACATATAAAGCAAGCTACAGAAAACTATACATGAATCGCTGTAAAAGAAATCAACAAGAGAGAGAGAGACTATAAAATGAGATATAATATGATAATAGAGAAATATAACCTTCTACGTGAATCAGAGCATGAATTGGTTATATAAACGGTCTGGGTTGCACATGGATACAGCTATGGAGTGCACATGGATACCTACTAGGGATAATGATCACATAACCAACTACACTCTCCCTGCCCCCAATCAATACACAAGGATCAATGCATGTTATGTTATTGTACATGGATAACAACTACTGTATACATGGAGCTCATATGGTCATGAGTGTACATGAATAACATATGAGTGCACATGGATAACTATGAATACATGGAGTACATGATGTCCATGATAAAGTACATGAATATGACATACTCGATGTATCCGAGGGGATAACATCGCATAAAAAGATCCAGAGGGTACTAATCCGTATGAACATCGTGTCAGCATCAAGTATACTAGTCTATAACAAGAGAACATATCCAAAGAAGTATGAAAAGATCAGAGAATGTACTCGCCTGGCAAATCGAACTGCTGATGATGAGGTGTAACTAAACTGGGGCAATGTAAACCTATTTAAAATACACACATGTCACAACCAAGTCCACAATATCAAAAGAAATAGCTACAATACAAGACTACATGCTTCTAGGTCCATTTTGGTCAAAGTCAACTCTCGGTCAACTCTGGTCAAACCTGGTCAATGTTGGTCAAACTTGGTCAAACCTGGGTCAACTAGTCCGTCTACTAATTTCTAGGTCATACACAAAATTCTAGGTCATTTGGAGTTCGTTTGAGTTGAATTGGATCAAGTTTGACTCAAAGTTGACTTTTGTCAATTTGGTCAACTTGTCGGCCAATTCGACTAAACTAAGCTCGAAATGACAAACCAAATCTGTCCTAGGGCTCCTATAGTTATATACACAACTATAATCTAATCTAAGAGAATTAACAAGCATAAATATATATATACATATAGGTATATACACATGTGTATATACAATACAATCAAACCTTATTTCTAACAAAAGATGATGTGTGTGTGTGTGTACTGGTGCTTACTGAAATAAGGCAAATCTGAGATTAAAAATAGTAAAACGCAACCATAGAATTACTCAAAATAATATACTATTTATATACATATATACAAAGTAAGAACTACATATATATATATATATATATATATATATATATATATATATATATATATATATATATATATATATATATATATATATATATATATATATATATATACACAAACGTTTAAATGGAAGATACGCAATGATGCGAGATAAATAAAGAGTCTAAAATCTGGAAATATATCTCCCTCGACCCATTCACGATATATATAAATTAGGAATGGGTTTCAACGGAATTATATATATATATATATATATATATATATATATATATATATAGTTAAATATATACATAAAGCTATATAGAAACACATATATTCATAATATATATATATATATATATATATATATATATATATAGTTAAATATATACATAAAGCTATATAGAAACACATATATTCATAAATGATGGAAAAACTATGAAACAAAGCCAAAGGTTGGTTTCCACGAATCCGAAATCTCATATAAGTCCTGTAAACTCAAATTTTAGAAGCTAAGAAGTTGGAAATCAAAATATCACATCTAATTCAAAAATCAAAAACTAAAAAAAAATAACCCAATTCACACAACGGCCCAAAATACAAAATACACCAAATGAACCCGCAAAACTTGGCATACACGTTGGCCTCGACCCACGTGATGCGTTCGTATACTCTCGGGTTTGAAAACGTGTCCATGTCGTATCCACAGAATGCGTATCGAAATTTCCCGATACCGCGTGGTACGCGTGCGTTCTCGCTCGTTTGAGCGCCGCACACGCAATGAAACGCCACGTTCTTGTGCACATAGCTGGAGGGGGTCTTTGGGTAGGTCTAGGACACGATGACACGACGACACGATGTGCCAAAGCGGCACACGCAGCCCCCGCACCAGCGCGGCCTGCTGCGCACTCCCGTGCGCCCTCGTACGCGTGGTGCCGGCCTCGCTGCTCCCTCGTTGGGCCACACCGCGACTTGGGGTTCGTCCTACGGGTCGTCTAGGTCTAGGTCAACATGTCCCGGGTCCTGGAACGGGTCTTCGCTACGTCGTGTGTGCGCACGAAGTCTGTCTCCGCGACAAAAATGACAGGCTGAAAGCATAGTGGCTGAGCGGTGCACGTGCGATATCTCCACGCTCGCTCAACGAACAGTCATGAAATTTTACGAGCATGAGGGAAGAGGTTGCCCCCACGTGCTCACAAATTTTCATACAAAAATACGCTCTGTGCATCGCACAATCACACGCGGACAGCAGGGCACGCACGGCCTCGTGCACGGGATCCGTGCACGTACGTCCGTTGCCTAAAACGCCGTTGAAACGATGTCAAACCCAAAACTGTCTTCACGAAAGTTTATCAAAATCATATTATCGAAACATCCATGAAGACAGAAACGAAAACAACAACTTTCTATCCTAAGCGGCATTTCGTCGAACACGTGCCGTAAGGGACCGACACGGTCTCGATACCTCCATCAAACGGAGTCGAAATCCCACCAGATTTCGTGGGCAAGGCTAGGGCACCTATATGGATGCAGAAATGAAGAAAAAACCAGATTTGCAATGGTAGATTAGGGTTTTACCTATTGAGTGTCAAAACTCAATGATCGGGGCTCCTCAGTTGTCGTGTCGGCCGATTTTCCTCCAGCAAAATCCTCCGTCTCCACTCCAGAAATGCTCCAGCAGATCCTCCTCTCCTCGAAGAGCGCAACGGAGTTCGTTTGGGAAGAAACGGACTCCGGATGAAGAAAATAGGTATTTTGGAGAGATGGATCTTTTAGGGTTTCTTGGTGGAGGCTCATAATTTTCACAAATAATGAAAAGAGGAGGGGTGCTGCTGTGTTGGGCGGCCAAGGGGGTGTCTAGGGGTTAGGGTTTCACTTGGGCCATCTCCTACTCAATTAGAAATGGGCCCAAGTCAAAAAGCTTAAAGGCCTACATGCAAAAAGGCTAAATAAATAAATAAAAGCCTTAAAAATAATCTAATGCATAAAAATAATTTCTAAAAATGAAATAACCATTCTAATGCATGGTTAGGCCCCGATACATGTCCACTAAGATTAAACCAGTTGCTAGCACAATCAAGAGTCAACATATTCAGAGAATCACATAAAGGCCAAAATGGCTAAAAATCAATTAATCACTCTAAAAATTTACTAATAAAATCTAAATTAATTCTAATGATAATAAATCTAATTTATAATATAGCATTAAGGTTCTAGGTCATGGTTGGCTAAGGTCAAACTACCAAGTCACCAGTCTACAATCAATCAAATCACACTGCAATCAATCTAATTAATAAATAGATAAAAATTCAAATAAAAATCATAAAAATTCAAATAAATCATAATTACTAAAATACCCTTGAAATTGAAAAGTGAGTGTGACATCTAGTCCAGTCACTTGCTAAATCGAAGAACCCTTCGTTTCTTAGAGGGTGTGTCATGACCCGATCCCAAATTATTGGGTCGAACCGGATCATGCCCAGCCTGCACCGTTGTGAGACGGCGGCAGTAAGCTGTTCTATATGCAGGTATTCACAACAACATCTATACATTTGTCATAACTCGAATATACGAAAATTTTAAAAACTTTTATTCAATAATTGAAAAGTACAACTGGAAATGAAAGAACTGAAATAAAGTGTTAAATTCAAATTAACAAACTCCAAAACAATAAAACTAGAAGAATGGAAAACAACTAGCTAGGCGGTCGGCTCATCGGCCTCAGGTTCTGCGTCCTCCAAGGGGGACTCTGGCAACACCACAGGATACAATACCGGGTCATAGTAGCTATTGTACAATAGCTCAGCATCCTCAATGTCACCTAAAAATGTTGGTCTCCAGTCAGGAGGGAGCAAGTACGAATATGTATCTCACATTTCAAATAATAATAGAAAAGTGCACGCTAAACAGTTGAAACAATATTTTCCAGCAGTTTAACAATTTAAAATAATGCGATTTGAATGTGTAAACGTCTATGACCGGCTTGGATTGTACAATAGCATCCTAGCGACACGATACGGCTTATCCCCGTGTGTAAGAGGAGTAAGCTCGCACAATTATACAATATGAGGGGTATTGGTCATAAATGTTACACTATTCCCCCAATCCCCACAATTAATATCAATCAATATTTGAACCCTAGACGAGGGTTCCGTGTAGCAATGTGGTTTAAATATGCAACTTGACAATTACTAAATAAAATACAAGAAAATATAACCGTAACTTGCCTCTGTTGATTGACTGGATCGAGAATGTCGGTACCGAAGAGAAAGTCAAGTACGTCTCCGAGATCCTACAGTTGAGAACCTTGACTTAGAACCATAATGAAACCATTCTAGGTGTGCTAGTTACAATCTCTAGAAGCAGACCCTAGTCAAATTTTAAGTTATTAATTAATCTACAAAAAATTGTCTAACGTCGCAATCTACGTTCGTTATCATTTTAATTGAATAAGTCGGTTACTGATTAATTGGGAAAAATAACAATTACCGGTTAATTTGGCAAAACCTTATACGTTATAATATATAAAACTAGACTTTTATTTAAATAAGAAAAAATGTGAATTGCTAAATTACTAGATTATTTATTATGAGAAAACTTATTAATTTTTCTTATAAAATATATATCCATTTTATATTCTACGCGTTTAACGGCAAAATCAACATTCCAAAAAAATAAGGAAAAGCTATGCTACACAATACATGGTCACAGAGAAATAAAGGAAAAACTGGACTTATATCCTTACAAATTATTTGCGTAAATTAATTAATCTTAAGGCGAGCTCTGAGTGCCGCGAACGGTCCAAACAGTAGGCCGAGGCCCTGCACCATAAATACTAAAAGCAGTACCAGCTCTAAAATAAATTATAATTAAATTAAAATTAAAGAGTCTCAGACTTGGTCGTGCAATCTCATGTTGCGGCTTACGCCTCAACGTACAGGTGACCCTGTATCGTTTGCGTTTCGCCGAGGCTCATTCGACCGATATGGTCGTCGCCTAACTGGTGATACGAAATCCATAAAATCCAAAAACTAACAAAATCTAATTTATAAATTATTTTGCAAAGACCAGTTTTCTTTGGAAAAATAGGTTTTATTTAAATTGCTAATTTTATAAGGAAATCCCTTTTTAAAATATTTTCTGAAAATTTGGACAGCATCTCCTCTGTAATTGGGACAACCCAATCCTGGGAGGATGCCAACCACAACACAATTAAATATTCCAAACCAGGGATCAGTAATTACCAACCCAAAAATGACTATCCAACCCAAAAATCAATCACAGCATAACATATCCAAAATAGAAAATAGGTCGCAACGTAGCCGATACTCTACGTATCACCCAAAAGCAACAATATATCCATATACCGAATCCCGAAACGGGATCGGGACCACGTCATCACAGACTATCTACGGGAGGGACACGGGGACATGAAGTTATACTTCAATTGCTCGGCTAGAGCTCTCAGATGCAAATATTAGAGGAATAAAATCTGCGGACAGCAGAAAACCGGCTCGAAAAAGCGCTGCGGAACTCGGGGCAGCGCTGGGGCGGAGCCGGCAGGGCTCGGGGTCACGCCGGGAAGGCGCTGGCCAGCGATATGGGGACTCGGGGGTCGCCGGGGGCGGATCTGGCCGGCGGGACAGCGCTGGCCGGACGGGCCCGGCCGACGGGGGCGCTGGCCGAACGGGAACAGGCCGGCGGGACACAGGCGCGGCCTCGGGTGAGCCGCTGGGAGTTGGTCGGGATCCGACGCACGGGACCGAGCGGGGTCGGACGAGGCGGGGATGGCCTCGGGAGGCGCGCGTGGGCGGGATCTGGCCGGAGGAAGTCGGCGGAGAGGCAGCTGGGGACGACGCTCGGGTGGAGGCGGGCAAAGGCGCCAAGGAGTTGGTCGTGGGTCGCCGGGGAAGACGAGGCAGGGCACGCCGGGCTGGGCTCGGGTTGGCCGGAGCTAGGCACGCGGACGGCTGGGCTTGGGTCTGGCCGGGCGTCGGAAGTTGGGCACCGGGTGGCTGGGATCCGGCGGGAGGCAGCGCATGGGAGCTCTGGAGAGGGGAATGGGGTTTGAGAGAGAGTGAGAGGGAGTGATAGAGAATGAGAATGGAGGGAAAGGGAGCTGGTGTTGGGTTAATCTGGAAAGAGTGGGAGAGAAAGATGTGGAGAGGAGAGAGTTGTAAAGAGAAATGGGGGCTTGGGTCCAACGTGGGAACAAGTCCTGGCCGAGTGGAAACAGGGTTTTATTTATTATATTTTTTTTCTTTCTTAACCAAAAATATAGGTTTACATGTATATCTAAGGCCATAATTTAATTAAAAAAATTTAAGAACGGATTCGGGACTGGAAACGAGATTCAGGAAACGGAAGTCGGGTTCGAGTTCGGGGTCGGACCCCGGACTCGGGATCCGAGACAGGCCACAAACAAAATCCAATAATTAATTTTAAAAATAATATTTTCTTGATCTGACTAATATAAATATAATAATAATAATAAGGCTACGATTATGCTACAGATAAAAGAAATCCAAAAATTAATAATTCAAAAATTTTGGGTTTCACAACCTTCCCTCCTTAAAGAATTTCGTCCTCGAAATTAAAGGCAGGGTTAGGGGTACAACCAAAATCACTTAGCCTTGATCAAAAACAGGATTTTAAATCATCAGGCACGATCGGATTCTAATCATGATCACTGGTTAAGATGATAAAATATAGGCATGATCAAAATTATCTAGATATGATCTGAGATAGGTTTGGAATGTTGTTGTGATCAAAATCATTTTAGGCACGAGAAAAATCTAGGTACAATTATGATCAAAAATAGAAGAAAATGAGGTCTCATGAAACAGAAAAGGCAAGAAAGAAACGAACGTCAACAGTTTATTGAGAATACAAAAATAATGAAATCTTCTGAGTTAAGGGACTAAAATTTCAGATCAAGTTGGAATGGGATATAAGGGTTTATGACTAAGGAGAACTCAACAAGTTGTATGATGGAAGGATAGCAAGGATGATTAGAATAATATATCTATGATTGGAATGTAATCGATAAGATAGTTCCATTGAGGACTGAGTGATAATCAAAGGGGATAGAAAAATATCGTATCACTATTTCAAGGATCAAAGAAAGGATATACGGAAAAAATAACTTACAAAATAACAATCTTATTAATACCCCATGCAAAAAAAAATCTAATTTCTAACTTACTAAACTAGTTGAACTCTAAGTATCTACAGAAAACTAAGGCAGCCGCCAAGGTATTAGAACTACTCTATTTGGAATCATAAATCACCTAAATCAAATTTTCTTCTGTCGTTGTATGTAACTCGTATGCCAAATGTATTTCAATTTCAAATATGCCTCTCGATCAAAATATTTTACAGACATCAACTTCCAATTGTATGCCATTCTTCCAAAACTGACTACATCAAAATTACAATCTTCCCTTGCCATAGTAAATCCTTAGAAAATTCTTTAAGTTGATCCATGACCTATATTCGAGAATTTTCAATTCTTGAAATCAATTGACAGAATTACAATCATTAATCAATTTTAATCTTTATCTATGCACCTATCAATCGTTCTCATCCAAACACATTAGCAAAATACCACAGAATCCCAATCGTTCTTACCATAACCAATATGAGCCTCCAATGTTTGGTAGAAATTGCAAATTCAATTGCTCATTTCCAAAGTTGTATGCCAATGGTCTTATCTCAATTCCTCTATGCTTATTCCTTCTCTAGAACCTATCATTCCATTGCTCGTGTTATTCCTTCCATGGCTATATTCGTCCCTTCTAGGTATAGTAGTCATCTAATCATAAAAGTTGATCTTCTCAAGTGTTCCTTTACTTGATCATTATATTCACATGTTATATATATATATATATATATATATATATATATATATATATATATATATATATATATATATATATATATATATATATATATAATCCAAATTCACTTCCTTCATGGGAGAACATTACCAAACCTTATACTTTCCTCGCTAACTCTACCTACGTCTTCTTTTATCTTCAATAACTCTTCCTTTAAGCATAAAACTCAAAATCGTCAAATACCATCATTTTTGAATGAGGTTTCGACACTAGCGAACACTACTAACGATTCTATTCCAAATAAGTCATAAGCTAGATATACCACTCCCTCAAGGCTAGCTTACTCAAGGTATTCTTCTACCTTCTCTACCCTTTAGCTATATAATCTCATTAGAAGAATACCGATCCTCTAAAGATGCTCTTACCAGAATAATATAATAAGGTTGGTAGGTAACTATCTAGGTTTTTCCCGCATATAACTATCAATCTACTTTATATATAGCAGCAAAATATGTCACGACCCGCATCCTAGAGTAAGGGCACGAGACGTGGGTACGTACAGCCTACGCCGCAGTGTCGTCGGTAGAACGCTGTCCTAGGTCTCATGCATTTAACAGTATAAGGCTAAACAGTTTATACTTCCCGAATGGGGGTGACATAGCAGAAAGTAAACTCAATCACAACTAAGGCAGAAAGATAAGATAGAAAGGTAGATAGATACTACTGAAATAAAAAGGAATCCACAAGTACAAACAGAGAGTCTAAGTGTCTAAGATAAGTACATATCCCAAATCCCAAGTATCAAATATATACAGTCATCCAGAGAGTAATTTAAATAAAAACATCCTAGTCTAGAGGAGTGTCGTCCACAGCTAAAGGCTCCTGCTGCTGGTCCAGGTCTGTATTGTCATCTAAGGTAGCCCCATAATAAGTGGGACAGCACGCCTCGTCCTCATCCTCTGTAATATTTTAACAGGTCCAGTCAGGACAGGAGCGAGCACAATACATCTCAACAAGTCATAGCAGGAAAGAAAATATAATCATGCTAGAGAATAAAATACAGGAAACTGAAGAATAGCAGTATGTAAAAGAGAGACTGTAAGTAAATATCTATGATATATAAAGGAGAGACAGTGCTGTGATTCAGAGTATAAGACGAACATATGAATGGCTTAGGACTGATTCATGACTACACTAAGAGTGATTCATGACTACACTACTTTGAATATTTATTCACATGACCATTCATACTCCCCTGTACCCCAATCAATACACAAGGATCCAGTCAAGTTACGTTAAGATTCATGACTAAACTACTTGACCCATATAGGATGATTCATGAATTGATTCGTAAAGGCTCGGTGATCATGAGAGTACATGAGTCTAGCTGATTCTCGAAGATTCATGATAATAGAAGCAAGAGATACGTGATGTAAGTGAAACACACGAGACAAGATTATCTGATGCTCCCGAGAGGGATAACATCTCATAGAGGGATCCATATAGTACTAATCCGTGTTACCAACGTGTCAGTATCAAGTAAAATAGTCTAAAGCAGGAAAGATAATCCTAAACAAGATATGAAATGATCAGAGAATGTACTCGCCTGCTATCTAAGTGTCCGGATAAAAATTACTGTCCAAGGAGAGGTGTCTGGCTCCTAATCAGAATAGCACAAGTCACAACAAGTCCAAAATGGTAACATGAAGTTCTATTATGCATTCTACATGATTCTAGGTCAATCTAGACCAAAGTCAACTCTTAGTCAACCTTGGTCAACCCTAGAAGTCAAACTAGGTCAACCAAGTCAAACCTAAGTCAAACAAGTCTATACTAGTCTAACTAGTCTATTCTAGGCCTAATCAAGACTAAACCAGTCTAACTAAGCTCTCACTATTCACATTATGAATATATATATATATATCTACATATACAAATAGAAATATGCCTAACACATTAGCTATCACACATATATAAATCCCCTTATATCCTACTCTACCATTCACACATCACATTAGATTAGGCATGCTATATATAGCTATAGGCATACTCACATATGTAAGAATATGTATACATTGTATTTACATAGAGAGGGGGAAAACCGTATGAGAATGTGTGTGTGTCTAAAGGAGAAAAATATGTGTGTGTATGTGAGTACAGTGAAGGCAATATGAACAGTGAGCATACAATGTGTCCTGGAAATCAGAAATCAGTGTGTGTGTGTGATAGACATACAAACAGTGTGTGTTATACAGGAACAGGATATGTGAACCTGTGTGTTCAGTGTTCAGGTTAATTCAGTGTTAGAGAGGAGGCAATGTGTGTGTAGGAAGAAAAGTGTGTGTCGGTTAGAAAGAGTCAATGTGAGCCTGTACAGTGAAAGGAAATCATAAAACAGTGTGTTAATGATACATTGTGTGTTCACAGGAAAATGTATTCAGTGAAGGAATACATGAAAGCAGTGTGGGTGTGTTCCAGTGTGTGTTAGCAGGAATATGTGTGCTGTATGTGTGTGTCACCAGTGAGGGAAATCAGAACAGTGTGTTATCAGTAGGGAATTCAGAAACTCAGATTTCAGAACTAAATGACAGTGAACAAGTATAGGTATTAGCATTGATTAAGGAAAGGAACCCAATTCATAGTTTAAAAATGGGAAAGGAAATCAGTTCCCAGGTTTAACAACAGTGAACACAATAGGAACCTAGATTTCATTTCAGTTTATGAAGAGAACAACATTCACATTCTAGTTCTCTAATTAGAACTGAAAAGCCACATCAAAACAATGTATCAGTTAATACCCATTCGAAAGCCCATAATGCCAAAATCTCATTTATGGATCCAAAATCTATTCTATTAAGTGTAATCGAACTTAACATGAATAATCAAACATGTGGATCACTTGGCAATTTAAGACATTAGTTTAAAATAGGATTTGAATGGAATAATAGTTAGGAAGAAATTGAATATACCATGTATCAGTGGTATCAGCCACATACATCGACCAATTTCGAATCAACATGAAACAACAACCTAATCTACCATGTAAATCAAACTTTCATATAATAACTAACATGTAGGAATAATAATTGACAACTGAACAATAATTTAAAAACAGATTAAATGGGATTATCATAAGGGAAACTGGAATGGAAAACAAGCATCAGTCGAACATCGAACCCCTGCCCAAATCAGATATTCCATTAATGATCAAGACCTATCCTAGCATGTAAATTTTACTAACAGAGATTAGGGAATATGTTAGGATACAATTTAGCATTTAATCACAATTAAACCATAATGTAAATCATTAACAACAGGAATTAAAAACAGTGATACTCACTGATACCTTATGTATCAGTCGACTGGGCATTTCCCAAAACCACATTCGATTTAACAATGCAAGAAGAACATTAGATAGATAATTAATGGGGTATAATAGTGTGTGTCACATACACAAAATGGTGTCCTAAAACAGGACACACGAGTGTCCAAACCAACTCACACACACGCACGAGACTGGCACGAGTTCGTGTGACCAGTGCATGTGTCCAAACGCACCCGACACGCATCCGTTGGACACGAAAGCTTGGGGATGACACGACAGTCATTTCCCCTCACTCTATGTCCAACCACACGTGTCCACGTGCTCTGTGCACTGAGCACAAGCATGCTGGTAGCAGGGGACACTGCACGCAGCGCGCGCGCACATGTGCACGAGCGCGACACAATACGAAACCGACATGAGACACGCTCAGTCGACCAAAAACACGTAAGCCACATCGAAACACAACTTCCTATTCAAACACAATACAAAATCTCGATCGAAATGCCTACTGTGGCATTTCGTCGAACACCTACGTTGGTTACTGATACGTGTCCGATACAGACACGTACATGACACAAAATCGAGCAAACCCTATTCCTACAGTACAGGGACACCTAGGGCTTGGTGTTTATGCAAAGAAACCCAAATTTTAATGGAGGAATAGGATTATACCTATGTGTGTTCTTCAACACAAAAAGCCTCTTCAAAGAAGCTCTCCAAAAGCCATCCAAGTCTCCAAATTGCTTCAATCCTGAGATGTGACTCCCCAAACAGTAGGAGAACAGTGATTAGAGTGCTATGGAAGAAATCTCAATAAAAATGGAGCTCTATTGATTAATCTATAAAGAAATACAAATGGAGGCTCACCTAGTTCTTAGGAGAAATGATAGAATATTGAAAAGAGGCACAACTTTCTAAAAAGATACTATATAGGCAATGGGGGGGGGTCTTGGCCGGCCACTTAGCTAGGGTTAGGGTTTTTAGGGGGCATCTAAGGGCTAGCAATGAATCAAGTCTAATGAGTGGCCTAGAATCTAGGGCTCCTTCCTAGTCCATTTGCAAACCACTCAACCTAGCTAAACATGACTCAAACCATAAACCAATACTAACTAATTCTCAATGTGGCTAACTAGACTAGCTATGACTAATCTAGGTTAGGCTAACCAAAACCACATGGCAATCAATTAACTAGTATTTAAATCACACCATTCAAATAAACCAAAATATATTAAATTCAAATAATTCAAAATGATAAAAATACCCTCAAACTAGAATGTGGTAGTGACAAATCTACCCTCCTTAAAAGAATTTCGTCCTTGAAATTTGAAAGGCAAAATGCAACTGATGAGAAGGATAGAAAGTATACCTCACGGTCCAAAAAGATATGGGTATCGCTCGCGTATCTCATCCTCCCGTTCCCAGGTAGACTCTCCTGGAGAATGATGCCTCCATGCGACACGAACCAAGGGTATCACCAGGTACCTCAGTACCTTCTCCCGTCGATCCAGAATCTCCACTGGCTGCTATGGATAGCTGAGAGAAGGCCCAACCTCAATCTCCGAATGGTCAAGCACATGACTAGGATCAGCCACGTACCGTCTCAACTGTGATACATAGAATACGTTATGGACCCCCACTAGTGCAGGTGGCAAGTCTAGCCTGTAAGCCACGTCGCCGACTCTCCTGCTGATAACGAAAGGGCTGATGAAGCGCGGTCTAAGCTTTCCACCTCCACCAAAATGTATCGTACCACGAGTCGGAGATATCCTCAAGAAAACCTGGTTTCCAACCTAATCATAAGCAAGGTCTCAATTTAATTATGATAAACAAACATGATCAAAATCACAAACACAAACCCTAAATCTAATCCTATCTCTAATCTGTACCTCAAACTCTAACGGCCTCCGGTGGCTATCGGCCCAGTGCCGATGTCTGTCCTGCGCCACACGAAGTCTATCCCTGATGAGCTTCACCTTCTCGGCTGCATCAACAACCATCTCTGGTCCCAGTAAAGCTCGCTCACCAACATCATCCCAAGATAAGGGTGTATGACACCTACGTCCGTACAGAGCTTCGAAAGGTGACATCTCTATGCTGGCCTGAAAACTGTTGTTGTAAGCAAACTCCACCAAATGTAGATGATCCTCCCAGGAACCTCCAAAGTCCAAGATGCATGTTCGCAGCATATCCTCGAACGTCTGAATAGTCCTCTCTGACTGTCCGTCCGTCTGGGGGTGGTATGCAGTACTAAACTTGAGCTGAGTGCCCAAACTAGTCTGCAGACTCCTCCAGAAATAGAAAGTAAAGCGACTATCCCGATCTGAGATGTACTGACCGAAACTCCGTGAATCATGACAATCTGTCTCATGTACATCTCCGCAAGCCTCTCTGTAGACGTACCCACCTTGAATGGCAAGAAGTGGGCCGATTTGGTCAACCTGTCAACGATGACCCAAATCGCGTCTTTTCCTCCTGGTGTACGCGGCAACCCTGATACAAAATCTATAGTGATATGCTTCCACTTCTACTCTGGAATGGACAATGGCTGCAACAATCCATCGGGCCTCTGCCTCTCTGCCTTGACCCGCTGACAGACCAAGCACCTAGCTACGAAGCGAGCTACCTCCCGCTTCATCCCGTACCACCAAACATGCTCCCTCAGATCTCGGTACATCTTGTTGGCACCAGGGTGTATAGAGTACTGAGATCTGTGGGCCTCCTATAAAACCTGCTCCCTGAGCTCTCCGCTGGGCACACATAACCTGGAACCGTGCCTCAAGGCACCATCCTCTGCAAGAGAAAACTCGCCATCCACCAGTCCTGCTCGAACCTGCTCTCGGAGACACCGCAGAGCAACGTCCTCAAACTGTGCCGACTTGATCCTCTCCACCAAGTCTGACTGAATCTGCAGGCCCCATAACTGCATCTGAACTCCGGGCACGATCACCTCAATCCCCAGGCTCTCCAAATCAGCAAGCAAGTGACAGTTTATAGTAAAAAACATGGCTGTCGGATACCTACTCAAGGCATCGGCAACCACGTTGGCCTTCCCTGGGTGATACTGAAGTGATATGTCAAAGTCCTTCATCAACTCTAGCCATCTGCGCTGCCTCATATTGAGCTCTTTCTGTGTAAACACATACTTTAAGCTCTTGTGATCTGTGAAAATCTCCACCCTCTCTTCATACAGATAGTACTTCTACAACTTCAGAGCAAAAATTACTGTTGCAAGCTCCAGGTCATGGGTAGGGTAGTTCTTCTCATGGGGACGTAATTGCCTGGAAGTATAGGAAATCACCTTTCCATGCTGCTGCAAGACACAACCCAGCCCATTTCCTGAAGCATCACTATAGATAGTGAATCCCCCTGATCCTGAAGGTAATGTCAGAATCGGAGCTGTCGTAAGCCGCTTCTTCAACTCATCAAAAGCAGCCTGACACTCCTCTGACCAAACATACTCAGTATCCTTTCGGGTCAACCGAGTCAACGGCTCTGCAACCCGGGAGAAATCCTGCACAAATCTCTTATAATATCCTGCCAGCCCCAAGAAACTTCTGATCTTTGCCACTGAAGTCGGCGCTGCCCATGCCTCTCTTCTTGGGGTCAACTGAGATCCCATCTCCAGTCACCACATGCCCCAAAAAGTCAACCCGGTCTAAGAAGAACTCACACTTGGAGAGCTTCCCATAAAGCTGCTCCTTCCTGAGAGTCTCCAGCACTACTCTCAAGTGCTCCTCGTGCTCCTCCTCAGTCTTGGAATATACCAAGATGTCGTCAATGAACACCACCACGAACTTGTCCAAGTACTGGTGGAACACCTTGTTCATTAGGTTCATAAACACTGCTGGTGCATTGGTTAGCCCAAACGGCATAACCAAAAACTCAAACTGCCCGTACCGCATCCCGAAAGCGGTCTTGGGAATATCCTCCCCCTTCACCTTCACCTGGTGATAACCTGACCTCAAATCAATCTTGGAGAACACCCGAGCTCCGCTCAATTGATCAAAGAGATCATCGATCCGCGGCAGTGGGTATCTGTTCTTGATTGTCAGGTTGTTGAGTGCCCTATAGTCAATACACATCCGCACTGGCCCATCCTTCTTCGGCACAAACAATACTGGTGCACCCCATGGCGACGAACTCGAACGGATGAAGCCCTTGTCCTGCAGCTCATCCACCTGCTTCTTCAGCTCCACCAACTCACTGTTGTTCACTCGATAGACGTGCTGAGAGATGGGTTCCGCTCCTGGAACCAAGTCTATCGAGAACTCAATGTCTCTGTCTGGTGGCAATCCAGGCAACTCCTCTGGAAAAACATCCATATACTCTGCTATCAAGGGGTGTGGAATCGTCTGCTCCTCAACCGAGACTCCGTAGAAAACTCCGCTACTCTGCTCCACCTGACGTCTGGAGTACTCGAACTCTGGCTCCCCCGGCACTCTGAAGAGAACTCTACCCCCTCTACAATCAATGCTGGCATGGTGCCTGCTCAACCAATCCATACCGAGTACTATATCGTAGTTCGGCAATGGCATTACGAGCAGGCTCACCTCCAACTCACGGCCTACCAAAACAACACTCCGACCTTTACAAACATCACTCACGAGGATAGTGCCACCCCCAGTCGTGATCTTATAAGTCCTAGGCAACGATTCAGCTATGATACCGTGTCTAACCGCAAATGATACTGATATGAAACTATACAAAGCACCGGAATCGAATAACACAAAAGCTGGACAGGAGTCGAGAAGAATCGAACCTGCGATCAGCTCTCCTATCGCCTCTGCATCTTCGGCCGCCATGGCGAAAGCTCGCCCTTGTTGCCCTTCCCGGGCCTGCTGCTGGTGCTGGACAAACCTCTGCTGGTGTGTCGGCAAGGGTCCCTTCTGCTGCTGTCATGCTGGAGCCCTGGCTCCTGCTCCCTGTGCTATCCTGCCGGTATACTGAGTGCAGTCCTTCATCTGATGGTTCGCTGCTCCGCAAAGAAGACATCTACCCAACCTCTTCCTACACTTGTCCCACCCGTGCCCTGGCTTCTTGCAATATGCACATGTGGTGGCCTGCTGCCTCGGTGCCTGCTGCTGTACCCTCTACTGCTGATGGTGTACCTGCTGGAAAGGTGCCCGGACCTGCTGCTGGAACTGCTGCTGGTGAACTGGCCTCTGTGGCTACTGGTGCTGGAAATATAGCCTCTTGGCCTGGCCCCCACTGCTGCTGATGGTGCACCTGCTGGAAAGGTGCCCGGGCCTGCTGCTGCAACTGCTGACCGTCCATAAACTGCCGGAAGAAAGCAAATAGCTGAACGACGTTAACTGTCCCCGGAGGTGGCTGCTGCTACTAAAGCACATCCGGAATCACCGGACTCGGCTCATGCCTCACAGGTGGAGGGGCTCCTCCGAAAGCAGCTGAAATGCCTACCCCAGCTGGCATGACTAGGGCTGCGGTACCAGGGGCTGGCTGATGAGTATGAGAGGTGGCAGACCTCTCATCGGCGTCCTCCTGGCCCTGGCGATGTGATCTCGTCTCAACCATCCTGGAGACAGATCAAAAGAAACAATTGCTGAGAAGGAGTCAAAAATAGCAAAGACGGACAGTTAATATTCAAAGGAATACAAATAGCAGAAAAAATATAGATATACGGAATCTGATAAAGAGTTTTTCCTAATGTGATTGAGTACCTTCAAATTATCCTAATCCTACTGCAGGCTGCAGTGATATTCTAGTTCGAATACCACTACATTTCAAAACTAGACCTGCATGGGTCACCACTAAAAACGTGTCACGACCCGCACCCTAGAGTAAGGGCACGATATGTGGGTACGTCCAGCCTACGCCGCAGTGTCGGCATTAGAACGCTGTCCTAGGTCTCATGCATTTAACAGTATAAGGCTAAACAGTTTATACTCCCCGAATGGGGGTGACATAGCAGAAACTAAACTCAATCACAACTAAGGCAGAAAGATAAGATAGAAAGGTAGATAGATGCTGCTGAAAAGAAAGGAATCCACAAGTACAAACAGAGAGTCTAAGTGTCTAAGATAAGTACATATCTCAAATCCCAAGTATCAAATATATACAGTCATCCAGAGAGTAATGTAAATAAAAACATCCTAGTCTAGAGGAGTGTCGTCCACAGCTAAAGGCTCCTGCTGCTGGTCCAGGTTTGTACTATCATCTAAGGTAGCCCCATAATAAGTGGGACAGCACGCCTCGTCCTCATCCTCTGTAATATTTCAACAGGTCCAGTCAGGACAGGAGGGAGCACAATACATCTTAACAAGTCATAGCAGGAAAGAAAATATAATCATGCTAGAGAATAAAATACAGAAAACTGAAGAATAGCAGTATATAAAAGAGAGACTGTAAGTAAATAACTATGATATATAAAGGAGAGATAGTGCTGTGATTCAGAGTATAAGACGAACATGTGAATGGCTTAGGACTGATTCATGACTACACTAAGAGTGATTCATGACTACACTACTTTGGATATTTATTCACATGACCATTCATACTCCCCCGTACCCCAATCAATACACAAGGATCCAGTCAAGTTACGTTAAGATTCATGACTAAACTACTTGACCCGTATAGGGTGATTCATGAATTGATTCGTGAAGGCTCGATGATCATGAGAGTACATGAGTCACTAGCTGATTCCCAAAGATTCATGATAATAGAAGCAAGAGATACGTGATGTAAGTGAAACACACGAGACAAGAGTATCTGATGCTCCCGAGAGGGATAACATCTCATGAAGGGATCCATATAGTACTAATCCATGTTACCAACGTGTCAGCATCAAGTAAGATAGTCTAAAGCAGGAAAGATAATCCTAAACAAGATATGAAATGATCAGAGAATGTACTCGCCTGCTATCTGAGTGTCCGGATGAAAAGTACTGTCCGAGGAGAGGTGTCTGGCTCCTAATCAGAACAACACAAGTCACAACAAGTCCAAAATGGTAACATGAAGTTCTACTATGCATTCTACAAGATTCTAGGTCAATCTAGACCAAAGTCAACTCTTGGTCAACCCTAGAAGTCAAACTAGGTCAACCAAGTCAAACCTAAGTCAAACAAGTCTATACTAGTCTAACTAGTCTATTCTAGGCCTAATCAAGACTAAACAAGTCTAACTAAGCTCTCACTAGTTTAACAGACACACCATAGGCCAATACCACATATATATATAATATATAAATATATATATATATATATATATATATATATATATATATATATATATATTCACATTATGAATATATATATATATATATATATATATATATATATATATATATATATATATATATATATATTCATAATGTGAATATATATATATATATATATATATATATATATATATATATATATATATATATATATTCACATTATGAATATATATATATATATATATATATATATATATATATATATATATATATATATATATATATATATATATATATATTCATAATGTGAAAAAAAAAAATGCCTAACACATTAGATATCACACATATAGAAATCCCCTTATATCCTACTCTACCATTCACACATCACATTAGATTAGGCATGCTATATATAGCTATAGGCATACTCACATATGTAGGAATATGTATACATTGTATTTACATAGAGAGGGGAAAAACCATATGAGAACGTGTGTGTGTCTAAAGGGGAAAAATATGTGTGTGTATGTGAGTACAGTGAAGGCAATATGAACAGTGAGCATACAATGTGTCATAGAAATCAGAAATCATGTGTGTGTGTGTGATAGACATACAAACAGTGTGTGTTATACAGGAACATGATATGTGAACCTGTGTGTTCAATGTTCAGGTTAATTCAGTGTTAGAGAGGAGGCAATGTATGTGTAGGAACAAAAGTGTGTGTGGGTTAGAAAGAGTCAATGTGAGCCTGTACAGTGAAAGGAAATCATAAAAAAGTGTGTTAATGATACATTGTGTGTTCACAGGAAAATGTATTCAGTGAAGGAATACATGAAAGCAGTGTGGGTGTGTTCCAGTGTGTGTTAGCAGGAATATGTGTGCTGTATGTGTGTGTCACCAGTGAGGGAAATCAGAACAGTGTGTTATCAGTAGGGAATTCAGAAACTCAGATTTCAGAACTAAATGACAGTGAACAAGTATAGGTATTAGCATTGATTAAGGAAAGGAACCCAATTCATAGTTTGAAAATGGGAAAGGAAATCAGTTCCCAGGTTTAACAACAGTGAACACAATAGGAACCCAGATTTCATTTCAGTTTATGAAGAGAACAACATTCACATTCTAGTTCTCTAATTAGAACTGAAAAGCCACATCAAAACAATGTATCAATTAATACCCATTCGAAAGCCCATAATGCCAAAATCTCATTTATGGATCCAAAATCTATTCTATTAAGTGTAATCGAACTTAACATGAATAGTCAAACATGTGGATCACTTGGAAATTTAAGACATTAGTTTAAAATAGGATTTGAATGGAATAATAGTTAGGAAGAAATTGAATATACCATGTATCAGTGGTATCAGCCACATACATCGACCAATTTCGAATCAACATAAAACAACAACCTAATCTACCATGTAAATCAAACTATCATATAATAACTAACATGTAGGAATAATAATTGACAACTGAACAACAATTTAAAAACAGATTAAATGGGATTATCATAAGGGAAACTGTAATGGAAAAACAAGCATCAGTCGAACATCGAACCCCTGTCCAAATCAGATATTCCATTAATGATCAAGACCTATCCTAGCATGTAAATTTTACTAACAGAGATTAGGAAATATGTTAGGATACAATTTAGCATTTAATCATAATTAAACCATAATGTAAATCATTAACAACAGGAATTAAAAACAGTGATACTCACTGATACCTTATGTATCAGTCGACTGGGCACTTCCCAAAACCACATTCGATTTAACAATTCAAGAAGAACATTAGGTAGATAATTAATGGGGTATAATAGTGTGTGTCACATACACAAAATGGTATCCTAAAACAGGATACACGAGTGTCCAAACCAACTCACACACACGTACGAGACTGGCACGAGTTTGTGTGACCAGTGCACGTGTCCAAACGCACCCGACACGCATTTGTTGGATACGAAACCTTGGGGATGACACGACAGTCATTGCCCCTCACTCCATGTCCAACCACACGTGTCCACGTGCTCTGTGCACTGAGCACGAGCACGAGCACGCTGGTAGTAGGGGACACTGCACGCAGCGTGCGCGCGCATGTGCACGAGCGCGACACGACACGAAACCGACACGAGACATGCTCAGTCGACCAAAAACACGTAAGCCACATCCAAACACAACTTCCTATTCAAACACAATACAAAATCTCGATCGAAATGTCCACTGTGGCATTTCGTCGAACACCTACGTTGGTTACTGATACGTGTCCGATACGGACACGTACAGGACACGAAATTGAGCAAACCCTATTCCTACAGTACAGGGACACCTAGGGCTTGGTGTTTATGCAAAGAAACCCAAATTTTAATAGAGGAATAGGATTATACCTATGTGTGTTCTTCAACACAAAAAGCCTCTTCAAAGGAGCTCTCCAAAAGCCACCCAAGTCTCCAAATTGCTTCAATCCTGAGATGTGACTCCCCAAACAGTAGGAGAACAGTGATTAGAGTGCTATGAAAGAAATCTCAATAAAAATGGAGCTATATTGATTAATCTATGAAGAAATACAAATGGAGGCTCACCTAATTCTTAGGAGAAATGATAGAATATTGAAAAGAGGCGCAACTTTCTAAAAAGATACTATATAGGCAAGGGGGGTCTTGGCCGGCCACTTAGCTAGGGTTAGGGTTTTTAGAGGGCATCTAAGGGCTAGCAATGAATCAAGTCTAATGAGTGGCCTAAAATCTAGGGCTCCTTCCTAGTCCATTTGCAAACCACTCAACCTAGCTAAACATGACTCAAACCATAATCCAATACTAACTAATTCTCAATGTAGCTAACTAGACTAGCTATGACTAATCTAGGTTAGGCTAACCAAAACCACATGGCAATCAATTAACTAGTAATTAAGTCGCACCATTCAAATAAACCATTTTGAATTCCTAATAAAATATATTAAATTCAAATAATTTAAAATGACAAAAATACCCTCAAACTAGAATATGGTAGTGACAAAATATATCTATCCACAAAATATATGCAACATACTAAAATTGAACCTTGGAAGGAATTGAGGCAATACATATTGATATGGTCCTAATAAGTTCTAGGAAAAATCAAGTAGAATTTCATAGGAAAACTATTCTTTCTGGTTGTGATAAGATGTTTCTGAAAAAATGGAGACAACTGCTAGAAATACAAATCTTCTAATCGACAAAAATCAGAAAATTTGATGGTGCTAAAAAGACAACCACGTTATGGATATAATCTGAATAATATTCGGAAACCAAATATATCTGAAGTCACTTTGCCTCAAATTCATGCCTCGCCAGAGTGCACCTGACTGCAGTAAATTTTGGCTCCATAACTTGAATAATGATAGGTTTTCGAGTAGTCTATCAACTTTATCCATTTCTTGGCTGAATAACTTAGGAGACAAATTTGATGCATTTAGGACGTAGTCTCAATGATATCCAAAAACCTATCAACTCCTGAATCACTTCAACTTAGAGTCTATGCCCCGCCAGTGCGCAACTGGATGCAGTATACTCGCAGTTTCTATAATTCAAAAAGATGGTTACGACGCAAATGTGTGAAGCCATATTAGGTCACTGAATATTTTTTTAACTTTGTCCATGGAAATTTCAAAGGAATAATTCAACAATTCAAAAGTTTTTCAATGACTAAAGGAAATTCAATAATAGAATGGAATCAATTCTCTGGCCGTTCGTGCTTCATGCTACTCAAGCATTGAGTTTAAAAGCTTTCTAGGCCTTGAACTGATCAAGAAGTTCCTAGAGAGAGTAAGGTTTCAAGTTGAGTGGAGGAAGTCAACAAATGAAAATATTCTTGGTCTTAGAATAACTTAGGAAATATCAATCAATATTAGAATTATTTTTGGAAAATAATTTCCTTGGAAGATTCGTGAACAAGCTAAGTTGAACCAATTCTTTTGGTAATAATTATCCTTGGGGCTTTATGGTTCCAGAAGAATTTGGTTCGGGATTGGTCCCAAGAAAGTGAATTGAAAATAATGTCAAGATAAATGGTTGGATACACTAGTCGTAAAAATACTCTGGATGGATAAAAGTTTACCAAGTTTGCTAAAGGAGAATTTGAAACTCTAAATAGTTAAATAGATCTAGATTCTAAATAAAGATAGAGAAGTATGATTTGATCAACTAATTGAAAATTTTGAAATAGGTTTGTTGAAGAAGGAGATTGGGAAAAATCTAATCCTAATCCATAAATAACAAAAGAGTATGGATGCTAAGGAATGCTGGAGTATGATAAGGATATGGAGGAAAATAACCTCTGGAAGCCAAGGGACACTAAAAGATATATAAAATCTAGAAACTAAAGTAGATAGTAAAATAGACCACCATACAATCGGCCTATGCTGGATAAGGTTTAGGATGCAAAACATAAGCAAGGTAGCCTACCAGTCTATAACAAACAAAAATATTTACTTATAATATATTTCGGTCCTATGTTGTGACAAATTAATATTCTAGTGTTCTAATTGTTTCTAGATATGTTCTTCTAAGTTATTGATCAGACCTGCATGGGCCACCACTAAAAACATCTCACGACCCGATCCCAAATTATTGGGTCGAACAGGATCATGCCCAGCCTGTACCGTTGTGAGACGGCGGCAGTAAGCTGTTCTATATGTAGGTATTCACAACAACATCTATACATTTATCACAACTCGAATATACAAAAATTTTAAAAACTTTTATTCAACAATTGAAAAGTACAACTGGAAATGAAAGAACTGAAATAAAGTGCTGAATTCAAATTAACAAACTCCAAAACAATAAAACTAGAAAACTGGAAAACAACTAGCTAGGCGGTCGGCTCATCGGCCTCAGGTTCTGCGTCCTCCAAGAGGGACTCTAGCAACACCACATGGTACAATACCGGATCATAGTAGCTATTGTACAATAGCTTAGCATCCTCAATGTCACCTAAAAATGTTGGTCTCCAGACGAATATGTATCTCACATTTCAAATAATAATGGAAAACTGCAGGCTAAACAGTTAAAACAATATTTTCCAGCAGTTTAACAATTTAAAACAATGTGATTTGAATGTATAAACGTCTATGACCGGCTTGGGTTGTACAATAGCATCCTAGCGACGCGATACGGCTTATCCTCGTGTGTAAGAGGGGTAAGCTCACACAATTATACAATATGAGGGGTATTGGTCATAAACGTTACACTATTCCCCCAATCCCCACAATCAATATCAATTAATATTTGAACCCTAGGAGAGGGTTCCGTGTAGCAATGTGGTTTAAACATGCAACTTGACAATTACTAAATAAAATGCAAGAAAACATAACCGTAACTTGCCTCTGTTGATTGACTGGATCGGGAATATCGGTACCGAGGAGGAAGTCAAGTACGTCTCCGAGATCCTACAGTTTTGAACCTTGACTTAGAACCATAATGAAACCATTCTAGGTGTGCTAGTTACAATATCTAGAAGCAGACCCTAGTCAGATTTTAAGTTATTAATTAATCTATCGGAAATTGTCTAACGTCGCAATCTACGTTCGTTATCATTTTAATTGAATAAGTCGGTTACTGATTAATTGGGAAAAATAGCAATTACCGATTAATTTGGCAAAACCTTGTATTTTATAATATATATAAAACTAGACTTTTCTTTAAATAAGGAAAAATATGAATTGCTAAATAACTAGATTATTTATTATGAGAAAACTTATTAATTTTCCATATAAAATATATATCCATTTTATATTCTACGCGTTTAACGGCGAAATCAATATTTCAGAAAAATAAAGAAAAGCTACGCTATACAATACAGGGTCACAGAGAAATAAAGAAAAAACTGGGCTTATGCCCTTACAAATTATTTACATAAATTAATTAATCCTAAGGCGAGCTCTGAGTGCCGCGAACGGTCCAAATAGTAGGCCGAAGCCCTGCACCATAAATACTAAAAGCAGTACCAGTTCTAAAATAAATTATAATTAAATTAAAATTAAAGAGTCTCAGACTTGGTCGTGTAATCTCATGTTGCGGCTTACGCCTCAACGTACAGGTGACCCTGTATCGTTTGTGTTTCGCCGAGGCTCATTCGACCGATATGGTCGTCGCCTAACTGGTGATACGAAATCCATAAAATCCAAAAACCAACAAAATCCAATCTATAAATTATTTTGCAAAGACCGATTTTCTTTTAAAAAATAGGTTTTATTCAAATTGCTAATTTTATAAGGAAATCCCTTTTTAAAATATTTCTTGAAAATTTGGGCAGCATCTCCTCTGTAATTGGGACAACCCAATCCTGGGAGGATGCCAACCACAACACAATTAAATATCCCAAACCAGGGATCACTAATTACCAACCCAAAAATGACTATCCAACCCAAAAATCAACCACAGCACAACATATCCAAAATAGAAAATACACCGCGACGTAACCGATACTCTACGTATCACCCAAAAGCAACAATATATCCAAATACCGAATCCCGAAACGGGATCGGGATTGCGTCATCACAGACGATCTATGGGAGGGACACGGGGACACGAAGTTATACCTCAATTGCTCGGCTAGAGCTCTCAGATGCAAATATTAGAAGAATGAAATTCGCGAACAGCAGAAAACCGGCTCGAAAAAGCGCTGCAGAACTTAGGGCAGCGCTGGGGCAGAGCCGACAGGGCTCGGGGTCACGCCGGGAAGGCGCTGGCCATCGACACGGGGACTCGGGGGTCGCCGGGGGTGGATCTGGCCGGCGGGACAGCGCTGGCCGGAAGGGCACGGCCGTCGGGGGCACTGGCCGGACGAGAACGGGCCGACGGGACACAGGCGCGGCCTTGGGTGAGCCGCTGGGAGTTGGTCCGGATTCGACGCACGGGACCGAGCGGGGTCCGACAAGGCCGAGGCGGCCTCGGGAGGCGCGCGCGGGCGGGATCTGGCTGGAGGAAGTCGGCGGGAGGCCGTTGGGTGCGACGCTCGGAGAAACATCATTTAATGCTGATCCAATGGTTCGGATTGAATAATAGTGTAGAAACATCATTTAATACTGATTTAGACTTTTGACCTGTTGGTAACTTGCTTTAGCAGGTCATTCTTTACTTTAATTTTTTCAATGAACACCATAAATTAACTCATATTTACTCTCTTTTTCGTGCATCCAATTTAATATTTCGTAATTTTTTTTGGTTACAGGCCGTCGTGGTGGTGGTGTTGGTGGTTGTGGTGGAAAGAGAAATGGAGATGAAAAAGGAAATAAGAATCGGTCCGGATCGCGTCGAACGTCGTCGAGCCCTCCTAGAACAACGAGGAGTACCAGCTGCGCCGAGAAGAATCGGTCCGGTTCGCGTCGGACGTCGTTGAAACCTCCTCGAACAAGAAGAAGTACCAGCGGTGCCGCTCTAATTTTACTGTCCATGCCATTATCAGAAATCTTATTTTTCATCTAATAATTTTATATTTTGTTAATAAATCTACATGTCATGGTGGTGGTGGTGAACTGAGGAAACCTGCTTCTGAGGTCGGGCGGATCATCTGCTCACATATTTAAAAAAAATTTGTATTGATCGGACGAAATATTTTTTACTTTTCTAATGATAAAATTTTCGAAGAGAATATTTTTTTTGGAGAATGGCCATTCTCTTTGCTTTTAACACGGCGAATGGACGGAGAATGGCCATTCTCTTTGCTTTTAACACGGAGAATGGCTATTCTCAAGGAGAATGGCCATTCTCCGTTCCTTTAACATGGAGAATGACCATTCTCCGTTCTTTGAAAACGGAGAATGGACACTCTCTGTGCTTTTAACAAAGTATGGTACATTTAGGACTGGAAATGTTCAAGTATCTCATATTTTTTTCACCAAATATTTACAGTATTTTTAATATCATTTAATATAGTACATTCATTTAATATTAAATTATTTTCAAGAAAATTTGAATATTATTTTATCAGGCTTTCACTGTATGGCTGCACAAAATTTCTTGCGAGTATTTGAATATAATTAACCTACTATCAAAGAGAATTTTTCTTACATTACATTATGCATTACACTGGCATCGATTTCATACTGATGGTATCGATGTACTGATGGCAATAACAAAGGATGAACAGGCAGGATTACAATTATGCTTCAGCAATAACAAGGGATGAACAGACAGGATTACAATTTTGCTTCAGCAATAACAAGGGATGAACAAGCACTGGCATCGAATTCATACTGATGGCATCGATGTAATAATTGTTTACAGAAAGCAAAACACATTACAATTAAATAAAGTTTTAGTGATCCCAGGAATGCATCCGTAATGAGGCCATCTGTAAACCCTAGGAATGCACCCAGGACTTATGAAATATGTGATGGGCATCTGCAAATCAAAGGAATACACCAAAATATCAATATCATCTATGAAGGCCAACTGCCAAGCAAATAAACGCTTCAACCAAAAATTATATCAAATTAAGTATACTTCATTCTAAGTCCAATAAACTGTATAATTTACGTTACAGTAATCTGCCCAATCCACGTTAGTAATTCAACATAGAACCTGCATAATTCACAATACAATAATCCAAATAAATATCAGACCTACTCTAAATTCAAGACCATATTATATTTTCAAAACAAATTACGAACTATGCACTTAGTACAAGCGAAAAGTTTAGTCTTACAATATTTCAAACACAAAATTTAGTTTGACCGCCATGACCAACAAATATTCAAACCATATTACAAGTCAAATATTACTTCCAAATTGAAAAAAAAGATTCAAAACTCAAAAGATGAATCTTCATAGCCATCTCCATCTTCTTCTTCTTATTTTTTTTTTTCTTCTTCTTCTTTCTCAAAATATCCTTCACCTACACCTTGAGGGACGGATTAAGAAAAATTATAGTCACTATGGACTCACTGTATATGTAGAAATGACATCCAGAAACATAAATAGAAGTATCAAAGTGATGGCTAGCATTAAAGTGTCAATATGTACAGTGTGTATTTTTACATAAGAGTTTGGGCTAGCCCCATTTACCTTCTTCACGAGGGAAGGAAAATCTTATTCTTGGTCAGCAAATTCAACCTCTATCTGGTTAATCTTATCTAGAATCAATTTCTGGTTGTCGGATATAGTCTTTCTCTCTTTGAAGACATTCTCAAAGTTTACAGCAACAAAATTGTATAGATCATCAACCCTGTCCTTAGTGTTTTTGATTCCATAAGTTGATGGTTTTCCAGATGTTGATGGTTTGCTTGCAGCTGCTGTCCATTTTCCAAACATTCGAGTGAAGGTTAGTTTTCTCATGGGGCCTTTATTTTTAATATAAACATCTCCTACTAAGCTTGTGACAGAATGTTTATTACCCATCGAGCATACAAATCCTCCGAAAGGGAGAGCTGTCCTTGCAGTTGGTTTTCCCACGAGATGCATCATTCTACTGAACATGTAGGAACCTATATCCATCCTTTTTTCTTCCCCATATAATAAAGAAATTTTACTCTCTCGGGATGGATGGAAAACTCATGTCCAGTAGGGTTGAGTGTTTGAGATACGTAGGCATGCAACAATTTATACAAAGTTTTTAAATGATCTTTGTATACATTTTGAGGGGTCTTGGCACCCATTGAAACACCTGTAATCTCATGAATTGTATCCGTCATGGAAACATTATCAATATCTTTCATATCAAACTCGGGAACTGGATCAAATCCATAAAATTCGTTGATGACAGCAGCATTTACCCTAATCAGTTTTCCTCTCAGAAACAACAGTTGTTGATCCTCTTCTTTTTTTTAATTTCAGCCGAAAGATTTGAGTAAAATTCTCTTACTATTGTTTGGAAGATTTTCTCAAGACAGGATTTGTTCAGTTTCTCCAATTGATAGAATTTTAATATATTCAGGAAAGCTTCGTCTTCGACATCATCCATCTTAATTGATCTTTCAGGCATAACAGCCTTTTTCTTGAAATATTTAATGTAAATCTTCTTAGATTTAGAGTCTTTAAATTTTTTTACCTCCTCTCCAGCCTGGGAGTTATTTGATGATTGCTCTTCCTCTTCATTTTCCTCTTCTGATGAGGATTCAAAATCCTCAGAGTACGCTGATGACTCTGTATCCGTTGCCACCTTAGCCTTCGCTTGAGTACGCCTTCGATCTTCATAAGTTGAGTCTTTCGACGACTCTGTATCGAAGATAGATTTTCCGGTCTTTGTCGAGCAATGAGTTTTTTTAGCCTTTTTTGTACGTGGCTTGGCTGCTGCCTCCGCTTTCATCGTCGCTGCCGCCGTCGCTGCTTCCGCCGCTGCCCTTTCGGCCTCTGCCCTAGCGACCATAATCTTGGTTTTCGCCGCCCATGCGAGTTCTGCTCTTCGGGCCTGTATCGTATCCCTTTGTGGATTCTTTTCCTTCGGCGACGGTCATTGTTTCTTCGACAGAATTTTGATTAGAAGAGGGTTTGGGGGAGGGTTTAGGAGAAGGAAGAGGGTTTGAAAGAAGAAGAGAAAAAATTCGACCGTCTTATATGACCTTGGAAGTGGAAAAAATTAGAATAGTTTTGAGTCTTAAATTAAATTTATTACTATTATTACTAGTATAAGACGGTCGAATTTATTACTATTAAATTTAAAAATTACTTTCCAAAATTAAATTTATTACTATTATTACTAGTATATATCCATGTGAAATCACTACATAAACCTTTAGGATTTTGAGACCCTAATTTTAAAAACTACTTTCCAAAATTAAATTTATTACTATTATTACTAGTATATATCCACGTGTTCCGTATAAATTATTGAAAAATTTGGCAGAAAAAACGTGGTGGAAACATGTTTATTTAAAAAAATTTGACAACATATTTAAGAATGTGAAGTTTAATCTCAATATTTCTATTTTTCGAATATTTGATTAAATTTTTGAAAATAAGAAGACTATGTACTTGAAAAGAGTAAAATTGAAACACTCAAAGTTGTCCTCTATTTTACTTTGTAATCATATTTAAGATAGATTTGACGGCAAGATTGACGCTGGCAGCATAATCAATTCAATGACGTAACAAGTCATTGATGGGGATATCATCGCTGATATATGGATTTGACATAACATGATTTGTTAATTGAAAAATATATAAAGAGCAATGCTATAGTTAGCAAATGGGTGTAAGTTGTAAGAAGGTTGTAAAAGTTTGATTGTAGCCGAAACCAAATTGAGTTAACAAAATATTATATTTCATTAAATCCCAGCTTCGTCGCCGAAACATTCTCCGGCGAAGTATACAAGAGGAGGACAAAAAACTGTAAAAAATGAAAAAAAAAGAGGTCTACCCCTCACTGGCCTCGCGGAGGATCTCCGCAAAGTCCTGCAGGGTGCGCACACCCGCCCTATGGCACAGGCGACGAAACGCTTCCCTCTTCTCCAGAGAATCCTGTTCCTCCGGAGTCATCGGTAACAGGTCAAAGTTGGGCGCCGGATGAAGAGGTCGAGCGATGACCTCCAGTGACAACCCGCAGGAGGTCAGGAAGTCCGCAGCCGCTGCCAGCCAGTCATGGGCCGGAGGCGGCGCAGAGGGTGCTCCATGCGGAGAGGCTCGGCGACGACTGGAAGAAGACTCTGGCAATGGTTCCCAACCAGATGATCTTTTTGGAGCCATATTAAATGTACAACCTACTCAGATGAATGGGGACCCCTATGTATATATATACACGTTCCTAACCGACTCTTCTTATTCTTTATTGGAAGTTGGGGATATTCAATTTCTTATTCCTTATTGGAAGTTGGGGATATAATGCTGGCCCACTTGTCAGTAATGGATGAAGGTTGTAAGAGTGTTGTAAGCATTTGGTAGTAGACTTAGCATTATTGATATCTTATTCCAAGCTTAGTTGGTTGTGCTGTTTGGCTTTTACATGGAAGGCCTAGGTTCGAGTCTGGTGTTTGGGTTCTGTAGAATTTTTCTATTGTTAACATTTTTTGGGTGCTATTATATGCTTTTAACTTAGTATGGAACAATTTTGGGACTGTTAATGGCCATTCTCCGTTCCTCTAACACGGAGAATGGTACATTTAGGACGGAGAATGGTACATTTAGGACGGCGAATGGTATATTTAGGATGGAGAATGGTAAATATAGGACGGAGAATGATACATGTAGGACGGAGAATGGTACATATAGGACGAAGACTGGTACATTTAGGACGGAGAATGGTACATTTAGGACGGAGGTAGGACGGAGAATAATACATGTAGGACGGAGAATGGTACATATAAGACGGAGAATGGTTCATTTAGGACGGAGAATGGTACATTTGAGACTGTTCTGTAGGGTTGTGAATTTTAAATAGTTTGGCTGTTTAGTTTTGTTTTGAATCTATATAAATTGGTTTTGAAGGCTGGTGAAGATGAATTAGTTTGGCTGTTTGGCTGTATAAATAGATTTTAAAGGGTTGTGAAAAAGAAACCAATGTTTTCGTATCGATCACCATTAATTATGGTGAATTGGCACTGATACCACTAATATGAGTGGAATTTGCACCGCCAGAATTCATTTTGAATAAAGTAAAATCTGTGTTGGGAAATGTCGGAATCTCTTGGATATGATTACACTGAGATGTTGTATTAATGGTAAAATCTGTGTTGGAAAATGTCAAAATCTCAGAAGTGAGCCGTCTTAGGCGATATTATATCACAGTCCATTTTATTTATAAAAAATTACTCCCTCCGTCCCAAAAATATAGACTCACTTTCCTTTTTGGTTTGTCCCATATTATAGCCCATTTTTTTTTATAATGGATGTTTGTGGAGTAATTTACAATTTTAGCCTTATTTAAACTGCAATTATATGAAGATAAACTCTACAATTCTCTATGCATTTAAGAGTTGCATTTTGAAAATATACTTGAGCTTTAATGATGGATACTGAAAAGACACTTTAGTTTATATAATTTGCCAAAATATTGCCTCCAAAGTTTAATATACATAGTAGAATGTGATGGCATTAAATAAACCCAATTAGAGATTTAATGGCATTCATTAACCCAATTAGAGATCACAATAAGTACAAAACATTCATGCAAAATTCAAAACTTTTATGAGGGGCAAATTGGAGAGATTTTGTTTTGTTGGACATATTAATTGAATTTTTTTAATCTTGGTGAAAAAAGAAATAGGACTATATTTTTGGGACGGAGGTAGTAATCATGTAAAAAAATTTTGACAAAAGTAAAATTTTGTCAAAATGGAGAATCGAACTATAAAAAATATCTTGTATGTAGACTAGTGAAAAATATAAAGAAATGCATGCATGCATGCATGCTAATGTTTTCACCATTCACCCCAGGAATGATTGATGGATATCTAATCATTATACATCTCGTATCCAGGTTCCCCTGGGACTGGGATTAATCATCAAAGGATTTTTTAAACGTCTGTATTGAATAACAAATTT
>JANAVB010033217.1:16477931-16683217 GCA_029216955.1 Iris pallida
AAGTTGAAGTTTTTGACGACATATTTTCAGACTTACATCGAGAGAACGGTAGTCTAGACTACATCGGTCTTTCATGAATGCAATTACAAAAATCCCACAATCAACAAAATTGCCTTGACGGAGAACATAAGAAGGACGTTTTATTGCAAAAGTAGAAAAGCTGAACCTAGCATCTCTCAACTTCAAAATCTCTCTTCGAGAAAGAGATCCAAATTTGAAAACTACAATTACCAGAATACAATATGTATTAGTATACCGCGTATCTAGTACCCAATTCATAAAAATTGATAAATATGAGCTTACTATTTCTTTTATGACTGTTTTGTTTGAATCGGATCATCTTTAGATGCAAATGAGTCCCAAATTTCAACAGTCATTTTTTTAACCAGAACTCTTGCAAAAGTATAGTGTTCGTCCAAATAAATGGGTCTGTATATCTGAATCAGGATTAATTAGGTAAAATAAATTAGTAAATTTTCAGAAAATTAGGATTAATATTTAAACAGAAATACATTAATACCTCGTTACAAGTGCTTAAAGATCCCATGTAATCCTGAAAATATTTGTACTTCTTCCATATTTGATGAAGCTTTTTGTCGGATGGAGGTAACATTTCTTTCTACATACACATCAACTAATACATTACGAAGGACAAACAAACGAGAAAATTGTTAATGCATATGCATTAAAGAATAAAATGCTCACTCACCGATATCTTTATTGGTAAAAACCATACATTAGCTTTATTGGAGGTTATTTTTCGTTCCTCCGCGGTGAGAAGAGCAGAGACAATGCCTACAATCTGAATAAATCATTAAAAATGTCAGCGATGGAATCGAAGTAAACATAGATGGCATCTAGGAAGAAATATACTATCTATACATACCCTATTTTTAATTCTCGTTAAAGGAGCTAAGGACTTCATCTCAGCCCGAGACACATAGATTTTGTTGCAAGCTGATATTATTTCTCTAAGAAAATATAGTCGTAATAACTCGAAGAACCACTAGTACAATTGCTAGGCTTCGAGTTTGAACCCCTTATTAAATTTTTCGATGGTGTGACCGGATGTAAATTTCCACACATTCTTTTAGAAGAACAGCTAAAGTCAGTTTCTTCTGTAGGGGACAATGCGAGCATTCGGTCCAATGCTTTACTACGAGACTGTAGCTCCACGTCCTCCTCATCGGAAGAAGATTCAACGGAAACCACCTTCACATTATTAAATGCTCCAGATGAAGATGCCTTCTTCAAAGCTGAAGATTCTTCAATTTTCTCAAAACGTCGAGATAAATTTATTTGTTCAATTTCTAATGAACAAAGCTTAGATTGATCTTTACAACATCAGCTGAAATCGTCGACATATGTTCTTCAATCTTGCGCAACATACGCGGAATGAAGGTTTCATTTGGAGCTGGCAACCAATCTTCTACGTCTTCTACATTTCCCACCACACGAGTAGACATCTTGAGAACAAGAAAACTATTGTATTTCAGAAAACTATTCTATGTATTTCAGAATGAATAATAGTAATATGAAACAAGAAAACTATTATATATATAGCAAGAGAGAAGTACAAAAAGTGAGGAAGATGGAAAGACAAATAAATTTCGAGACTAGCAAACAATCTACTAGCCGTTTGATTGAGGAGGGCTCGAGGAAGAATCTACTAGCCGTTTGATTGAGGAGGGCTCGAGGAAGATTCTACTAGCCGTTTGAAAAATACAAAAGGTTATCATGATCAACTTCAATTAAAGAACTCTATAAGAGGTTTAATTCGGCATGATTGAAGAACTCGACGAAGTCCGCCGCGAACCGGAACTTCTTCTTCTTTCCTTCTTCATCTCCGTTTCTCCTTCCATCACCACCACCATGGCCTGTAGCTTTATAACAAAAATATTAAATTGTTAGATGAAACAAAAAAACTAATTACGGAAAGATTACTAAATCAAAATCAAACAGAACACAAATTCATAGAAAAAATGAGATTAAAGATGAAAGTGTCATAGAAGCAACACCACAATTTTACAACAACTAAGCAGACTCTGCTAAGCAATAACTAAAATTAGGGATTGTGTCCTCCTTGGATTTAATTTACACAAAGAAGAGATTTGAAAGAACGAGCTTTTGTCGGCTTCCTAAATGTACCATTCTCCGTCCTAAATGTACCATTCTCCGTCCATTCGCCGTATTAAAAGCAAAGAGAATGGCCATTCTCCGTGTTAAAAGCAAAGAGAATGGCCATTCTCCGTTCATTCGCCGTATTCACCGTCCATTCGCCGTATTAAAAGCAAAGAGAATGGCCATTCGCCGTATTCTCCGTCCTAAATGTACCATTCTCCGTCCTAAATGTACCATTCTCCGTCCATTTGCCGTATTAAAAGAAAATAGAATGGCCATTCTCCGTGTTAAAAGCAAAGAGAATAGCCATTCTCCGTCCAAAAAAAATATTCTCTTCGAAAATATTATCATTAGAAAAGTAAAAAAATAATCCGCCCGACCTCAGAAGCAGGTTTCCTCAGTTCACCACCACCACCATGACATGTAGCTTTATTAACAAAATATTAAATAGTTAAATGAAAAATAAATTTCTGACAATGGCATGGGCAGCAAAATTAGAGCGACGCCACTGGTACTTCTCCTTGTTCGAGGAGGTCTCGACGACGTCCGACGCGAAGCGGACCGATTCTTCTCGGCACAGCTGGTACTCGTTGTTCTAGGAGGGCTCGATGACGTTCGACGCGATCCGAACCGATTCTTATTTTCTTTTTCATCTCCGTTTCTCTTTCCACCACCACCACCACCACCACTACTACCATGGCCTGTAACCAAAAAAAAAATTTAAGGTTCAGATTAAATTGGATGGACTTTTGAGAGAGTAAATATGAGTTAATTTAGGGTGTTCATTGAAAAAATTAAAGTGAAGAATGACCTGCTAAAGCAAGTTACCAACAGGTCAAAAGTCTAAATCAGCATTAAATGATGTATCCTATATTATTTAATCTGAATTTAATCTGGACCGTTGGATGAACATCCAACGGTCCATATTTTGGATGTATCGATACATCCCAAAAGGGTGGGTGTATTGTAGAATTTTCCTATATATATATATATATCACTATTCATATTATGAATATATATATATATTTTTTGAATATATATATATATATATATATATATATATATATATATATATATATATATATATATATATATATATATATATATATATATATATATATATATATATAGAAATGTGCCTAACACATTAGCTATCACACATATAGAAATCCCCTTATATCCTACTCTACCATTCACACATCACATTAGATTAGGCATGCTATATATAGCTATAGGCATACTCACATATGTAGGAATATGTATACATTGTATTTACATAGAGAGGGGGAAAACCATATGAGAATGTGTGTGTGTCTAAAGGGGAAAAATATGTGTGTGTATGTAAGTACAGTGAAGGCAATATGAACAGTGAGCATACAATGTGTCCTGGAAATCAGAAATCAGTGTGTGTGTGTGATAGACATACAAATAGTGTGTGTTATACAGGAACAAGATATGTGAACCTGTGTGTTCAGTATTCAGGTTAATTCAGTATTAGAGAGGAGGCAATGTGTGTGTAGGAACAAAAGTGTGTGTGGGTTAGAAAGAGTCAATGTGAGCCTGTACAGTGAAAGAAAATCATAAAACAGTGTGTTAATGATACATTGTGTGTTCACAGGAAAATGTATTCAGTGAAGGAATACATGAAAGCAGTGTGGGTGTGTTCCAGTGTGTGTTAGCAGGAATATGTGTGCTGTATGTGTGTGTCACCAGTGAGGGAAATCAGAACAGTATGTTATCATTAGGGAATTCAGAAACTCAGATTTCAGAACTAAATGACAGTGAACAAGTATAGGTATTAGCATTGATTAAGGAAAGGAACCCAATTCATAGTTTAAAAATGGGAAAGGAAATCAGTTCCCAGGTTTAACAACAGTGAACACAATAGGAACCCAGATTTCATTTCAGTTTATGAAGAGAACAACATTCACATTCTAGTTCTCTAATTAGAACTGAAAAGCCACATCAAAACAATGTATCAGTTAATACCCATTCGAAAGCCCATAATGCCAAAATCTCATTTATGGATCCAAAATCTATTCTATTAAGTGTAATCGAACTTAACATGAATAATCAAACATGTGGATCACTTGGCAATTTAAGGCATTAGTTTAAAATAGGATTTGAATAGAATAATAGTTAGGAAGAAATTGAATATACCATGTATCAGTGGTATCAGCCACATACATCGACCAATTTCGAATCAACATGAAACAACAACCTAATCTGCCATGTAAATCAAACTATCATATAATAACTAACATGTAGGAATAATAATTGACAACTGAACAACAATTTAAAAACAGATTAAATGGGATTATCATAAGGGAAACTGTAATGGGAAAACAAGCATCAGTCGAACATCGAACCCCTTCCCAAATCAGATATTCCATTAATGATCAAGACCTATCCTAGCATGTAAATTTTACTAACAGAGATTAGGGAATATGTTAGGATACAATTTAGCATTTAATCACAATTAAACCATAATGTAAATCATTAACAATAGGAATTAAAAACAGTGATACTCACTGATACCTTATGTATCAGTCGACTGGGCACTTCCCAAAACCACATTCGATTTAACAATTCAAGAAGAACATTAGGTAGATAACTAATGGGGTATAATAGTGTGTGTCACATACACAAAATGGTGTCCTAAAATAGGACACACGAGTGTCCAAACCAACTCACACACACGCACGAGACTGGCACGAGTTCGTGTGACCAGTGCACGTGTCCAAACGCACCCGACACGTATCCGTTGGACACGAAATCTTGGGGATAACACGACAGTTATTGCCCCTCACTCCATGTCCAACAAAATGTGTCCACGTGCTCTGTGCACTGAGCACGAGCACACTGGTAGTAGGGGACACTGCACGCAGCACGCGCGCGCATGTGCACGAGCGCGACACGACATGAAACCGACAAGAGACACGCTCAGTCGACCAAAAACACGTAATCCACATCCAAACACAACTTTCTATTTAAACACAATACAAAATCTCGATCGAAATGCCCACTGTGGCATTTCGTCGAACACCTACGTTGGTTACTGATACGTGTCCGATACGGACACGTACAGGACACGAAATCGAGCAAACCCTATTCCTACAGTACAGGGTACAGGGACACCTAGGGCTTGGTGTTTATGCAAAAAAACCCAAATTTTAATGGAGGAATAGGATTATACCTATGTGTGTTCTTCAACACAAAAAGTCTCTTCAAAGGAGCTCTCCAAAAGCCACCCAAGTCTCCAAATTGCTTCAATCCTGAGATGTGACTCCCCAAACAGTAGGAGAACAGTGATTAGAGTGCTATGGAAGAAATCTCAATAAAAATGGAGCTCTATTGATTAATCTATAAAGAAATACAAATGGAGGCTCACCTAGTTCTTAGGAGAAATGATAGAATATTGAAAAGAGGCACAACTTTCTAAAAAGATACTATATAGGCAATGGGGGGGGGTCTTGGCCGGCCACTTAGCTAGGGTTAGGGTTTTTAGGAGGCATCTAAGGGCTAGCAATGAATCAAGTCTAATGAGTGGCCTAGAATCTAGGGCTCCTTCCTAGTCCATTTGCAAACCACTCAACCTAGCTAAACATGACTCAAACCATAAACCAATACTAACTAATTCTCAATGTGGCTAACTAGACTAGCTATGACTAATCTAGGTTAGGCTAACCAAAACCACATGGCAATCAATTAACTAGTATTTAAATCACACCATTCAAATAAACCAAAATATATTAAATTCAAATAATTCAAAATGATAAAAATACCCTCAAACTAGAATTGGGGGGGGGGGGGGGTCTTGGCCGGCCACTTAGCTAGGGTTAGGGTTTTTAGGGGGCATCTAAGGGCTAGCAATGAATCAAGTCTAATGAGTGGCCTAGAATCTAGAGCTCCTTCCTAGTCCATTTGCAAACCACTCAACCTAGCTAAACATAACTCAAACCATAATCCAATACTAACTAATTCTCAATGTGGCTAACTAGACTAGCTATGACTAATCTAGGTTAGGCTAACCAAAACCACATGGCAATCAATTAACTAGTAATTAAGTCACACCATTCAAATAAACCATTTTAAATTCCTAATAAAATATATTAAATTCAAATAATTTAAAATGACAAAAATACCCTCAAACTAGAATGTGGTAGTGACAAAATATATCTATCCATAAAATATATGCAACATACTAAAATTGAACCTTGGAAGGAATTGAGGCAATACAGATTGATATGGTCCTAATAAGTTCTAAGAAAAATCAAGTAGAATTTCATAGGAAAACTATTCTTTCTGGTTGTGATAAGATATTTCTGAAAAAATGGAGACAACCGCTAGAAATGCAAATCTTCTAATCGACAAAAATCAGAAAATTTGATGGTGCTAAAAAGGCAACCACGTTATGGATATAATCTGAATAATATTCGGAAACCAAATATATCTGAAGTCACTTTGCCTCAAATTCATGCCTCGCCAGAGTGCACCTGACTGCTGTAAATTTTGGCTCCATAACTTGAATAATGATAGGTTTTCGAGTAGTCTATCAACTTAATCCATTTCTTGGCTGAATAACATAGGAGACAAATTTGATGCATTTAGGACGAAGTCTCAATGATATCCAAAAACCTATCAACTCCTGAATCACTTCAACTTAGAGTCTATGCCCCGCCAGTGTGCAACTGGCTGCAGTATACTCGCAGTTTCTATAATTCAAAAAGATGGTTGCGACGCAAATGTGCGAAGCCATATTAGGTCACTGAATATTTTCTTAACTTTGTCCATGGAAATTTCAAAGGAATAATTCAACAATTCAAAAGTTTTTCAATGACTAAAGGAAATTCAATAATAGAATATAATCAATTCTCTGGCCGTTCGTGCTTCATGCTACTCAAGCATTGAGTTTAAAAGCTTTCTAGGCCTTGAACTGATCAAGAAGTTCCTAGAGAGTGTAAGATTTCAAATTGAGTGGAGGAAGTCAACAAATGAAAATATTCTTGGTCTTAGAATAACTTAGGAAATATCAATCAATATTAGAATTATTTTTGGAAAATAATTTCCTTGGAAGATTCGTGAACAAGCTAAGTTGAACCAATTCTTTTGGTAATAATTAACCTTGAGGCTTTATGGTTCCAGAAGAATTTAGTTCGGGATTGGTCCCAAGAAAGTCAATTGAAAATAATGTCAAGATAAATGGTTGGATACACTAGTCGTAAAAATACTCTGGATATATAAAAGTTTACCAAGTTTGCTAAAGGAGAATTTGAAACTCTAAATAGTGAAATAGATCTAGATTCTAAATAAAGATAGAGAAGTATGATTTGATCAACTAATTAAAAATTTTGAAATAGGTTTGTTGAAGAAGGAGATTGGAAAAAATCTAATCCTAATCCATAAATAACAAAAGAGTATGGATGCTAAGGAATGCTGGAGTATGATAAGGATATGGAGGAAAATAACCTCTGGAAGTCAAGGGACACTAAAAGATATATAAAATTTAGAAACTAAAGTAGATAGTAAAATAGACCACCATACAATCGGCCTATGCTGGATAAGATTTAGGATGCAAAACATAAGCAAGGTAGCCTACCAGTCTATAACAAACAAAAATATTTACTTATAATATATTTCGGTCCTATGTTGTGACAAATTAATATTCTAGTGTTCTAATTGTTTCTAGATATGTTCTCCTAAGTTGTTGATCGGACCTGCATGGGCCACCACTAAAAACATGTCACGACCCGATCCCAAATTATTGGGTCAAACAGGATCATGCCCAGCCTGTACCGTTGTGAGACGGCGGCAGTAAGCTGTTCTATATATAGGTATTCACAACAACATCTATACATTTGTCACAACTCGAATATACGAAAATTTTAAAAACTTTTATTCAACAATTGAAAAGTACAACTGGAAATGAAAGAACTGAAATAAAGTGCTAAATTCAAATTAACAAACTCCAAAACAATAAAACTAGAAAACTGGAAAACAACTAGCTAGGTGGTCGGCTCATCGACCTCAGGTTCTGCGTCCTCCAAGAGGGACTCTGACAACACCACATGGTACAATACCGGGTCATAGTAGCTATTGTACAATAGCTCAGCATCCTCAATATCATCTAAAAATATTGGTCTCCAGTCAGGAGGGAGCAAGTGCGAATATGTATCTCACATTTCAAATAATAATGGAAAACTGCAGGCTAAACAGTTGAAACAATATTTTCCAGCAATTTAACAATTTAAAACAATGTGATTTGAATGTGTAAACGTCTATGACCGGCTTGGGTTGTACAATAGCATCCTAGCGACGCGATACGACTTATTCCCGTGTGTAAGAGGGGTAAGCTCGCACAATTATACAATATGAGGGGTATTGGTCATAAACGTTACACTATTCCCCCAATCCCCACAATCAATATCAATCAATATTTGAACCCTAGGAGAGGGTTCCGTGTAGCAATGTGGTTTAAACATGCAACTTGACAATTACTAAATAAAATGCAAGAAAACATAACCGTAACTTGCCTCTGTTGATTGACTGGATCGGGAATGTCGGTACCGAGGAGGAAGTCAAGTACGTCTCCGAGATCCTACAGTTGAGAACCTTGACTTAGAGCCATAATGAAACCATTCTAGGTGTGCTAGTTACAATCTCTAGAAGCAGACCCTAGTCAGATTTTAAGTTATTAATTAATCTACCAAAATTGTCTAACGTCGCAATCTACGTTCGTTATCATTTTAATTGAATAAGTCGGTTACTGATTAATTAGAAAAAATAGCAATTATCGGTTAATTTGGCAAAACCTTGTATTTTATAATATATTTAAAACTAGACTTTTCTTTAAATAAGGAAAAATATGAATTGCTAAATTACTAGATTATTTATTATGAGAAAACTTATTAATTTTCCATATAAAATATATATCCATTTTATATTCTACGCGTTTAACGGCAAAATCAATATTTCAGAAAAATAAAGAAAATCTACGCTATACAATACATGATCACAAAGAAATAAAGGAAAAACTGGGCTTATGCCCTTACAAATTATTTACATAAATTAATTAATCCTAAGGCGAGCTCTGAGTGCCGCGAACGGTCCAAACAGTAGGCCGAGGCCCTGCACCATAAATACTAAAAGCAGTACCAGTTCTAAAATAAATTATAATTAAATTAAAATTAAAGAGTCTCAGACTTGGTCGTGTAATCTCATGTTGCGGCTTACGCCTCAACGTACAGGTGACCCTGTATCGTTTGCGTTTCGTCGAGGCTCATTCGACCGATATGGTCGTCGCCTAACTGGTGATACGAAATCCATAAAATCCAAAAACCAACAAAATCCAATCTATAAATTATTTTGCAAAGACCGATTTTTTTTTAAAAATAGGTTTTATTCAAATTGCTAATTTTATAAGGAAATCCCTTTTTAAAATATTTCTTGAAAATTTGGGCAGCATCTCCTCTGTAATTGGGACAACCCAATCCTGGGAGGATGCCAACCACAACGCAATTAAATATCCCAAACCAGGGATCACTAATTACCAACCCAAAAATGACTATCTAATCCAAAAATCAACCACAGCACAACATATCCAAAATAGAAAATACGCCGCGATGTAACCGATACTCTACGTATCACCTAAAAGCAACAATATATCCAAATACCGAATCCCGAAACGGGATCGGGATCGCGTCTTCACAGACTATCTATGGGAGGGACACGGGGACACGAAGTTATACCTCAATTGCTCGGCTAGAGCTCTCAGATGCAAATATTAGAAGAATAAAATCCGTGGACAGTGGAAAACCGGCTCGAAAAAGCGCTGCGGAACTTGGGGCAGCGCTGGGGCAGAGCCGACAGGGCTCGGGGTCACGCCGGGAAGGCACTGGCCAGCGATACGGGGACTCGGGGGTCGCCGGGAGCGGATCTGGCCGGCGGGACAGCGCTGGCCGAACCGGCACGGCCGACGGGTCACTGGTCGGACGGGAATGAGCCGACGGGACACAGGCACGGCCTTGGGTGAGCCGCTGGAAGTTGGTCCGGATCCGACGCACGGGACCGAGCGGGGTCGGACGAGGCAGAGGTGGCCTCGGGAGGCGCGTGCGGGCGGGATCTGGCTGGAGGAAGTCGGCGGAAGGCCGCTAGGTGCGACGCTCGGGTGGAGGCGGGCGAAGGCGCCGAGGAGTTGGTCGGGGGTCGCCAGGGAAGGCGAGGCAGGGCACGCCGGGCTGGGCTCGGGTTGGCCGGAGCTGGACGCACGGACGACTAAGCTTGGGTCTGGCCGGGCGCCGGGAGTTGGGCGCCGGGTGGCTGGGATCCGTTGGGAGGCAGGGCACGGGAGCTCTGGAGAGGGGGAATGGGGTTTGAGAGAGAGTGAGAGGGAGTGATAGAGAATGAGAATGGGGGAAAGGGAGCTGGTGTTGGGTTAATATGGAAAGAGTGGGAGAGAAAGATGTGGAGAGGAGAGAGTTGTGGAGAGAAATGGGGGCTTGGGTCTAACGTGGGAACAAGTCCAACGTGGGTACAAGTCCTGGCCGAGTGGAAACAGGGTTTTATTTATTATATATTTTTTTCTTTCTTAACCAAAAATATAGGTTTACATATATATATCTAAGGCCATAATTTAATTAAAAGATTTAAGGACGGATTTGGGACTGGAAACGAGATTGGGTTCAGGAAACGAAAGTCGGGTTCGAGTTCGGGGTCGGACTCCGAACTCGGGATCGGGGACAGGCCATAAACAAAATCCAATAATTAATTTTAAAAATAATATTTTCCTGATCCAACTAATATAAATATAATAATAATAATAATAATAAGGCTACGATTACGCTACAGATAAAAGAAATCCAACAATTAATAATTCCAAAATTTTATGTTTCACAGGGTGGCTTGCAATCCGTGCAGTACAGAAGTTCCGTTCTCGAAATTAATCTAAACAAGGTTCCATAATAGGACAAAATTTGAGAAATCAAGATTGTGATATTTTTCGTGGTTATTTAAACACACAAGCAAGGGATATAAATAAAATACAAGATCGTATCGCGAGTTCCAGGTAGATGGAATAAGGGTTACGAATGACTTCACATTCTAAGAGGTGGAGACTACATAATAAGTATAGGGACCTATTTTAAATAGTTCGTTTATAGTCCAATTATGGTGGTATGGGCGGTAGTGATCATGTATTGCTTTTGATAACTGGTAGATCATAATGTGACGGGATATTTAAGCTATGGTATTGGCTAAGCTAGTGATTGTGGTGTTCCAATACTAGTTAGGTCTTAATAATAAAATTTACATAACTAGGATAATATTTGTTGGAAACCAATCTCAGAATGGGTGTCTACCATAGTCATGGTAAATGATTGTCCTTACCTTTGTCTATTCATCTCATGTCTAAGCTGTGGGCTTCGGTCGAGGACAGGTTGGGTTAAGGCTTAAGGGTTACTAGTTAAAGCAAGCTTCAAACAAATAATTAGAGGCTCACAACAATTGGTCACTTGAGAATAGATAGTCTCCTAGGTTGGCATTTTGACTAAGCCTAAAACCCTAATCATTCTCAAATTCAGATGGCTAGGAGGTCCCAATAGTAGTTTGAGGGTCGAGAGGAGAACGAGTAACTCAAGGCAAGGTTCTAGTCACATGGTTGGCCGATGGTAGCTACACTTGTGTGTACAACTATCATAGCCATGGGGTATACGCTGTATCTATCTACCAATTACGAGCTTCTGCCCTTCTAATTCAGTGAAATACAAAAATAATAAAGAGTTCAAGAAAGATGTCACTGAATACAATTACGTGATTCAAAGGCAAATGTATAATTCAAGAGGAATTGTCAATACAGTCGCGGATGAGATCCCAGATACCTCGATATCTCAATCCACATAGGATAATCAAAGAGAGGGCAAACCGAGTGCACTAAAGTTGATCAGACTGTAATACATCGATTCTGATTAGACAATATGTTAGTAGGCGTCCCCAATAAACATATGTCTTGAATGAAGCTCGATAAAAGAGTAAGCTTGTAAAACTAGGCTGTAATAGCAGCGTTGGTCAAGACAGTCAAAAGACAAGCATGCAAGATTTTTGAAAGGAGGCACAAGTAGTTCGAGTTTTGAGAGAATCAAAACCTTACCTGGTGTTATTGCTTATACAATCATCCTACTATCTACCTATCCATAAGGCCTTGGTCGACTAATGGGTCATGGACATCTGAATTCCATATTCTACGTAAACCTATTAGTGTCAGTTAATTACCTCGTTAATAGATCACAAGAACCACGGAATGCTAGGCTAGGAGACATGCTACCCAACTTACAGAACTTTTACTAGTATTGGCTTTGGGTCTTATGGGGCATACAGGGCATTTTTCTATTCTCTATAGTATCCTAAACTTGTAATCACGTCTGAAATCATTTTACCGAGAATTATGCTTCACCCGTATACTCTGGTTGTGGCAAACCCTTGGTTCCGTAATTCAAATGTGATACACTATCAGATACTCTACCTTATATTAACACAAGGTCTAAAGAGGTCAACGAAGACATAGTTTTAGCAATGTTCCATAAACTACGATTCCTTAGAATAATTTCAACTCTATGGGTCATGCCTCGCCAGTGCGCTGCTGGCTGCAGTGAACCCACACTCTCCATTCTCCAGTAATTGACGACAGTGCGCTGCTGTCTAGCCATCTCAGTCGTTAGAATTACTCCAAGTATATCCTAAGAGCTTCAAGGAGATACTAGAGATTCAAACAAGTTGACAATGATAGAAAGCGTAAACATCTGCCTATAAGTCTCGATCCTTAAAGTAAAAGATTGGTCGGAGAGGAAATAACTGAAGACAAGGGAAGTAAGAACATCCTAATCTTTATTTCATACGTATTTCAAATGGTTGAGGGAAAACCTTGAATCAATCTACCTCGAGATTCGTATACGAATAACAGAATCAGAAATTATAAACTAATTCCTAATTACAGCAAAAATAGAATTTTAAATAGGCAATTCTAACTTATGATACAAGGTTTATATCTAATAGCGCAAAAGAAAATCGAATAGTTTATCAAGATTAGAGCCTTAATTCTAGGAAAGTCTAACTTACCAAGTGGATAGTATATCCACATTGGATCATATCGTCGTATCAAAAGTAATAGTGTATCTATAAAGATCTGGCAAGCTATCTAATTTTAATAATTCCTTATCTAAATTGCATGGCCTATCTGACAACCTTAACTACCCAATTAGTCAAATCAATAAGGGACTCTTATCCTAGTTATCCTCCTAAATCATTTCAATCCTAATTGTGAATGAGCATTCCCTAGTCGCAGGCTCGCAATGGTACAACTAACTTAAGTACCATCACGAGTTCGCATATTTTTCAAAAACTGACCTGCATGGGCTACCACAAAAACTTGTCACGACCCGTACCCGCTTTTTGGATACGAGACGTGTCCAAGCTAGCCTATGCTGCAGATTCGGCGGTAGAACGCTGTCATGACCATGATGCTCAAAATCACATAAATAACTTTATTGCTCATTCACATTATTAAACCAAGTTTACAAATTACAAGGTTTCACAACTTCATATTTGCTAGAAAATACAATGTCTCACAAATAGAAAAAGACAACTAATTTAACTATCTAGGTTGACCTCAGCATACCCTTGCCTTTCCAGTGCTAAGAGTGATTGCGGCTAAACCTGAAAATTGTTGGTTTCCAGTCAGGAATAGAACAAGCACACAAACCGACGACAAATCAAAAACACAATAGAATTCACAAGACATGAAAATATCATATGTACAATAAAAACTAGAAAGTAACTGATGTCATGGCAAGCGGTGAAGAAAACAAGGAAAATAATAAAAGACTACTATCTATGTGTTTTGAAATATCAGTTTCGACATGTGAACGACTAGGGGGTAAATTCGATACCCTGCACGTGTCGTGTACAGCTGCTATTATTCAAGAATAGACATATGGGATGGAATAGGTTGTTCACATGTCTACTAAGATATTTTTCCGCCCAACTAGTACTCATGGAATCAATCGTAAGTGGGGTAAACATAAAAGATGATCAAGATGTACAATAAAATCCATGATACTAATCCTCGTGTGACGAGTGTGTCAACAAGCAGCAAGATATATGTATAAACATGAAATGTATAGAATACTATGAATCAAAAAGCAATCAGAAAGTATACTTGCATAATGTCCTTAGCTGGTGAAACCGATAATACCATACCACTCAGTGAGCCACACAGTCAACACATGCACAAGTCTCCGGATGCTGAAATAAACATTACTAATGTTCTCAAAATATTCAAATTAGATAGGATTGCTTGTCTTTAAGTCCAATTCTGGATACAGGGGCAAAACGGTAATTTTGGGTCAAAACGGTATCCGCTGTTGGACCTACTTTGTATCAAAAAGCGTGCCAAAGTCTATGGTCTCTAAAGTCGTCAAACTATATGTCAACAGGTCCAGTTTTCTGATACGAACCCAATTGTATGTCCAAAGTTGGATTTTGGCGGGCCGTGCACAAAATTGCCCGTTGAGTCGAATCGTAGGGCCCACAAAACGGCGATTCGGTCAACTGTCTCAGAATCGGACCAAACTTGGCATACAGGACCAGAAAAACGATACGTCCTGCTGGCACAAGTTTCGTCTCGATCTGACGAACGTGCACAAAGTAATTAGGAAATTTGCACAAAGCTCGATACGGTAAATTTTGACGGATACGCATCAAATTCATCGCGCACACGCAACCAATTTGAATTCCGTCAAAGCCCACACGTCCATGAAACCACTATGCACCTTTCGATGCTTTCGGCTCGTAACCACGTTGCCCGGTTTGGCGGGACGCATGTGGTATCGGAGGGTTTTATTGAAAATAGGTAGTTTTAAAAATAGGTTTTTCCTAATCTTTGAGGACTGTTTATTCGGCACACATGGCATGAATACAGAAACTAAAAGACGAGTTTCCATCTTGTATATGTTGTCAATAGATGTGTTCAATTATATTTCTATATCTCTTTACTAACCGGCAGAAATCTGCCTTCCAATGCGGTGTTGGGACTGCCATGTTTCTTTCACGAAACAGATTTTTCATCGATTTTGAATCGATTTTCCGATCAATCTAAGGTAGTATAATTAAATACAATTGAAGAATGATGCCGAGGGTTAGGTTAGGTATGTAACGGGCGAAACGGCTCGTCGAAAGATCGATCGTGCGCGAAGAATTCCCGCGACGAAGTGGCACATCTGCTGCTTGTTGCTGCCGTTCTCGTCCGCGCTTGTGCGCGCGCGCGGCCCTGCTGCGGCTGCTCTGGACGATGGCGTACAGTCCCGACGGCGGTGCTGGTAACGCCGAGGAGATGCACGAGCGTGGCCGCGATTTTAGGGTTTAACTTCTTTCCTTTCCTTGGATCCCGACGGCGGTGCTGGTGCCGATGTTCGCTGCATTGCTCCTCCTCCAACCTGGGAATGAGATCTCTTCTGACCTTCTGTTCTCGATGCCAACCTCTGCTGGGTAAGCTCGTGCCTCCGAGCGGGCGTCAAAACAGCGTCAAATGTCTGGTAGTCGTGTCCCTCCACAAGCTGCAGTAGTTCCAAGTGAAGTCCCTGCTGGAACCTCATAGCCTTCTCTGGCTCCGTTGCCACCATTCCTGGTACGAAACGGCACAATCTGCAGAACTCTGCTGCATACCCATCTACGGTCTTGCCTGCTTGCTTGAGACTAATAAACTTCTGCTGGAGCTCATATCGAGCTACTACGCCAAAATACTTGGCCTTGAATCTTTCACTGAAGGTGGTCCAACGAACAGGGCGTCTTATACCAACTTCTTCTGATGCCCACCAGTCGCGGGCAAGATCCTGAAGTACTAATTTGACCTGATCAACCTTCTCATCATCTGGAACCTTGGCTGCCACAAGAATGGCTTCGATGTCTTGAATCCAGGCATCCGCAGTGATGGCATCCTCCGTGCCATCAAAATACCTCGGGTTCAAGCGAAAAAACCTTCCTGATGCTCCCGAGTCAGCCCCGGCACTCCTCTCAAAAGCTAACTAAATCCCTTGGTTCAGCAATACGTTCTGCTCCTGCTGCCAAGTCTGTTGCTGTTGGTTAGTGACAAGAAACCTCCGGATGATCTCCAGGAGTGCTATGACGTCTGGTACTGCCGTCGCTGCTGGTGCTGCAGGGGTTTCAATAACCTGTGGCTGTACTGCCTCTGGTTCCATTTCTGCTCGTGCCTGCACTGGAGAAGGTTCTCTCCCCTGTTGCTGCCCGGTCGAGCCATGCTCTTGCTGCTCTTCCTCATGGGCCTCACCCGCTACTGAGAATGAAGCACCCCTATAGAGACGAATATAAGATTATCAAGTCCGGACGAGGAAGATTTCAAAGATGCAAGTCAGGTTAGAGATCAAGGCAAGGACAGAGAATTCGAAACCGAATTTCAAGGGGAACAAGTTTTGATTGAGACTCCTAATAATTCACAATACCCCACAAGTCTGAAAAACAGACCTGCATGGGCCACCACTAAAACTTTGTCACGCCCCAGTACCGAAATACGGAGACAGACTAGGCCAGCTACTCCATATGAGGTACGTAACGTCATACGGCGATCATGGCTGTCGAGAGACTAGGGGGTACATGCTACAATCAAGTCTCCTATGGTCCCACAGAGTTCTATGTCTCAATCAATCAAATCACATCAGCAAATAAATGAACATTAAAGATAAAGCAGTAAGGCGTCCCTGACGCTTCATCAAAAATGATCATGAGAGACTAGCTTTATAATTTAGCTATCTCAGAGAGTCAGGAGTACAAAATTATACACAGCTACAGTCTGTTTAATTACAATTATGTACTGACACAAAATATCAAGTAATCCGGCTAACAGGTGCCGGTGGCTAAATGCCGCACAAAATATAAGCAGGAGTGGTGGAGAAGAAACCCACTCGGGTCCCCGAACCGCCATGCTCCTAGTATGCACCATGGATGTCAGAGAGGAAGATCGTGTCCTCTGGCTCTGCTACGAGGTCTGGCCAAACAAAACCAGCGGGGTCAGCCCCGAATAGCAAGTACCGCCAAAGGGGCACAAGAGTTAAGATTAAAAACCCAGTTAATAGAATGATTGATAATAGTAATACTTATGCTACTATTATAGGGTAGCGCAACATCTTCGAACCCATATGGCACCCTTACAACCAAACAAGGACAAAAGGTGCCGTATGGAGTCGGGACGTGTCGTACTCTATAACATTCACATAAGTTAAAAGGTATAAGCAATAAAATCTCCTGATCGTGACTTCGGTCGATAGCCTATCACAGCACAATAACCAACCCAACAATCAAACAAGAACATGGGTTGGATCATGTACTATGATAGACCATGTTCCTCAGTCATTCACAGAAGTAGCACTTCACAACCAGAATAAGTCTTCCGTTCATAACTTCGGTCCACAGCCTGTCATAGTACGATAACCAACCCAACAATCAAACAAGAACATGGGTTGGATCACGTACCATAATAGTCTGCTTCCTTCAGTTATTCACGGAAGGTAATAGGATACAAGCAAGTCGTTTTCACGGCCAATCAAGTCTACGAGTTTCTAGTGGGACGAGGTTATCCTCGTGTCATGTTATTAGAAAATCCTCAGATCGTATCTTTCCAGCAAGGCTAGCCAACCCAGGGGTTCGCGTAGACAGGTATGATTGAGCACAGGTCCCTCGTAAGGCCACCTTGCTAAAACATATAATATATAACAGGAATTAATCGGATACAGTCATCCACTCGTTGTAGATGACACAGTATCCGTGGAGACCAGCCGGCGCGTCAAGACAATATCTCAAGGCGGCTGGTGTAACACGATCTCGGGATTTTGCCCTCCCCATGCATCTAGTACATTTAGTTGCCTAATTTAACCCTAGGTGAAATCTTGGACTCACATGCTGTGGCCTGCATGATCATCCTCCTAAATGTCGTACTCAAGTACGAGTACCCCAAAAGAGGATCCATGTCAATCAGTATGTCAACATGTTCTACCCTCCTTGGTGTAACGCATCATTGCAAATATGCCACGTGAAATTACAAGTCATTTGTCGAGCATGAACAAGAACTGGGACATTCAGGTACAAGTATCAGGTAGGAACACTTTGTTTACCGGGATCACATTAGTGCTCATATCATGCTTAGGGCAAAAGGCGTAAGGATATATAGCATACACAAACATTTACATATATATATATTCAATATAATATATACATATAAAATTATAAGGTATAGGGGAGTCCAGGTCAGGGCGCGCTCAAGTCAGGCTACGCTCTGGTTAGCCTACGCTCAGGTCAGCCTACGCTCAGGTCGGCGTACACTCAGGTCAGCGTATGGAAGACATACGCTCCCAAAAGGCAGTGTATGGACTCCATACGACTCCTTGTCACCCAAGTGAGCGTATGCAAGACATACGCTCCCAAAAGGTAGTGTATGGACTCCATACGACTCCTTGTCTCCCAAGTGAGCGTATACAAGACATACGCTCCCAAAAGGCAGCGTATGGACTCCATACGACTCCTTGTCACCCAAGTGAGCATATGCAAGACATATGCTCCCAAAAGACAGCGTATGAGGACTGCGCTGCGCTAAAGAGCGTATGCAACTCAGTGGCGCAAGCTAAAAAGCTCTCGCACTGCTCACTGTCTTCTCCAAACAGCAAGAACTCCATGGGTTGAACCCAAAGCTTCAAAAGTCCATAACTTGGTCAAAATAAGTCAAAATCCAACGTTTCAAAGGTCAAAATTGGGTAGAACAAAATTCTCTACAACATGGAATCATCAAAAATTGAAAATAATGAAGTTTGCTAGATCAAAACAAAGAAGATCCGAAAATGGTTAAAACCTAGATCTACAAAAATTAAAGCTTCAAAATGGAAAACTTCAAGTTCTAAACTAGTATAGAATAAGGAGAAGAACATATTTTGACATATAATTTTGTAAGAAAACATCAACAACATTTATGGATCCATCTCTTGAGTAAGTTGGTACTTGCCTTGGTTGGTGGAGGAAAGTAAATGAGAGGAAATAAATGAGAGGAGAGAGAATGAGTTGAGCTATTATATAGAATCTTGAACCCATGGGTTCATGATGAACCAAGGTGAACCAAGAATAGGTTACCCAAATGATCCAAAACTGTAGGCCCAAATGCAGAAAATAAATTATGAAATAATATTTTATCGAATATTTTTGGGAAATACATGAAGAAATACAGCATATAAATATCGTATAAATACAAAGTAAATACAATTTATTGGTTTACGTATTAAAATACGTATTCCAGGATCGGAGAGTGACAGGGAGCTACAGATCTGCCGAATGGCCCCCTACTGTGACCGATCTTATAATCCGTCGGATATTTGCGGCAATCCGTCGGATCTACCGGATGGACTTCTAAATTTCTCTTTTGTGATTTTGTCCCAGTTTCTTGATTTTCTCTTGATAGTAGATTTCTGTATATGTTATTACATATTTTCTACTATGTATTGGCTTGACTATCAAGATTTATTGTATTATACTATTTAGGACATGTCTAGTCCTGATCATGATTACTTGAGTACGTAGTTGCTATCTCGTCTATCTTGTACATGTTATTGTCTAGTATTTCCTGACAGTTGCCTATCATGGGGCACTCCTGATTCCCTTATTGTCCAGTATTGATAGATAGTGGCTTATCGTAGCGTACTTCTGCTTATAACTTATTTTATTTTCCTATTGTGGCTTATTATAGTACACTTTGTCTTATCATGTCCAGTCCTACATATCCCCGAGGGGAGTATCATGTCTAGGATGGATTATGTGGAATGCCACACCAAGAATCCTGAATGAAAATATTAAGGACTAAACAAGTATCTTGATTACGTAGATGCAATGGGAGGGGAGATTTTTTGGTTACTTGTATACCTTTTATTTTGGCCTTTACAATGAATTTAGAGCTCTCCATCGTGAGGGGCACATCTGTCACACCCCGGTCCCGTAGGACCGATCGTCCTCGCTAAGGCGTGATGCCACATGAGCCTAGATTGTGCTCACGCAAGGCGGGTTCCATAACGGCCGATTACAGGCTAACGCGACGGGATCGTCGCATAGAAGTCCCAAACAGAAACATTGAATAAACAAAGGCAACACAAATATTGAAACAAAATCAAAGTCTTATATTGATAATGAACAAAATATTAAAAGGTGCGAAGTCAAGATTACAAGTCGCTCAAGCTCACTTTCCTCTCTTGTTTACAATCACTCAGCTCTCTCTCATCTCTCAATATAATTTGACGAGCCAGCGGATGCTTTAGATAGGCGATGTCCATACATTATGTCCCGTATAAGTCCAGAGCATACGGATGTACGCCAAGAAACTTCATGCCTCGATGCATCCAAGCGAGCTCCGTGCCAATGAGCTTCTATCTGTACCTGTACATGGCGACTATGTGGGTGTCGGTACTTAACTGTACAGGTGGAGTGAGCTCCTCGTCCATCCATACAAAACCAATACGTTTATTTACTTTGTACAATATAAACCCTTTATGATTGTCTTTCTGTTCTTGTCTTAGGATCGATTTTTAGGACATAGATGTCTCGCCTACTTGTGTCTCTAGACCATCACCATGTCATCGCACCGATAACTTACTTATCCTTGCCTCTGAACCCTTCTCGTGCCAATAATGTCAACCCATCGACTCATGCTTGCCTTTCGACCCATACTTTAAGACTCAATCACATGGTCGTGCCAACAACTCTATTCGTGCATCCATAATGAGGACATGCAATGCACTCAATACCACTTAACCAACTTGGCCTTACGTCCTTCCTAACTTAAACTCGAAACGACTTAATCCAACTTAATTATACTTTTGTGTCAATGACTCACCAACCAACGCAACAATTCGTGCCATAGCACGGTGTCTTCGTTGCAGCCAAATCCTAGGCCTAAACATTGTGTTGTAAATCGTACACGTATTTCTTGACTCAATCCAAAGGCATACACGTAGATCGCCGCTAATATCTATATGAAATACTCACTAGTACCACAAGCTATCCTGGACTTACAAATTTGCTATTTGGCACCCTTTCAGCACAAGTAGCGAGCCCCGCTGAAAGTTTCCAAATAATCTGAGCGGTACTCCCAGCTCAGCTATACCGTATTTCCTTCTAGGCCGGAACGATCCTGTGGCCCCAGGTTTGATGTTTCGAGGAAACTTTTCCTTGTCGACAAGTTGTCTAATGACCATGCAAGACTTGACTCGAACTACCGTCTTATATAGTCATTATCTTTCCAGTGTTATCATCTTTTCAGTACTAAATTAGAGACTACTAGTATTTGAGACCGCCTCGATGACCCATGGTCGCGAGTATTCTTCCATGTTGTCCTATCATTTACTCAACTTAGGAACGACTATTTGATAGCCCTTTTTGCCAAACTCAATTTGAATCAATCGTGGCTCATTTTGTCTAAAACACTAAGTCCGTGACATTGTGCCTTAAACCAACTTGTGTTCTATGCGACACCACCGCCCAAGTCATACTTTATATAACGAACCTTGAGATCGTGGGACTATGTGGCTATGACAACTGCAAAAAATGTGAGACAGTGCTTGTTATGACTTCAATAGCTCAACATAACTTTTGCCTATCTCAATCTTACAACAAACTTAACTCGTGGACGAGCAAAGGCTATGCCAAGCCTTGCACCGTAGAAACATGTACTGAGACTTGTGGATTGCTATGCCAAGCATTGGATAGTGGGACCGTGCATGCTTCATCAAGCATTTATACGTGCGACACCTATGACTTATGCTAAGTTCATACTTGGGGCGACATAGATGAACTTTCCTTCTCCCAAGCCATGAACGAAGGACTGAGTGTCATTTTTGAAAGCACGTCACGCACATTTCTAAGCCAACCATAGTACCTCCATATTCTTACTCGATCAGACGCTACTTGGGATTATTCCCTTAGCTATGTGGATTCCTCTCTTTTATTATCAAGCCTACTTGCATAGTTAAAAACCTTCATTTTGTTAGTGTGAATGCCAAGCTGAGGCAAGTTCACCGAAGCCACCCACCTGAGCTTGGAGTCGCCTCGACCGAGCGGGACTGCCAGCAAGCCGTTGCATGGCTAAGTCTGAACGCCGTTGGCATTTTGTCACGACCCGCAACCTGAGGAAGGGTACGAGAACGTGGTTACGTCCAGCCTACGCCGTAGAATCGATGGTAGAACGCTGTACAGGTCGTCTATAAATACTACAACTAGACAAACATAAGGGTACCTGTCATCTCCGCACGGAGGTATAATATGGCATAACTCAATCACAAGACAAACTCGGATAGGTAGCACAAAATGGAAATATGATAGAAGTGAAAACATGAAATGAGTTCAAGATCCAACACAAGCTCAGAGATATAAATACATCACAGAAACTCAAAATATAATATAAAAACTATAGTCTGAAAGCACTAGCTGGATCGCAGTCCAGGCAAACCTAACTAAGCTATACTAGTCCAAGTGTACAAAGTCTAATGGCTCAACTGCCAGGTCACAGTCCTGGCCTAAGTCTCCATCTGCCCCGACCCCATAGTAGGTCGAGCAGTCTGCCTCAGAATCATCTGTAATATATCAACGGTATCCTGTCAGGAAAATGAGCAAGTACAAACACTAACAGCAGTTTCATATGCATTGACAAATTCTATAAGAGACAGTATAATGAAATACAAGACAAAATCAACAGGAAATATATAACAGAATGTGAGTACTGAATATCATAACATGGTGCGAAAAGTACCGAATGTAGAACTGAGTAGGATAAATGATGTAATAAAATAAATATAAAATATGCCATAAATTATTAGAGCGTTATGTAATCGGCTTGGAAAACAGGACATGCTATCCACTTGGCCCGACAATCACATAAAAATCACTGGAAAGGGTCATGCCGGCCAACCTGGATAACGAGCATAAGGAATAAGATCTCGCTACACCCTACGTAAGGTGAGAGTGGCGCAAGCACAAGAATATAGTGACAGGATGGTATTGATCACATAGCCCCTAATAATTTCCCATCCTCGAAGAGTATAATAGATCCGGACATGACACGTCATGACACAGGATTTCCTAAGAGGGTAGCTACTCTCTCTCAGGAATCGGTGTCTATACAAGTACAGAAAACAAGACAGGAAATGTACCAATATACCAAGAAAATCCAAGAACAATATCTCATGTCATGATCCGACGTTTACTAGTCCGTGAACCATCGTGTCGGAAAATCAAGTAAGACACTACAACTGAATCGGATATAGCAGATATCATGACAATGAAAACTATCAGTGAATGTACTCGCTTGTGGTCCTGAGCTGATAAGGTGAACAGATGCTCAGAGTAATCACAGACCTAAAGATGAGATACCATAAGTCAAAACAGGGTTTAATAATGAAAGGGAAGCTAATTAAGTCATGATATGCAAGTCTAAGTTAAACTAGGTTAAACTAGGTCATACTGGGCCAAACTAGAACAAGCAACGTCACAGGAAGTCAATCCAAGTCAAACTAGGTCAAACTGGATTAAAGGTTGACTTACAGTTGACTTTTGGTCAACTGGTCAGCCCTGGTCAACTCTAGCTCCAGTTTAGGTCAAACTAGGCTAATGTTGACTAACAGTTGACTTTTGGTCAACTTGTCAACTTTGGTTGAGTCCGATCAAGTTCTAGTCACTTTAGGCTAAGTTTGACTTTCGGTTGACTTTTGTTGACTTTTGGTCAAAATGGTCAACCGAGGTCAAAACTAGTCTAAGAGCACTAATCTTGGACATTACCAACCAAGGGAAACAATTTCTAACCATATCTTAAACCTTAAACTCATACCTTGGCTTCTAGGTGATTACCTTAACTTACCCTATTACCTTACCAAGGTAAACTCACTACCAAGCCTCTACCTTAGTTTATAGGCACCTTTCTACCTCAACATGGTATCCTAATACCATACCCTCATATCTCGATACCATGCCATGGTATCTTGATACTCTAACTTCACATCTTGATGTATCTAATACCTTATCCTAGAAATAGGGTAAATCTTATTTATCCTAAGATACCAAATTGGTATCTTATGATACCACTCAACTCTAGCTCTAATATCTATAGCCATACACTAACTCATCTATAATATTAGACACCACTCTTGACTCAAATACCATATCTAACATATAACCCACTCTCTAACACAACACACTAACTAACCTTACCTTGCTAACATGATAATTCCCTATTTAACCTCTCATAGACACTCACACACACACACACACACACACACACACACACACACACACACACACACACACACAACTACATAGGGGGTTTAAGGGACTGATTTTGATGAATGAGGAGGACTGTATATATATACATGGGGATGGAGTGAATGGATGAATGAATGGTGAATGGGTGAATGAAAGAATGAATGGTGAATGGTGAATAGATGAATGAATGGTGAATGGGTGAATGGATGAATGAAGGTGAATATAGACTGATTTGAAATGGAAATGGGGGGAGACTGAATATGTAATGGACTGGATTGCATGGAATGGGATGGCTAAATATACATAGGACTGAAATGGATTGGATGGCAGGGGCTAATTTTGAATGGATGAAGGGATTGGATGGATGGATGAATGAACTGGGAAAGGGGGGGCTGAATTTCCTGCTACTGCTGCTGCATGCTTCTACTATGTTACTGTCCTAAGGACAGCAACTACTGCTGATATGCAGTCCCCTGTGGGGACTGCTGCTGCATTGAACCTGCTGCTGTCAAGAAGATAGCAGCTCCCCATTTTCACTCCACCACAACACCACCACTGATCCCTCTCTAACCCTCACAACCAACCACAACAACACACACCAAAACAAGAATGAACAATATAAACCACACTCACACACACATAGATATATATCAAAATAGCATTACATAGGTATAAACACACACACGCACTCAACAAAATACATATATATTTGACACACAATATATATATATATATAGAGAAAGAGAGAGACACACATACACAAACTTAAATATATAACCATGAAATATATACCACACTCACACACACATAGATATATATCAAAATAGCATTACATAGGTATAAACACACACACGCACTCAACAAAATACATATATATTCGACACACAGTATATATATATATATATAGAGAGAGAGACACTCATACACAAACTTAAATATATAACCATAATATATATATATATATATATATATATATATATATATATATATATAAATATATATATATATATATATATATATATATATATATATATATATATATATATATATATATATTATGGTTATATATTTAAGTTTGTGTATGAGTGTCTCTCTCTCTCTATATATATATATACTGTGTGTCGAATATATATGTATTTTGTTGAGTGCGTGTGTGTATATATATATATATATATATATATATATATATATATATATATATATATATATATATATATATATATATATATATATATATATATATATATATATATAATATATATATATAATATTATACATTAAGATACAATATGATACATGAAGAACAACATTTTAGCATCTAAAATCTGAGATTAAATAGGAAATAGGTCATTCACACAATATCTCAAACACAAGACGTGTCCAAAATTGGGGGTTTCCTACATGGACACAAAGCACAACAAGAACACTCCTAAATGTCTCCAAATGGATACAAAATGGACACAAATGGAGACACAACCATGAAGGTCATTCCTATGGGTTCAAAATGATCCTATATACATGTAGGATTCGATTTAGAGGGTAAATTTTACCTTTCTGAACTGTACCCGAGACTACCCTCTCAACTGCTGCCATCGCCAGCTGGTGGGAGTGTTAGCCCAATGATTATATCATGTTTTTGAATATGGCTAATCAATTAAGTTTACTCCAGAGAGAAGAATAGTCTTCATAATGATGCAAATATGTGCATGATAGAATTGGGATTTAAGGTACAACACAATCCTTTATACGAAGAAGAGCTTGTATGTGACAACTGCAAGAAGATAGGCCACATCCAAGAAGATTGTGCTACTGCTAGAAAGGAGACTCACTACGAACGATCAAAATAAGAGAGATCATCATCTCACAAGTACACTAGCACGAGCATATGGTGTGAAAAGCGAAACAAGAGATTCTGAAGAAGAAGAAGAAGAAAAAAGACCTCATAAAGCTGCAAATTTATGCTCAATGGCATAATCTAACGAGGTACAAAATAATTTCCTTCTTGAAGAGAATAAATTTTCTTATGATGAGTTATCTGATGCTTTCAGTGATCTATTAGAAGAACACAAAAAAGTATTAGATAAGTATAAGCAAGCTAGAAAGGATATTCTATCCTATAAGCGTGAGAATGAAAAGCTTACTTGCTTATTGAATGATGCTAGAAATAGTTCTCCTTCTGATAATTCTTCTGAGATTTCCACACTGAAGTTTATATTGTATGAGGCACTTGATTGCATTGAGAAAAGCACTCAAGAAAATTCTAAACTTAAAGAGGAACTAGAATCAGAAAAGAAGAAGTATTCTATTGCTTCATGTAGAATTGATGCTCTTAATGCTAAGTATGATGAGATCCGTGCTAACTCTAAAAATCTAGAGATTGGATTGGGAAAGCAGGTAGTACAACCTACGACTCAGTCTAACACAAGACACATAACACATCACAAAGTCACACACGACAGATCATCTAGAAAGGAAGCAAGCAAAGCTAAAGCTTCACACAACAATGCTTTCTATTACAAGTATCCACGCACATTATATCACACTGTAGAGCCCCGAAATTCGTAATACGTATTTTATACGTGTTCGTATTTCTGATCTGTATTTTTCATTTTTTTGATTAGTTAATTATGGTTTATTTCATATTTAGCATTGTGGTTTAATTGTCATTTATTATTCATGAATTAATTCTGATTAATGGAGCTTGGTTTATTGAGTATTTTCTGGTCCATCCTGGCATTGCATTAGCTCGGTTTGGCCTAGCTTGATTCGGGTTGGGCTTGGATTGGTTTGGCTTGGTTTGGGTTAGCATGAACCACTCCTACCTACCACCCTCTTCTCCTTTAATAGCAGCCACCAACCTTCTCTCTCCTCCCTAACTCTCATTTATTTCTTCTTCTTCTTCCTTCCTCTCCTTCTTCCACCGACACCACCATAGGCAAGTGCATCTTGCTCTCACTTGAGAACTCATTTTGATGGTTCTGATGGCTTCTTAGCAGGATTCTAAACCACTTTAGAACTTGAAGATTTTCATTTTGGTGCATGAGTTTTTGTAGATCTAGAAAATGCTTTCTTGGAATTTTGAAGTTTTGATCTAGTTAACTTCTTCATTTGCAAGTTCTGATGGTTCCATGTGGTTGGGAATTTCCTTCTACCCAATTTTGACCTTTGGAAACTTGGATTCAGACTTGTTTTGACCAAGTTATGAGCATTTGAAGTTTGGGTTCATCCTTGCTGTTCTTGCTGTTCTTGCTCTTTGGAGAAGACAGTGAGCAGTGGCAGAGCTTCTTAGCTTATGCCACGCAGCCTTGAGTACGCTCCCTGTTGGAAGCGTGTCTCCTTGAGTGTGCGTGACTTTTCACGCACACTGCTCTGTAGCGTGCGTGACTTTTCACGCACACTGTTCCCTTGAGCGTGCGTGACTTTTCACGCAGCTGCTCCCTTGAGCGTGCGTGACTTTTCACGCACACTGCTCCTTGAGCGTGCGTGACTTTTCACGCAGCTGCTCCTCTTGAGCGTGCGTGACTTTTCACGCAGCTGCTCCTCTTGAGCGTGCGTGACTTTTCACGCAGCTGCTCCCTGTAGCGTGCGTGACTTTCACGTTCACTGCTCTCTCAGCGTGCGTGACTTTTCACCTACGCTGCCCTCAGCGTGCGTGACTTTCACGTACACTGCTCTCTCAGCGTGCGTGACTTTTCACCTATGCTGCTCCTGTAGCATGCGTGACTTTTACGTACGCTGCCCCCCCTGACCCCTTGCTTGACCCATTGGTTCTTGGAATGACTACTGTACATGGCACGGTATGACAAGGAACTAGCATAACATGACAGTGACCCGTAGTGGTGCACTCCTGACATGACCAACCTGACATGATAGTGGCCCGTCGTGGCGCACTCCTGACAAGTACCCTGACATAATTTATCTTGATAACTTAACTTGACTTGCCTTGACACCGTGGGTGGTTCTTTCTTACTTGCTTGTTAATCCACTTGTCCTGTCGTACATTATGTCTAGGATGGGACTCCCGAGTACCACGGTCAGGAGTACCTACTAAAATGGATTAAGGTTAATAACTAGAATAACACAGTAGTCATGAAGAGATGACACAGCTACAGGCAATCCCGTTACCTTGGGCGCTCTTGGGATCTGTAGCCTGCCGTCGAGTAGGGCACATTTTCAGCACACCGTCGAGTGTTGCACCCTCTAAGTCACCTAGGGGTACATTTGTCTCCTGGGCGATGTACCCACCTGAATTCAACCCTAATCTTTCGTCCTGGGTAGCCTGGATGGTCTGCAGGGCTTGTGGCTGTGGAACAATCTCACTGCATCTTGTTAGTAATTAGGCTTGTGATAACCCTAGTTAGTTAATGTAGAAAGCCGTAGGCAATGATTGGCCGTGATTGCTTGGATGGAGTTTGGTCCAGTATAGTATTGTCTAGAATTGATTGATTATAGGATTGTACCAGAATGATGGTATGATTGTCACTCCAGATTTATCACTATAATGGTTGCCACTCCAGATTGTTACTTGACCTGATTTCTTATATTTATCTTGCCGATAAATGGTGAGAGAAACCAAGTTCCGTTCAGACGAAGGGTTACAACCCCGGTCCTTGTTTGGTTTACGGGTTGTAACCTAGCTATCTGAATAGTCCCATGGTTATCTCATCGTATATCATCCTGACATGCTTCTCCATATGTCCTGTCTTTTAGTGATTCTATGCAAGATTGACTTTTATAATTACCCATCATGCTTTTTCTTAAATTACTGTCTCTTATTATGTAATTATACTTTTGTGCTAATTGCTGGTTTTAGTCCTTAAGTGAAGCCTTCTTTGTGGCACTTGCTCTTTCTGGGGTCTGACCCAGCTGGTTTTGTATGGCCAGATTCTGGAGCAGCAGCAAAGGATCCACCTGCTTTCCAGCCCGATGGTGACCGCCAGGCGTAACCTGGGCAACGAGTGGGTTTCTTTTGTCCTTCCACTGTAATTATAAATTATTCTTTTGAGGCGTTTAGCCGACGAGCACCTGTTAGCTCGATGCATTTTTACTTACTGTCTGCCTACGGGCTGTAAGCATGATTGGCAACTCGAGGTTGATCATGTATGACTTAAACTCTTGCTAGTCCTTACATTTTGTACGACTAGCTTCATGATCATCTGGATATGTAATGTTTGGGACGCCTTACAATTGTATATTTGGTGATCTACTATCTTGTTACTATATTACTTGTTGAGATTGAGACAATAGGCCATTTTGACCCTAAGAGACTGTTGGCTTGTAGAAAACCCTCACATATCTAGACAGCCGTGACCGTATAGTGGAATGGTTGCCATTTCATTATACGTAGCTGGCTGTGTCCGCCCCCGCTCTCCAGTATTCTGGTTCTGGGGCGTGACACATACTACTGCACGTTCTCATACTGCTGCACATAGTACTAATATCAATACTTTCTGTCATTATTGTGGTATGAATTGACACGTTTCTAATCGTTGTCAGATTAGAAAACTAGTTGATATGAACTTGTGCAAATGGGTTCCCAAAGCTAACAAATGTGGATCCAAGTATTGGATACCAAAGTCTTCACCTAATATTACAGGTGAAGCTTCTCATATCAAATAGAACCATGGAACATGTTGGTGATTGCAAAGCTACAAAGATCATCTTCCATGCAATTGTACCAACAGAAGTGTGGTCACTAGAACCACTTCGATAACATGCTCCCTAAATAGTTTTTAATATCTAGCATGTTCTTACTGATATCTTGCTATTAGCTTTCATTGATATCTTTTAATTTGTTTATTGTTTGAATCAATGTGAGACATAATCCTCGTATGTCTAGCTGTTTAACTTAAATGATTAGTTCACACTATATAGTTTGTTATTTTCTACTAGTGTGACACATTTGTCTATGTATGCTCTTTACTTTTAATCTTTATTCTTGAAGCATGCATAGGAGCTTTTTTTTGAGTTAATATATTTTTGACTCTCTGTATTTAATATTTTTTAATAATCACTTCTTATCGATTTGTCTTTAACATGTCGTATTTATTTTGATCAGTATTTTGTGAGTATGTATGTTTAGCACAAGTCTCTTCTTTACTTGAAAAGTATATACATATACTTTTATTTTAACCTTGTGCTTGCATAATATATTCACTATTGATTCACAAATTTTATTTTGATTAACTTCTTATGAATCAATTACATCTTTGTCTGATAAAGTTTATTGATGCATATTTTTGATCTTGTGATATTTGTTTTATTTGAATAATTTATTATCATTCATATATTGCTCATGTTTCTTATATTTTTGTATAAATATCTTTATGGGGATATATGAGTTAAGTTCAAGTTCTATATTATTTTAAATAGTTTTTAAACTTGTGCTTATCTCATACTTAAGCTATCGATGTTTTTTAAACAAATTTATGTTCTTATCTTTATTAGCTTCTTCCTCAAAGCCTCTTTTTCTTGGCTTTTTGGTTGATATTTTGGATACATGATATTTTTTAATATCTTGATCTTGATAAACCATTATTTGGGTATTTACTTCTTTTACTTTTAGGAATTCTGGATTTCGACGATGTTCGATGATACTGCATATATTCCTTTGAATCTAAGTTCTTAAGAGTAGAAATCATTTTGGGAACAAGCCGAAAGGGTCCTTCTGTCATACATGTGTAAATAGCCTGAAGCGACACGGTGTACTAGTCTTCGAACTACCGCTAGCTGGGAACCGACCCCTACAGCTAACCCAAAGTGATAAATACTTTATATACTTAAGATTTATTAAGGTCTAAATGCAACTATCGTCTAGTTCTGGATCCAAGGTACTGAACCCAGTCCCCTAGGTTCCAGAATACATCAACGTATCTAGGTCTTACATTTTGGTTTATAAATGTTTTATATTTTATTGCTACCCAATGATTTTGTAGCACATATGGATAAATGTAATTCATACATCTTATACCGTATGCTACATTGTTCTAAGATTTTTTTTAATCCATAGAATATAATTTATTTTATATTGCACTAATTCTTCTTAAATTCTCGGTTATTAAAGAAGAGATTTGTTTTGAGTACAAGCCTACAAAGGGTCTGTCTGTCACCACGACTACAGTCGAAGCGAAGCGGTACTTAAGTGTTCTCCGATGAACCTCCGTTAGCTGGGACAGTACCCCTACAGCTAACCCAAGATTGATCAACGCTTTATAAACTAAAGATTTATTGAGATCTAGTTGCAATTGTTATCTGATGGATTTTGGATTTTAGATTTGATGGATAATATTATTTAATAATTTAATTTTACAAAAGGTAACATATATTGATCTTCATAGGTTAATGTTTGTCATCTTTTGATATATTTATTTTTCTGTCACTCTATTCTATATTTAAACTTGATTTGATATTGTGACTACTCATTGAATATTATGGTCTTGTGATTTCGTCTTTAACTTGTGTAATATTCAATGATTTTGAGCTTTTTATTATTATCTTCTTATTCAAGTTACTTACTGTCTACAACAGTAACTCTTTGCAGGGGAGAAGTCATGCATATTGAATGTCTCTCTCTCAAAGCGTTTCTTTTCTTTAAACCTTACGGTTGTCACGTGGACACCATGCTAAGGCTTTAAAAGGGAAGAAATAAACTTTGATAAGAAGACCTAATATTTTTGAAAATATGTCTCTGAATTTTATTCTTAAATTTTATCTATACTATTATTTTTGGATATAACCATGTAAAGGTGGAGTAGTTAATTGTTTCAAGTCAATTATTCCTTTGACATGCCATATATCTAGAATACATTTTTCTTTGAACATATATCTAGTTATGTTTATGGATTTATTTATGATTTATGGATTCTTTTATTGAAATTGTTTCCGTGATTCGAATCGCCAGCTTTCAGTCCGAGGAGACGCATTCGAACATTTACTAAGACAGTTTTTCGTAATAAATTCCACATTTTTGAAAGCCTTTTTATTTCTTTTTGATTTATTGAATCTGTCTGGTACTCAAATGTTATTATTAAAGACAGTTTTCAAAATCTTTTAATGACTTGAAATATTTTTTTATATATATTGGAGATATATTTTGTTTGTTCATCTTTAAGCGTTTATTTATTGGATTTTTTTGCCTAAAGATGATATTTGTTTTGAGGTTAGAATTTTTTATGCATTTGATCAAAGGAAAGAAAAGATGCATATCTTGGATATCCCTTAGATCTTGTGATTATTTATTTTATCTATTTTATGCATATAAATTATTTTTGAACTACATACGCATATTTTAAGGGGGAGCAAATTAATTTTATTTATTGATAATCCTTTTTAGTTTAAACTGATTTGGCATTTCTTATTGAGTTTTATCTCAAAGTTCATGATTATCTATATTTAGACTGATCATACTTTGTGGGGGAGCATTCAAGTCGACTGAATTTTTCCTTCTCAAGTATTTTGTCTTTATTACCTTCATGTTTATCTGATGGATATATATCATGCTAAGGTAATTGAATTCAAATGCATGAACTTTGGTATAGATTTTGCATATATTCAAGTATACTTATTTTGATCTCTTTTCGATGATTATACTCTTTATGGAATTGATTTACTAATTTGTATGGACAAATTATGAATTATTTTTTTCGTGACCATTGTTAAAAGTCTCATTATATTTTTGATTCTTTTATATATACTAGATCTGCGAATTTCTATTCCTCATGATTTCTTTATGACCAATGATTGATTCCTACTATAATGATATATATATTTTTTTTGTCTATTTCAAAACACAATATGATGAACAAAATGTGTTTTGAATGTCATTTTTGGATTTCTAGTTGGTAAACTATGTATTGATTGATTTTAATGTTTTTAAGATCAACCAACTATTTTTGACATATTTTTCTATTTTATGCATTTTTTTGAACTTGTCGTTACACCGTTCTCCTAATCCTTGATCATGATTATTTTTGCTTTCCTCCTTTACTTATGCTTGAGTTCATTTTAGCTCTAATTACGGGGGAGCTTATTTTTGATCATGTCAAAGGAGGAGAAATAAGTTTAAGTTAGTACACAATATTCTAGTATAATATGTTTAAGTTAGCACACAATATTCTAGTATTATGTGTTTATTAGTGATACATGCATCTATTGTATATATATTAAACTTAAAGGATTTGCCATAATCAAAAAGGGGGAGATTGTTAGCCCAATGATTATATCATGTTTTTGAATATGGCTAATCAATTAAGTTTACTATAATGACATCACTAATATTCATGTAATCACTATTATGTTGCTACTTAAACTTAGCATTGTCCTTATGTTAGCATTGTCCTAAATGTTCTCTATATCAATATTGCTATGCTTGTATCATATTGGTTTGTTTGTCTAACATGTACTTGTAGACATGCTGTAAGCATGATCATACATGATCAAACCAGGACATATGCAATGGGCCAAAGACGGCGTTGGCGAAGCCACCGAAAGGTATTCAGATTTCCACATCTGTTTATCTTTGGACGACCGCCGTCAAGTGAAAAAGGCGTCTTCAAGTCTGCTCAAATATTTGAAGAAAGGCGTCATCAAAGGGCTCTTGGTTTTCCTATTTTATCAATGTATTTTTCACATTTATTGAGTCTAGGAATACGATATAAACTGCATCGTACTAGCAAATAGGCTATCCAAGAAACATTTTCAAAATACCCCTTTCAATTTGAAAATAAGTCCACTTACAAAAGTCCAAACTACTTCCTAACTGTTTGACTTTTCAAAAAGCCCAAAAACCAATTTGTAAAAACTCTGATAGAACTCCAGGCGAATTCGGCCAGAGTTCGGTTAGTGAACGTTGCTTTTTGAACTTAGTCTTCTGCAGTTACGGATCTTAACGAGATTTTCTCATAGAGTTCTGCCCGAATTCTGCCCGAATTCTGTCAGAATTCTGCCTTTGGAAAACTATAAATAGAGAAGGATTTCGATCATTTCAATTCACACACACACCAATTCACTTTCATATCTCTTCTCTATAAGCCTACTACTTCTTCCAAAGTATTCTGAGCTATTCATTTTTAAATCCCAAGCCAGTTATAATCCTCTAGTTGATTTTCCAGTGCGGTACGGTCTAGAAGTTTCAGAGCGATTGTAATCAGAGGCTTGATTGAAGATAGACACTTCACAATTGAAGTTGGTCGAGTACTTCAGATCAAAGCTCGCGTTGTAGAAGTTGCAAGAACTTCGGATAAAAACTTGTGGTGATTTTCCATAGTGGATTCAACTGGAAGCTAGAGTTCTTCCGACTGGACTAGTCCTCACAAGAGGGAAACCAGTATACATCATTGTGTTTGCGTTTGCTCTCTACTCTCTACTTTTCATTTACATATCTGTGATATATATATTATATGATCTTGTTACTAACATTTTTAAATAGTTAATTTTTGCTGCCTACTCTATTCACCCCCCCTCTAGAGTATTGCGCTTTACAACTCGTTCCTCCAATCGGTCCTACAGGGAGTTCTCCATACTCTGTCGTAGCACATCTGTCTGGCGGTGGGATACGTCAGCCTGATGCTGCTGTGCCTCTGCCTGGGCCCTCTGGGTCTACAACATCTGCTGTAGAAGGGCCATCATCTGCTGTACATCCGTCGGTAGCGAAGGTGGCAGTAAAAGAGTCTCAGGAATGACTATGGACAGTCCTGCAGCTGGAGGTGGAAGATCTCCTGGAACCGTCGCTGCTAATCCCGTATGAAGGGCAGGAACTGAGGCTGCAGCTCTCTCGACTGCTACTCCCGTATCCGGAGGTGGAGGTCCTACTGGATCGGACCTCTCTGGAATAGCACTAGGTTCTGCTGCCTGAGAGCGAGTAATCGTCATCCTGAGGACGAATTGGAACAAGGAGGTCAATATAGCACATGATAAGAAAAATCAAGGAAGGACAATTGAATTCAAATGCAAGAAGGGTTGTCATGGTAATCAAAAGATCGAAATTTTTCTAAAATGTGATTGAGTAACTCCTATCATATCCTAGATCCTATGTCCTAGTCGCAGGCTCGTAATTAGTTCTATAAGTCAAGCACCATTACGAGATCGCACTAATTGCGACATCGACCTGCATGGGCCACCACAAAAACGTATCACGACCCACACCCTGAGGAAGGGCACGAGAACATGGTTACGTCCAGCCTACGCCGCAGAATCGGCGGTAGAACGCTGTATAGTTCGTCTATAAATACTACAACTAGACAAATATAAGGTTACCTGTCATCTCCGCACGAAGGTATAATATGGCATAACTCAATCACAAGACAAACTATGATAGGTACACGAAATAAAAATATGATAGAAGTGAAAATAGGAAATGAGTTCAAGATCCAACACAAGCTCAGAGATATAAACACATCACAGAAACTCAAATTATAATATAAAAACTACAGTCTGAAAGCACTAGCTGGATCGCAGTCCAGGCAAACCTAACTAAGCTATACTAGTCCAGGTGTGCAAAGTCTAGTGGCTCAACTGCCAGGTCACAGTCCTGGCCTAAGTCTCCATCTGCCCTGACCCCATAGTAGGTCGAGCAGTCTGTCTCAGAATCATCTGTAATATATCAACGGTATCCTGTCAGAAAAATGAACAAGTACAAACACTAACAGCAGTTCCACATGAAGTGACAAATTCTATAAGAGACAGTATAATGAAATACAAGACAAAATCAACCGAAAATATATAACAGGATGTGAGTACTGAATATCATAACATGGTGAGAAAAGTACTGAATGTAGAACTAAGTAGGATATATGATGTAATAAAATAAATATAAAATATGTCATAAATTATTAGAGCATTATGTGATCGGCTTGGAAAACAGGACAGGCTATCCACTTGGCCCGACAATGACATAAAAATCACTGGAAAGGGTCATGCCGGCCAACCTGGATAACGAGCACAAGGAATAAGATCTCGCTACACCCTACGTGAGGTGAGAGTGGCGCAAGCACAAGAATATAGTGATAGGATGGTATTAATCACATAGCCCCTAATAATTCTCTATCCTCGAATAGTATAATGGATCCGGACATGACACATCATGACACAGGATTCCCTAAGAGGGTAGCTACTCCCTCTCAGGAATCGGTGTCTATACAAGTACAAGAAATAAGACAAAAAATGTACCAATATACCAAGAAAATCTAGGAACAACATCTCATGTCATGATACGACGTATACTAGTCCGTGAACCATCATGTCAGGAAATCAAGTAAGATACTACAACTGAATCGGATGTAGCAGATATCAAGATAATAAAAACTATCAGTGAATGTACTCGCCTGTGGTCCTGAGCTGATAAGGTGAACAACTGCTCAGAGCAATCACAGACCTAAAGATGAGATACCATAAGTCAAAATCGAGTTTAATAATGAAAGGGAAGCTAATTAAGTCATGATATGTAAGTCTAAGTCAAACTAGGTTATACTGGGCCAAACTAGAACAAACAAGGTGACAGAAAGTCAATCCAAGTCAAACTAGGTCAAACTGGGTCAAAGGTTGACTTACAGTTGACTTTTGGTCAACCCTGGTCAACTCTAGCTCAACCCTAGTTCAAACTAGGCTAATGTTGACTAACAGTTGACTTTGGTCAACTGGTCAACTCTGGTTGAGTCCGATCAAGTTCTAGTCATTTATAGGCTAAGTTTGACTTTCGGTTGACTTTTGTTGACTTTTGGTCAAAATGGTCAACCGAGGTGTAAGAGCACTAATCCTGACCATTACCAACCAAGAGAAACAATTTCTAACCATATCTTAAACCTTAAACTCATACCTTGGCTTCTAGGTAATTACCTTAACTTACCCTATTACCTTACCAAGGTAAACTCACTACCAAGCCTCTACCTTAGTTTCTAGGCACCTTTCTACCTCAACATGGTATCCTAATACCATGCCCTCGTATCTCGATACCATGCCATGGTATCTTGATACTCTAACTTCACATCTTGAAGTATCTAATACCTTATCTTAGAAATAGGGTAAATCCTATTTACCCTAAGATACCAAATTGGTATCCTATGATACCACTCAACTCTAACTCTAATATCTATAGCTATACACTTACTCATCTATAATATTGGACACCGCTCTTGACTCAAATACCATATCTAACATATAACTCACTCTCTAACACAACACACTAACTTACCTTACCTTGCTAACATGATAATTCCCTATTTAACCTCTCATAGACACTCACACACACACACACACACACAACCACATAGGGGGTTTAAGGGACTGACTTTGATGAATGAGGTAGACTGTATATATATACATGGGGATGTAGTGAATGGATGAATGAATGGTGAATGGGTGAATGGATGAATGAATGGTGAATGGATGAATGGATGGTGAATGGTGAATGGATGAATGAATGGTGAATGGGTGAATGGACGAATGAATGGTGAATGTAGACTGATTTGAAATGGAAATGGGGGGAGACTGAATATGTAATGGACTAAATTGCATGGAATGGGATGGCTGAATATATATAGGACTGAAATGGATTGGATGGGAGGGGCTGATTTTGAATGGATGAAGGGATTTGATGGATGGATGAATGAACTGGAAAAGGGGGGACTGAATTTCCTGCTACTGCTGCTGCATGCTTCTACTATGCTGCTGTCCTGAGGACAGCAACTACTGCTGATATGCAGTCCCCTGTGGGGACTGCTGCTGTATTGATCCTGCTGCTGTCAAAAAGACAGCAGCTCCCCCTCTTTACTCCACCACAACACCACCACTAATCCCTCTCTAACCCTCACAACCAACCACAACAACACACACCAAAACAAGAATGAATAATATAAACCACACTTACACACATAGATATATATCAAAATAGCATTACATAGGTATAGACACACACACGCACTCAACAAAATACATATATATTTGACACACAATATATATATATATATATATATATATATATATATATATATATATATATATATATATATATAGAGAGAGAGAGAGAGAGAGAGAGAGAGAGAGAGAGAGAGAGACATACACAAACTTAAATATATAGCCATGAAATATATATATATATATATATATATATATATATATATATATATATATATATATATATATATATATATATATATATATAGCATAAGATATGATATATATATATATATATATATATATATATATATATATATATATATATATATATATATTTTTTATGATATATATATATATATATATATATATATATATATATATATATATATATATCATATCTTATGCTATATATATATATATATATATATATATATATATATATATATATATATATATATATCATATCTTATGCTATATATATATATATATATATATATATATATATATATATATATATATATATATATATATATATATATATATATATATATATATATATCATATCTTATGCTATATATATCATCCATCCATCCAATCCCTTCATCCATTCAAAATTAGCCCCTCCGCACGGGAATGGTCAAATTCTGGACGATCAGGAGAACATTCAGATTGCAGCCACGAACTTCTTCTCCAACATGTTTACCAAAGAGGCAGTGGTTAAAGACGACGGATTCCTGTCCGAGATTCCTTTCCTGATTTGCGACATGGATAACGAGACCCTCTGCACGCCCCCTCTGTCGACGAGGTTAAGACCGCTGTGTGGTCCATTAATGCTAACAGCGCTCCGGGTCTGGACGGGTTCAACGGGGTGTTTTTTCGAACATGCTGGGACATCATTCAGTCCGACCTCTGGGATGCTACAATCGCATTTTTTCAAGGAGCCACGTACCCGAAATCTATATCTTCCGCCCACATCATCCTCATACCCAAGAAAGATAACCCGAAGACCTTTAAAGACTTCAGACCGATCAGTCTCTGCACTTTCACCAACAAAATTATTTCTAAAATCATCGCCTCCAGAATGTTGGACCTGCTCCCCAGAATCATCTCCGAAGAGCAAAGCGGTTTCGTCAAAGGTCGTAATATCACCGACAATATCCTCCTAGCACAAGAAATGATCACTTGCATGAAATTCCCGTCCAGAGGAGGGAACGTCACCATCAAACTGGACATGGAAAAAGCTTACGACCGTCTTGACTGGCAGTTCATGATCTGGGTGTTCAGAGCCTTTGGCTTTTCGGAACCTGTTATCGACATCATCTTTAGATCCATCAACAACTCCTGGTTTTCCACCGTCATCAACGGCCAAGCTCAGGGCTTCTTCAAAGCTACTCGCGGAGTCAGACAGGGAGATCCCCTCTCCTCCACCATTTTCATCATCACGGCTGAAGCCCTGAGCAGAAACCTCAAAATCATGCCGCGATACCCCGGATTCTAGCACTTTCACACAACGACAGGTTGCCCTCTCATAACTCATCTTGCGTACGCGGACGACATCCTCATTTTCTCCGCTGGTGCGATTGGAGCCATTGAGGTGGTTATTACAACTCTTGCTAACTACACTAGATGCTCTGGCCAGAAAATTAACAACAGCAAGAGCGTGATCTACACCCATCACAAAGTCGATATAACTCACTCGGCTGTGCTGTCCACCATGACCTCCTTCTCCACAGCTTATTCCCCCTTCCTTTACTTAGGTTGTCCGCTGGTGTACGGCAGAACGAACTCTGGCATTTTCGACCTCATGGTGAGCAAGATTCGCCAGAAAATTGCGGGCTGGCACAACGCAACCCTTTCCCCCGAGGGAAAGTTAATTCTCATAAAGCACGTCCTATCCTCCATCCCCATATACACCCTTGCGGTGTGCTCGCCCCCCATCAAAGTGCTCCATGCTATTGAATCCATCCTCGCCAATTTCTTTTGGGGTCATCTCGAGGGAAAGAACAAGCACCACTGGGCCAGTTGGGCTACCATGGCCAAACCTACTGAAGAGGGTGGTCTGGGATTCTGCAGGCTTTCCCACATGGTCGACGCCCTCTCGGCTAAATTGTGGTAGAAACTCCGCTCCGAAAACCCGATCTAGACCAGGTTCATGAGAGCGAGATACTCCAGATTCTGTCACTTGACTGTAGCGTCTGCCAACAACAGATCCTCTGCGTCGTGGCGGCGTATCATCCGGGGCCGAAACCTTACGGAATCGCACTTGCGTTTGACATTGGGCAATGGTCACTCGCAGGCATGCAAGGAACGCTGGTTGGGGGACGACATCCTCAGGCCCAACGATATTACTCCGACGCAGTGCGAGATCCGTGATTTATGGGATGGGGACGCGGCTGGGTGGAATTAGGATAGAGTTCGTGATTGGCTTGGCCCGGCGGCCATGGCGAGCCTGGCCACTTCTCACCTGTCGATCAATGACGCCCATGACGTCCTCAGATGGTTCCCCAACCCCAGTGGCCTCTTCACCCTTGCTTCGGCCAGAGCCATCACCAGAAACATCCAGGTTACGACCTCCCCTTCTGCCAAGTTTTGGCACACATATATTCCAGCAAAATGGTCCATCCTCCTCTGGCGTGCCGCGTGTCGGAAACTCCCCACGGACGACGCCGTCAAATCCTTCGGCTTTAGTCTGGCGTCCAGATGCCACTGCTTTGTAGATCACCGAACAGAATCCGCAGATCACGTCCTTCGTTCTGGCGAATCTGCCTCCCACATTTGGAAGCAACTTCAATACAAGTATAAAATGGTCCCCACAACCGGGGGCATCAACGATCTGTTGGCCAGCTGGAACATGTCTCACGGGCATCAGATCGTCGCTGCCGCCGTTTTTTGGGTTTTATGGAAAAATAGAAACAAACACAGATTCGAGGGCCGTCAGTTCCCACCTCCTTTATTGTACAGAGAGGTTGTGCGACAAATCTTCAAAAGAAAGAGGCTTTGCACTCACACATCGAACCAGTTTTGGGCCGCCCTGGACTGACCTGATCGCCGCGTGTAATATGCTGCCTCTTTGGTCTTGTTCGACCGAGGGGCCGGGGCGACTTTTCCTTGGGGGCTAGCTTTGGCCGCCTATCCTTCTGATGCTCGGTCCAGCGACCGTTTTGTGGGCAACACTTCGAGTTTCTTTCTTTGTTTTGGGCCGTGCGTAGCGCGCGGCGTGCTTTCTTGTATAGGCTTCGGCATTTTGCGCCTGTCAATCAATAAAGTTCTCATTCCAAATATATATATATATATATATATATATATATATATATATATATATATATATATAGCATAAGATATGATATATATATATATATATATATATATATATATATATATATATATATATCATATCTTATGCTATATATATATATATATATATATATATATATATATATATATATATATATATATATATATATATATATATTTTATATAGCATAATATATATAAAATATATATATATATATATATATATATATATATATATATTTTTATATTATATATATATATATATATATATATATATATATATATATATATATACATATATATATATAATATGATACATAAGATACAATATGATACATATAGATATATATATATATATATATATATATATATATATATTTTATATATATATATATATATATATATATATATATATATATATATATATATATATATATATATATATACATATATATATATATAATATGATACATAAGATACAATATGATACATGAAGAAAAGCATTTTAGCATCTAAAATCTGAGATTAAATAGGAAATAAGTCATTCACACAATATCTCAAATATATATATATATATATATATATATATATATATATATATATATATATATATATATATATATATATATATATATATATATATATCATATCCTATGATATATATATAATATGATACATAAGATACAATATGATACATGAAGAAAAACATTTTTGCATCTAAAAACTGAGATTAAATAGGAAATAAGTCATTCACACAATATCGCAAACACAAGATATGTCCAAAATTGGGAGTTTCCCACATGAACACAAAGCACAACAAGGACACTCTTAAATGTCTCCAAATGTACACAAAAAGGACACAAATGGAGACACAACCATGGAGGTCATTCCTATGGGTTCAAAATGATCCTATATGCATGTAGGATTCGATTTAGAGGGTAAATTTTACCTTCCGGGAGGCAAAATCTCAAGGAACTCCTTTCGATACGGCACCGATACGAAAGGATCTCCAAATGGACACGAACCAATGCCAAATCCTCTCAAACTTGGCTAGCACCCTCTCTTCATAGAGTAGAGAAGAAATGATGAAGTTTTGATGGAGGAAATGATTGATTTGGAGATGAAATCAATGGAGGTTCTTCTCAAATTTGGGGAAGAACAAAGGAGAGAGAAATTTGTGGCTAAGAACAAAAGAGAATGACTCATCCCCTATCCCTTCATGGCCGACCATATGTGGCTATGTGTCCCATTTTGAAATGTCCAAAATGCCGTCTAAAATCTCCTATTGGTTCAACTTAAATTAGGGTTTTGGTTTGAGGCTAAATTAGTCTAGTTTGAGTCTCTAATTAACCCAACCTAGTCATGAATATTTAGTCTAACCATACTAACTTAAATATTATCATTTGTGGGCCATGTCTAGCTAATGAGTGGGTCCTACTAGAGTCAAAGCTAGCCCGGGTCTCCGTTACAAGTCGGATTGAGTTGAAATTCGAACCCGACTCAAATAACCCCAAAACAATATCATAAATAATAAAATAAATTCAAAAATATTCAAAAATAAAAAATGACCAGAATATCCCTGTTCTTGAAAACTGGGGGTGACACGTTTTCATTTCTCCGGTTGAATTGAGCGGGATGAGGCACTACATTATACACCACTCAGAAAAAGTTTCGTCCTCGAAACTTACTAAGTACACACTCTTTAGCTTATCACTTGATTCAATATTCAATGACTCCCGTACACATTTCTCCTATATGTTTTTTTAATCCGAGCCACGCTCATGATTTGGTTATCTTTCACATCGAACAACTATATCTCAACTTGGGTAACTTATACTCGTCGCGCACACGGATAACTCAGTTCTAGGCAAATCACCCGATCAACCAACATTTAAGTTCATCTCAAATCTAATGATCGCACTACCATCAATATTTTTCTTCGCAACACACGATTTCAAATCCTCGATAACTTCTCATTTCTTTATTCTCACTTGAATTCAACGTATCACTTATTTGAACCGTGCACAGATTTAAGGCATCTCCAAAATATATGCATTTCAGCCAACCCTCGTGATAGTGAATCAGGGATTCCACATATTTGATTTATCCTATCAATCCTAAAATCAATCATACTGATACGTCTCGCCTAACCGCTAGGCTATCTTTTCTAGGCTAAGGTTAATGTCAGTATTGGAATCATAGTTCTCAAACAATAATATCAACACTGACCCCAATCCTAAGGTCAAACCAAAGTTGATAATACGTGGTTTTCTATCCAAGCTTGCATCACTTCGATTTCTAAACTTCGAGTATAGATTTCTCCAATTCATATTTGCATATTCAATCCAAGGGTCCGAGTCATTCAACAAAGCTATCCTACGATAAGTTTTGCTAAACCAAATCCTTTACATGCCACTATCGCACGTCTAAACTAGCAATTTGCATAGTCTATTCCTTCGAACATGTTTGATATAATTCACCTATCTATCATATCCAAGTCAAGTACTCCAAGACACGATTTATCACTAAACCATAATTCTCATTCCATATTCCCTAAGTTATTCAACACAATTTATATATTCGATCACAAGGTCGTTTAGCATAGCAATATGTCACACCCCAATCTCACGCAAGTCTGATTATCCACGGTGGACATAAAATCACCATGCTAACGCTCCCGCAGGATAATTATCCTCATCGGGGCGTAACTCTTCCTTTAAGTCTAGACTAATTTATTTTCGATACGCAAATTGGATCTACTCAATCCTCAATTTACTTAATCGTCAATCACAAGTCCGACCAATCCTCGAATTCACCTTCGTATCAAACCACAAGTCGAAGTAATCCAAATTGCCATGCCCTGATCTCCCGAGTTCGATCATTCCCGCTGGACATAAATTATCATGTCAACGCTCGTGCGGAACGATCGCCCCAAATTTGACATAACATATGTGTGAGACTGGAGTTGCACTCCCGCAAGACAAGATCGTCGACGTTGTGGTTATCACCAAACAATCAAGACACTTTTCTTTCATCCAAACATTTATTTCTATCAAAATCCCAAACATTAGTTGTGAGCAAAATACCGACCACTACCGAAAAACCGACCGAATACCGATTAAAAATATCCCAAAAAATCGAACCGAAATTATGAACCGATACCAAATTGCCGAACCGATTAAAATATGGTATAACGGTAGTGGTAGCAGCTTGAGTGTAATACCATACCGAAAATACCGAACCGAACCGATTATATATATTTATATATATATATCTTCTTTAAAATGTTGTTCGTGATTAATTTTATGCAACTCATTTTTATATATTTTTATCTTTGTTTTAGTTGAGAAGTATTTTCTTAAAACTTAAAATGGATTTTGGTGGACCTGAAGTTATGTTTAGAATGCTAAAAGTTGAGTTTTTGATCTTTTGATCTTATGTTTTTGTGTTTCCATATAATTTTGAAGTAAATTTTGCTGTACTTGAACTTATGCTAAGGATTAAACTTAGTGACCATGTTTGATCTTTTAAGCTCATTTGTAAGTGTTCGTGACATGTTACATATTGTTATAATAAATTTGATTAATTGTTTTATTGGTAGAGGCTTGACTTTAAAATTTAATGCTTCAAAAAAAGTTAAAAATATATATATAATTCTAGGTTAAGAGGTTCCATAATAATAAGTGTGTTGATTGGTCGAATGTCAATTGGTAAAATACTGCTACCGATAAAAAACTGACCGAATACCGATCTAACCGAAACCGAAAAAACTGATTCTAAATGGCACGATATTGGTATTGATTTTTCAAATACCGACTAAAAAAATTACCAAAAAATTCGATCAAATACCGACCGATTATACCGACGCTCACCCCTATCAAAAATAGCATCCATCAAAATAATAACATTTTACATGATCGTCATTCTTCGAATTAGGGTACCCCCGAGTTATTGTACATTGATCTTTGATACGCCTCAATACCATCGATGATGAACATAACTTGATGATCTTCATTTGCAACAAATTTTGAGTCGTGCAACTGATGCTATCATCCGAATTGGATATACCATAATCTTCTCGACATTCAAGATTAATTTCTATCATATCCCTCGAGCTAGTTACATTATTAATTCGTTCAAACCCAAAATTACGTATGTTCATCCGTTTATCTTAAGTCATTGAGCAACATATTACCTCAATTCCTATTGTACTATGCTAACTCAAATCATCGAGCAACATCTAATCCAAATCCTTAGAGTCATTCTTATATATTTGAATCATTTTCATGCACACTAACTTTCAATCGTGCTAACTTTTCATACACGACTCATATCGATTCATTGATTGAGTCATCCGTTCGTTACACCTTAACTTTTTTTGATTCAATTTTCCTACTCAATCATTTTCCTGTTTCATACTTACGTAATCCCAATCCAGCATGCGATATTTCTAGTTTGTTCAAATCATCTCGTACTAGCCATCTAAAATCACAATTACTTTGAAATACTCTTTCTAAGGCTTTGCGTAAACGTCGCTTGCTGATAGACTCATTGACACCCCGTATCCTCAATCAATCAACATTCTCGAGGCTATCCTGTCACGCTCCGGTCCCGTAGGACCGATCGTCCTCGCTAAGGCGTGATGCCACACGAGCCTAGGTTGCGCTCGTGCAAGGCTAAGTCCAGAAACGGCCTATTGAAGCTAGGCTACAGAGTCGCATAGAGTATCCCCATTTGTAGCAAAAAGTAAATGAAATACAAATTGAAACAAACTCAATGGTCTTTATTGATATTCAAGAAGTAGTACAAGCGACATTATGCCGAGATTACAACTCACTCAAGCTCTCTCTCTCTCGAAACATAAAAGGCGTGCCAAGTGGCTTACAAGATGGAATAATTTATGGCAATTTTTCGATACATTATGTCCCATATATGGTGCTTCAGTTCTTTTGCAACGCTCCAAGGCTCCAGAGCTAGCTCCGCGCCTAAGCACGTTTGAGGGAAGTCTCCGCACCCGACGTGGTTCTTCCGCACCCTGCAAGCAGACTATGTGGTTATCAGTACATTGTTATGCACTGGTGGTGAGGCTAGATCGCCTACTCGCTATCATTATCAAACACGTTTATTTTACTTTTGTGCTCCATCTATCTTTTATTGTCTTACTAATCTTGCCTTAAGATCAGTTTCATGGCATAACATTCAAATCCTATCTCGTGTTATCGTTTTCAAGTATCGCATAAGTAAAACATGCGCAACTTACCATACTTATCGTATGATCATCCATGTCCAAAGTAAACCAAGTTAGCCAACATATTATGAATTGACAGGTTTGCATAAGTATTCAAAAGTGTCAAGGGCATGTTCCTGCCTCAGGTGGTGGCGCGTCGTAGGCGTGTTTCTAACTCATTTGTACGAAGTACTCTAGTTCATTTGTTGTGTTATATTCAAGCCCGTTCAGAAGGCGCTTTGTTCAGTTCCACAGTTGTTCAGTTTACCCAAGTTGTCAGGATGTGTTGTACTCAACTGTTATTTAAATGTGTTTCATTCAGTAACATAGCATGTTCAGCTAGTCAGATTTACTTGTTTCAATACAAGGTCTCGTACGCAGATTTGCTGTAATCGAGCCAACATAATCTATATGCATTGGTTGCTGGCACCACAAGTCATGTAGACATGTTCCTCTTTGTATTCGCATCTATCAAGCGTGATGGCTGGTACACCTTTATAGTCTATGCAATACCCGGCCTTATGTCTCTTGTGTGCCCGAGCCCGCACACAAGCCACCCGTAAGCCATGATTTCGTCTAGGCCGGCCATGATGTCATGATCGTTGCCTTGGAATTGTTTGTTTCGTCACTCGTGCATGAGTTGTCCGCGACCATGTCGTATTCTTATTCTTAGTTTAACTTGTTGGGCTGTCATGAGCCAATTATCTTGTTGGACTGTCTTGAGCCAATGAATTAACTTATCAGGCTGTCTAGAGCCATAATTTATTATCGACCAGGTCGACGGCGTCCGTGCAGCACAGGTAGAGAGCCCCGTTGCACGTCTCCTGTCATGACCCGTACCCTGAAGAGGGGCACGAGCACGTGGTTACGTCCAGCCTACGCTGCAGGATCGACGGTAGAACGCTGTATATAGGGTCTGTAAATACTATGACTAAAACAGATAAAGGTACCTGTACAGTATATACACTCCAAATGGAGGTGACATAGCAATACAGTCTCAACCACAAAGTAAAACTAAGGTAGATAGCATGGAAAGGAAATATAATAGATGAAAGCAGGAAATAAGCTCAAGATCCACACAAGTCCAGAGCTATACACAACATCCCAGAGTCACAGAATATAATATAAAACTACAGTCTGAAAATACTAGCTGGATCGCAGTCCAGGCAAACCTATCTAGCTAATAGTCTAAACAGAGGCTATATCATCTACGGGCTCCAGGGGTAATGTCTCATCAAACTCTATCTTGGCCATACCTGTAAAAGGTAAAGCAATCAGCTAACATGTACTCTGTAAACATCAACGGTTATCCTGTCAGGAAAATGAGCAAGTACAAACACCAACAGCAGTTCCATGTGAATTGACAAATACTATAAGAGACAGTATAATGAAATATAAGACAAAGATATATGAAATACAGGGTAAAATCAGCAGAAAATGTAAAACAGATGTGAGTACTGAATAGGACGACAATATATATGTAGGATTGCTTAGGAACTATTCGTAAGCCGAGTTACAACCCTTAAACCAAACGAAGACCGGGGTTGTAACTCTGCTCCCGAACAGAACTTAGCCTCCTAGGATAAATAAATATAAAAGGTGCCTTGAATTATTAGTGTGTTATGTGATCGGCTTAGGAAAATATACTCAGGCTTTCTATCCGACCGGCTATGAACAATGTATACAATAGAGCGGTAAGGCCGGTCACCATGGAAAGCTATGAACAATGTAGGGTAAGGCTTTACCCGTCGTGAGGCGAGGGTATAGCTATGAACAATATCTACAATAGAACAATGTGGGAATTTTGATCACACAACCACTAATAATTCCCCATCCCCGAAAAGTATAAAGGATCCGGACATAACACGTCATGACACGGGATTCAAAAGCAGGTGATCAGCCCACTCCCAAGTCCATGTCTATACAAGTACAAGTAATAAGTCGAGTCTTATACCAATATACCAAGTAATCCGGGAACAACATCTCATGACAGGTTCTGACATATACTAGTCCGTAAAATATCGTGTCTGGAATCAAGTAAGACACTACAACTGAATCGGATATAGTAGATATCAAGACAATGAAAACTATCAGTGAATGTACTCGCCTGCGGTCCTGAGCTGTCAAATAGGGTCGATGCTCAGAGTGATGCCACAAACCTAAAGATAAGATATATATAAACTAATTAGGGTTCAACAGTGTTAGGCAGGATTATATAGTATAAGCTATGTAATCTAGGTCAATCTCAGTCCAACTAAGTCAAACTAGGTCACAGAAAGTCAAACCAAGTCAAACTAGGCTAATGTTGACTAACAGTTGACTTTTGGTCAACTGGTCAACTCTGGTCAACTTCTAGATATTTCTAGGCCAAGTGTTGACTGATAGTTGACCTTTGGTCAAAGCAGTCTAACTTGGTCAACCGAGGTCAAAACTAGCCTAAGCATACTATTCCTAAACATTACCAACCAAGATACCATATATCTTGGTCAAACAGGGTCAACTCTAATATAAGAATTTAAAATATCAAGTTGCAACTCGTTATTCGTACATCGAAACCTACGACACGTAAATCGAGATAAGATAATCAATGTTAAGGTTAATCATCTTATCACAATGATCCACATGATCATCTTGCCAATTTTAGCGATGTGAGATCACTGGAATCGACCGATCTCAGTTTCATTGTACTAATTCCGAAATACAACTTAATAAGAATTAGTTATAAATAAAGGTTAATACACAAAAAAAATATCTACAAATATTGTCGGATGATGAAACAAACATTACCAACGTGTCTAGAATGGTCAAATCAGCTAGGATAGCCTATCCATAAGTCCAATTTGGACACATGGACAAAAAGGTAATTTCGGGTCAAAACGGTGTCCGTGTCGGACCCGCTTTACACCAAAAATGTGCAAGAATACTAGTTTATCAAACCTAACAAATTATATGTCCACGAATCCAGAATGACGATACAAACTCAACGGTATGTCCAGAATTGGATTTCGTTGACCCGATCTCAAATTGGTCCGTTGACCGAAACATTGAAATTTCGATTTGTACGGAAAAGCGTGTCGGAGCCAATATCCTCAAAACTCAGCAAATTATATGTCAACGAGTCCAGAATGACGATACGAACTCAACGGTATATCCGGAATTGGATTTCGATGAGCCGACGTCAAAAAGTCCCATTGACCCGGACTGTGGGGCCCGCTTTGCACCAAAATGCATGTCAGGGCCCACGTCCTCCAAATCTAACAAACTTTATATGAAAACATGCTAGAACGAGGCCACGAGTCTACTGGTGGTGTCAGAAATTGAATCCGGAGTCCCAGGTTCAAAAATAGAATTTTACAAGTTGGAAATTACGAATTCGGACGGCCAACTTTGGCGTCGAATTCAACCAATCAAACGTGCTCACAATGAAACGAAACTGGAGGGGTAGGAAGAGGGTTATACCAGCTTCGTATAGGAACTAGTGGCACGCCAGACGGAGCTACGATGGAGGAGATACAAACCGACGAATTTGGCTCTACAAAACTGTCCAAAAATGACACAATTTAAACGGTCAACTTGGTGGCCGGTTTTGATGTGTCAAACGATAAAATTAACGGATGAAAATTGAGAGGAGTGAAGATGGATATACCGAGATTGTGACGGAGTGAAGAAATTGCCGATCCAACGGTCGAATTTCTCAAAAATTGTGCACGAAATTGCTACGACGGGGCGCCAAATCGGACTTGATTTCGCGCGCGTCACGGCGGGAATTCGTGCGAAATGCACGAATCGCCTATACGTCGCACCGGAGAGCGAGGTGGCAGACCCAGGGGGGTCGCCGGCGTTCGCCCACCGCGGGAGGGGGGGCACAGCCACGGCGGCGGCGGCCGGCGGCGTGGCCTGCGCACGCGGCCACAGGCCGTTTTTCGGCAGGCTGGAGCTACTGCTGTGGTGCGGCGGCACGCAGCCTGGCACGACGGTGCCCGGCCAACGTGTGGGGCAGCGTAGCCACGGCGAGTTCGGCGGTGGCCGCGGCCATGGCGGCGCCGCCCGGTGGAGGTGTTGGTGATTGGAGAAGAGGAGGGGGGCTGGTCGGCCTGCTGGCCAGGGTGGTGGCCGATGGCCTCGGCCAGGGAGGAGGAGAGGTCGGGCTATGTAGATGGTGGTGGTGTTAATATGCTGCTGTGTAGTGTTGGAGAGGAGAGAGAGGAGGAAATTTTGTGTGGGAAATTAATTGTTGTAATAAAGGGAGGAGAGAGAAAGGAAAAAAAGTGACTCCCTAAATGTTAGGGCCGGCAACTAGGCTAGGGGGTGTTGGGGATGTTTGCATGTAGGAAATTGGATGGATAGGATTAATTAGGAGAATCAAAGGCTAGGGTTAGATATAGTAAAAATAGGTCATCCTTACGAAATTAAATAAAATAGGTTGTCCAATAAATATTCAAAATAGATAAAATAGGTATTTAATATTTGTAGGAAAAATGAGTGTGTGGATATTCATGAGGGGGTAACATGGAGCTTGGACTGGGTTAGGTCGAGCCGGGTCGGGTCAAAATCGGACATGGTACAATAATTAAATAATTTAGGTATTTATAATCATGGGTAAATAAGTAGCATTTGGGGGCTCAAATAAATGGGACACAAGTGTCAGGCGGGTAGTAGGCTTCATGAAGGCCATGTCCATATTTTTGGGGTCGACTAGGTTGGGTCGATGTCGGGTCCCGAAATTAAATTGGAAGTCAGGTCACGGATTACGGTAGATAATTAATTGGCCTAAATTGACACAAAAGTTATGTGAAGCAAATAAAGCACAAGATGGTATGTCTAAGTGGGACATAAAGGTCATGGGTGAAGAGCATCTCGAGTAGATCGGGCATGATAAGTTGGTTCCAAGAAAATGGCTAGCCTTGTGCTCCTAAATTAAAAGTCACGGTAACGTGCTCACGATGATCAAAGATAAAAGTGGAAAAATCAATTAATGATCAAATGGTCTAAATTGACCCGGAGTTGTGTGAAACAAAAAGAGTACAAGAAAACAAGTTTCGATGGGACATGATATATCAACGTGAAGGTAATCTTGTCTACTCCACACTGATGAAAAGAGTTTCCAGAGGTGAACATCCCTGACACTCCAAATATCAAAGGCACAGAAAAGAGCATTAAATCAAATAATAATCAAATAATAATATTTATTCAAAATAATGATTTATAAAATTAAAAAAATAAGCCCTAAATTTAGGGGGCTTACATCTCCGTCATAACTGTCGCTAACCATTCCTTTCCTTTCTTTCATTCATTCTTTTCTTTTCTTTTCTTTTCTTTCTTTCACTTGTTCATTCGTTCATTGATTCATTCATGTATTCATTCATTCATTTCGTTGATTCCTTCATTCACTTATTTGTTCATTCGTTCATTCATACATTATGCAACTCCTTGTGCGGGAACCGTCTTGGCGACCCATCGGTCCCGAAGCCTTCCAATGGTTCTATACTCTATTCGGAACGACTATGTCGATAGTCTTCCTGCTTCATTGTTGTATTCATTGTTTCATGTTTTAAGTTGTGGTATGATTCTGGTGAAAAGCATTTCGTTCGTTATTGAATGCATAAGTAAATCTACACAAAGTGTATGTTGTACGTTTGCACGGGCGTGGAGTGCGGTACGAGAGTTCGTATATTTTTTAAGTTCTTTTCTATGTTCTATACAAGCATACAAGATGGGATTATTCCCTTAGCTATGTGTGTTTGTTGACACAAAGTCACAGTCAACCAAATATTGACTACATTGACTAAATAATATCTGTATAAATTTAATACGACACACGACGTCTGCATTCAGTTCAGGACAGACAACAGCTCAGTTTCCGACTCTCAGTGTATTTTTGAGTCTGTACTTTTACATTTTATTGAGTCTAGAAGTATGTACTCTGAGTTATGCTGAGCTCTTGGAACGTAGTTTATAAGCCTACCCAAAATCCCAAGCTCCACCAAAACAAAAATTGCCCACAAGTCCTACTTAGAACCACTCTGTGCTCTGGAGACAGAGTTCGGGCCGAACTCTGCCTCCACACAGAGTTCGGGCCGAACTCTGTCCCCTAGAAATCAGGAACCCTAATTTTAGGGTTAGCTGGTTGCTAGCTGTCCAACGGCCAAATTTTTGAATTTTCCTACCCGAATTCTGGCTGAATTCTGCCTCTAAAAACACTATAAATAGGGCATGAATTCTCTCTTTTTAACTCACTCAATCTTCTCTTCTCTTCTCTCCTACAAGCTCAATAAGCCATACCCTTCCTATCTACTAGCCACAAGCCTCCTAAGTCTCGAGTGCTCAGCATCTCTCAGTTAGGATTCTTGTGCAAGAGTGAAGAAGTCGCTTGGACAATTCCAAGCAATCGCCACTGCGATTCTCTGTAAGAAGTTGACGTGCTCTTCTGAAGTAAAGGCATGGGTTGTAAGCTACTATTTCATAAATAGTGGATTTAATCCTGAGCTAGAGTTCTCAGGCCTGGACTAGTCCTCCACGAGGGAAACCAGGTTAAAATCGCTGTGTTTGCGTATGCTCTTCTGCTTTTCATTTATTTTCCGCACTTTACTCTGATTATTTATTGTTGGTGAAAGAGTTATTTTTAATTGGCTATTTTTTTATATAAACTCTATTCACCCCCCTCTAGAGTTGCCAAACTGTTCTTCAATTGGTATCAGAGCTCTGTTCTCTTTATAAGGACTAACATCCTAAGAGCTGATCCATGGCAACCACACAATCCTTGATCTCCAATCATGGTGAAGGTCAGTCCACTCATAGGCCTCCCCTATTTGATGGGACTAACTACACATATTGGAAAACAAGGATGAGTTTTTATCTGAAGTCTCTAGACTTTGACCTGTGGACTGTCGTAACTGACGGTTACAAAAAGCCCGCCAGAATAGTCGTCGATGGTGACCTCATTGAGAAACCACACGACAAATATTCTGTCGAGGAGAAGAAACAGGCAAGTCTAGATGCTAGGGCTATTAATGCTTTATTCTGTGCTATAGACAGGAACGAGTTTAACAGGGTCTCTACATGCACCACTGCTCATGAAGTATGGAGACTTCTAGAAGTGACGCATGAAGGAACCACTTAAGTCAAGGAATCGAAGATAAGCCGTCTCACTCAAGAATATGAAGCCTTCAAGATGAAGCCAAATGAGACGATCACTCAAATATTTACAAGATTCCTCGACATCATCAACCCGTTATCCTCGCTTGGTAAGCAGTATTCAAACCATGAGAAGATCCGCAAGCTAGTCAGAGGGTTACCAAAGATTTGGAACCCTAAGGTGACAACCATCATAGAAGGGAACGATCTCACAACTATGTCTATGGAGACCTTGATGGGCAAGCTCATGACTCACGAGCTTGACCTCAAGGACTTCGAAGAGCCTGCTCCGAAGACCAGGGAGATCGCACTCAAAGTTCATCGACGAAAGGTTGATCACGATGAGACCGAAGACGACAACTCAGATGATGAAGACCAAGCTCTCATGGTTCGTAACTTCAAGAAATTCCTTCGCTTCAATCAAAGAAAGAAGGAGCCACAAGAAGACGATGAAGAAGAGCCAACCTGCTATGGCTGCAAAAAGACTGGACACGTCCGAAGAGACTGTCCATTCTTAAAGAAGAGCAACCGCTATGAGAAGCCCTACAAGAAGAACTCATCAAAAAGGTATGCCAACACAAGCATTTGGCATGAAAGCGAAGCAAGTGACTCCGAGGAAGAAAAGAACTCTCCTCAAGACAAAGCAAATGTGTGCTTAATGGCAACCTCTACCAAGGTATCAAACGAAACTTTAGATGACTTCTCTTTTGATGAACTTGGCGATGCCTTCACTGATTTACTTGATGATCACAAAAAGGTCATCGGTAAATACAAGCATGCCAAGGACAAAATCAAAAGTCTAGAAGATGAGATACAAAGAATTTCTTTACTTCTTGATAATGTTAGAAACACATCACCCACTAATGACACTGATGAAGTATCCAAGCTTAAATTAAGCTTACATGATGCTGAAGCACGTATTGAGCAACAAACTCAAGAAATCACTACTCTCAACACGTTGCTTGCTGAAGAAAAGAGTAGACACAAGATTTCCATGACTAAGATTTATGGCTTAAATATTAAGATTGATGAACTGCAAGCTATGTCTAAAAGATTAGAAACCAAATTGGATAAACAGGTTGTTCAACCTCAAACCCAATCACATGGGCACAACACCACTCATGCTAGTCAACCACGTCATTCTCATGCAGCACATAACTATGCATTTATATACACAAACTTTCACAAACCACGTGCACGTAAGAATACTTCTCATACTCATCATACTGCACAAAGACACAATCAATATCACTCTCATCATACTATGACACATCAACATACCATACCACGTAGGCAAAATCATCATGTTATGCCACAACATTACACTATGCCATATAGACAATTTCAGCATGCCACTCCTCACAGTCAATATTATCATGCTATGCCACACAGACATCATCATCATGCCACTCACTCTATGCATAGTCATCATTACCATGCTAACTCTCCATATCATCCTCATCCTGTTGCTTATAGATATCATTCTCATGCTCCCAGTATAAATAAAAATGCTATCTGTACTTACTGTGGAACACATAGACACATTTCACCACATTGTAGAGTTAGAAGACTGGTAGACAAGAAAATATATGCTTGGTTTCCAAAAACTAACTTTTCAGGACCCTCAAGAAAATGGGTACCAAAGGTCACATCTACTCGTGATGTAGGTGGACCTTCCCTCCTCAACTGAGAGTAAGTGGATTCTCGATAGTGGATGCTCGCGATATATGACGGGAGACGCAAATCTTTTTGCATCACTATCGATGAAAAGAGAAGGATACGTATCCTTCGGTAACAATCTCAAAGGGCACATAATAGGTAACGGTATCATTGGTCATCCTCCTTCTCCTGTTATAAAGGATGTCTGCCTAGTGACCGAGTTAAAGCATAACCTGCTCAGCATTAGCCATCTTGCTGATCATGGATATGATATTAACTTTGGACAAAACTATTGCTATATCTACGATAGGTCAACAGGAGACATTGCTTTTGAAGGGAAAAGAGAGGACAACATCTATATTTTCTATCTCTCTATAAATACTAACCATGCAGGTAGATGTTTATATGCCTACAAAGACGAACGACTGCTTTGGCACCAGCGTCTTGGTCATGCCAACATGGATGCTATATCCAGGCTTTCTACCAAGAAGCTAGTAAGAGGATTGCCTGACATCACATTCAAAAAGGACACGGTATGTGCCGAATGTGAACTAAACAAGGCAACTAAATCCTTATTTCATTCCATCAACTCTGTAAGTACTACTAGACCCTTGCAATTACTTCATATGGATTTATTTGGTCCTAGTAGAATAGCTAGCCTTGGTGGCAAACTTTATGCATTTGTTGTTGTTGATAATTTTTCAAGATTTACTTGGGTTTTCTTTCTCGCTAATAAGAGCGATGCTATTTCTGTTTTCAAAGTTTTTGTAAATAAAGTTCAAAACGAAAAAGGCTACATGATTACTCGAATCCGAAGTGATCATGGAGGCGAATTCGTAAATTCAGATTTTGAAAGTTTTTGTAATGCAAATGGTTTTGATCATGAATTTTCTTGTCCTAGAACTCCTCAACAAAATGGTGTTGTGGAGCGGAAGAATAGGACTCTTGGCGATATGGCTAGAGTCATGTTGAATAAATTTTCTCTTCCGAAATATTTTTGGGCAGAGGCTGTAAGTACAGCATGCCACATTTTGAATAGGGTGCTTATTCGTCCCATTACGAAGAAAATACCCTATGAGCTTTGGTTTGGGAGAACCCCCAATGTTTCGTATTTTAAAGTTTTTGGTTGTAGATGTTTTATCCTTAACACCAAAGACAACTTAGGCAAATTTGATGCCAAAGCTGACGATGGTATCTTTCTTGGTTATGCCGCCAAGAGTAAGGGATATAGAGTTTTCAACAAACGCTCACTTATTGTGGAGGAGTCAACTAATGTGACTTTTGATGAAGATAACAGTGCAGTAAGCGCTCTTGATGATGATGTTGAGCCATCAATTTCTACTCCAATGAACACTTCAACTGAAACTAATTCTCTGGAGGATTTGCCTAAGAAATTCTCTTTCAAACCTTCTCATCCAGAAAATTTAGTTATAGGAGAAGTTTCACGTGGAGTAACTACTAGATCATCACTAAGAGACTCCGTTGCTAGCACTGCCTTCATTTCACAAGTAGAGCCTAAAAATATTTCTGAAGCTTTTAATGATGAATTTTGGATTTCTGCTATGCAAGAAGAACTCAACCAATTTGAGAGGAGCCAAGTATGGAAACTAGTTCCTAGACCGGCTAATCACTCAATAATTGGTACCAAATGGGTGTTTAGAAACAAAGTAAATGAAGATGGTTCAGTCACTCGTAACAAAGCCCGTCTAGTAGCTCAAGGATACAATCAAGAGGAAGGTATCGACTACGATGAGACATATGCTCCTGTTGCTAGACTAGAATCCATTCGGATGCTTTGTGCTTTTGCCAATCATCAGAACTTTAAATTATTTCAAATGGATGTTAAAAGTGCTTTCTTGAATGGCTTTATTAAGGAAGAAGTTTATGTCAAACAACCCCCTGGCTTTGAAAATCACAAATTTCCCGACCACGTGTTCAAGCTAAAGAAAGCGCTTTATGGCCTTAAACAAGCCCCCAGAGCTTGGTATGAAAGGCTAAGCAGTTTCTTGCTTGAGAAAGGTTTTTCAAAAGGGAAAATTGACACTATACTGTTTATCAAATCTTTCAAAGACACCATTCTATTAATTCAGATTTATGTTGATGATATTATTTTTGGGTCTACTGATGAAACTCTTTGTCAAGAATTTGCCAAGTGTATGCAGACGGAATTTGAGATGAGCTTGATGGGAGAGCTCAACTATTTTCTTGGTCTGCAAGTAAAACAACTGGCTAATGGAACTTTCATCTGCCAATCAAAGTACACCAAGGACATGCTGAAGAAGTTCGATCTTGACAACATCAAACCAATCAGCACGCCAATGGCTACTTCAACCAAACTCGAACCAGATGAGAGTGGAAAACCTGTTGATCAACGTAAGTATCGAGGTATGATAGGCAGCTTACTTTATTTAACTGCTAGTCGTCCCGATATCATGTTCAGTGTTTGCCTATGTGCTAGATATCAAGCTAATCCTAAGGAATCACACATGACCGCGGTTAAGCGTATCTTTAGATACCTTAAGGGTACGGTTACAGTGGGCCTATGGTATCCCAAGTCAACATCATTTGATCTTATTGGTTACTCCGATGCTGACTTCACTGGATGCAAGGTCGACCGTAAAAGTACGAGCGGCACGTGTCATTTATTAGGAAAAGCTTTAGTCTCCTGGTTTAGCAAGAAGCAGAACTCTGTTGCACTATCCACAACAGAAGCTGAATACATAGCAGCTGGGCGTTGTTGTGCACAAATTCTGTGGATGAAGCAAACCCTTGAAGACTATAAGTTATCTTTCATGCATATTCTTATATTCTGTGACAATACTAGTGCAATCAATTTGACTAAGAACCCTGTCTGCCACTCACGCACTAAACACATTGAAATCAGACACCACTTTTTGCGTGATCATCAGCAAAATGGCACGATTAACTTAGAATTTATTGACACTGATCATCAGCTGACAGATTTCTTTACTAAGCCACTATCCGAAGAGCGCTTCAATTTTCTTTGTCGTGAACTTGGAATTTTAGATGAAGCAGTTATAAATTGAAACTCACCTGCGTAAATATCGAGTATATTGTGATTCTTTTACGAAGAATTTGGTATGGGTACAAGCCGAAAGGGTCCTTCTGACAACAAGGCGTAAAAGCCTAAGCGACACGGTGCACTAGTCCTCAGGACTACCGCTAGCTGGGATCCGGCCCCTGCAGCTAACCCATGGCAAATTTGGACTATTGAACCACAGTATATGTCCTTATTTATTATATGGCTCATTTTCGATTTAATATTGCCTAATTGATATTTTCTAAAGTTTATTCTGTTTTCTGAGTACCTCTCTATCTATTTTTTTAAATTCAACACTCTTTGTTGTCCTCAACTATCTTTTGTTTAACTCTTAAACATTTTCTTCATGTTCTTTGCCTGTTTTCAGTTCTGGACCATTGATCCAGAACTCGGGCCGAACTCTGCCCCTATCAGAGTTCGGGCCGAGTTCGGTTCTTAGGTTCCAGGGTCGGGATCTGGCTCTGCCGTTGGATCAATTCTAATCCAATGGTCAATATTTCACCCGACCAAAGACCAAGCCCTACTTTATTTCGGGATTCCCTCTCTTTCCTCCCATATTTCCTTCTTCTCCACCTCTTCCATCTTCTTCCTTCCAAACCCTAACCCTAGTTCTTGATATAGAGGGCTCTATTTCTTCTCAAAATCAAGGGAAAGGGGTTTTTCAACATTCTCTTCAACTGTTTGGTATTCTTTTCAGGTATATCTCTCTTTTTCTATCATTTCCAAGTTCTCCTCTTTTATTTCAAATGGCATCTCGCTTGTCCAAACGAGGGAGAAGGACTCGACATGAGGGTGCTTCCTCTTCGGTTCCTCCTCCTCCGATTGAACAAGTAGTTGAACAACACCCCATTCATCCGTTGTTCAATCCGCCGCGTCCCGATGACCCTAACACTTACGACGACCGTTTATTTGTATCGCTAGAAGCCTCTAATGAATGGTTTAACTATTTTAGAACTCGTCCGATGTTTGGGGGCCATCCCATAAATTTCACTATATTTTCACAATATGAGTCATTATTCCGTGATCTTTGTTTGGATGAACTTGTTGCTTCAAATTCTGTCATCTACCATAGTGCAATTCAAATGTTTTACTGCAATTTGACTCACGATGCAACCCACATCTATTCTCGGGTTGCTGGCATTACCATTGCCTTTAATGATTCTGAGTTGGGAGATTTTCTTGCTCTCCCGGATCTTGATGTGTGGAACAAGCTTGTGGAGGCACGTCAACTTCAATTTGTTGGCGACACTTCCCTTGAAGGATTCAAGGAGGATTTATGTGCTCCTAACGTAAGTCCTCGCAAGCTAAAGGCCAAGCATCTCACCCCCTACTTTTATGAACTTCATCGCATCGTGTTCAATACTATCTTGCCCAAGGCTGGCTCAACAGATGAAGTCACTTAGCTTGAGATCTCCGCCTTATATCATCTCCACTATCGTATTCCATTCAACTTTCCACGGACTATGATGGATTGGATGATCAACTGTCGGAAGAAACCAAGAGCTTTGGTTTATCCTCTCTATCTTCCTTTAGTTTTTCGTGCTTTCATCATTCCTATCCATGATTGTCCGTTCCTGCCTGCACCTGCCTTTCTATCCAAAGCACGACGCCTTCAGCCTGTCGCTGCTTCTGAGTCATCTGAGCATTCTGCTGATGAGGAGCCTGACGCCCCTCCTTTTGGTCAGGATGCACCTCCTCCTCCTGCCACTCTTGAGTCTCTTCAGACTATGCTTCGCGATCGCTTTGCTGTTGAGGATGATCGCTGGACGCAGCAGGATTACCGTACCACCTTGCAGATCAGTGCCCTTGGGAACTCAATGCATGATATGCGGTATTCACTTGCTCGTCATCCTGATCTGCATGTGCCTATTGAGCGGGATCCAGATCGCGCGGGTCATCGTATAGACGATCCGTGGGTCATGAGGTATATGGATCCTGATGATGCTTTTGTGGACCCTCGTCGCTCATTCCCTGGTCCTTCAGATGTTCCAGGACCTTCTCGTGCTCCATGATGGAGATTGGCTTGATATGCTGCTGCCACTGCTGATGGTCTTAGTTGCCTTTTGATTTTAGTTATTTCAGTTTGTTATGGATTTATGTACTGGATTTCTGTCTTCACACCCTGATGATGTGCTTGACATTCTGGTTGGTGGATAACATTTTATGCTATTTTTCGTAGTTTTACTTTATGTCAGTGACTTGTTTTATTAGTATTATACTGTACTTCTCTGCTTGGTGTGGTTGGATTAATTTTCATTGTCTATACTGCTATTTCTATGCTTTTCCTTATGCAGTCTATATGATCCTTTATATTGCTAACTGCCAAAAGGGGGAAAAATATGTATATTTCAAATGTATATCTGTCTGTGCTTGTGTTTGCTTTTGGAAAAATATTTTTATCAGGCCACAGGTTCTATGCATTATTTACGGGAGAGAGCTATTGATTCTAGCTCGGCACCGTTCACTGATTACGGGGGAGCTATCTTATTCTAGCTCGGCATTGTTTATGGGGGAGCTGTGTTTTAACCAACTGTGTCCAGGTATGAATATTGAAATATACATTTATTATTTTGTCAATTATCAATATGGGGGAGATTGTTGACACAAAGTCACAGTCAACCAAATATTGACTACATTGACTAAATAATATCTGTATAAATTCAATACGACACACGACGTCTGTATTCAGTTCAGGACAGACAACAGCTCAGTTTCCGACTCTCAGTGTATTTTCGAGTCTGTACTTTTACATTTTATTGAGTCTAGAAGTATGTACTCTGAGTTATGCTGAGCTCTTGGAACGTAGTCTATAAGCCTACCCAAAATCCCAAGCTCCACCAAAACAAAAATTGCCCACAAGTCCCACTTAGAACCACTCTGTGCTCTGGAGACAGAGTTCGGGCCGAACTCTGCCTCCACACAGAGTTCGGGCCGAACTCTGTCCCCTAGAAATCAGGAACCCTAATTTTAGGGTTAGCTGGTTGCTAGCTGTCCAACGGCCAAATTATTGAATTTTCCTACCCGAATTCTGGCCGAATTCTGCCTCTAAAAACACTATAAATAGGGCATGAATTCTCTCTTTTTAACTCACTCAATCTTCTCTTCTCTTCTCTCCTACAAGCTCAATAAGCCATACCCTTCCTATCTACTAGCCACAAGCCTCCTAAGTCTCGAGTGCTCAGCATCTCTCAGTTAGGATTCTTGTGCAAGAGTGAAGAAGTCGCTTGGACAATTCCAAGCAATCGCCACTTGCGATTCTCTGTAAGAAGTTGACGTGCTCTTCTGAAGTAAAGGCACGGGTTGTAAGCTACTATTTCATAAATAGTGGATTTAATCCTGAGCTAGAGTTCTCAGGCCTGGACTAGTCCTCCACGAGGGAAACCAGGTTAAAATTGCTGTGTTTGCGTATGCTCTTCTGCTCTTCATTTATTTTCCGCACTTTACTCTGATTATTTATTGTTGGTGAAAGAGTTATTTTTAATTGGCTATTTTTCTATATAAACTCTATTCACCCCCCTCTAGAGTTGCCAAACTGTTCTTCAGTGTTGAGTCATTTTGTTAGCATGCACGGTGTTATCGCCTAGCAATTCTAGCAATAGTGTCTGTATTATTATGTGTTTAGGCTAAGCAAAGACAGGTTCATCGAAGCCACCCATCTTAGCGATGATCGCGTTGGCCGAGCGATACTCCGAGCGTGCCTTTAAAAGTCTAAGGCTGGATTCATCTTGACGAGCCAATATAAGTCTTGCATCGATTCGCATCGATACTTCATCGGGTCGATGCAACTCTTCGAGTTGACGGCTCATTTGAGTCGTTGCACTTGTCATTTGAATCGGCATTCCACTAGGGCAGAGCGGATTGTTACATATCCCATACACCACTCAGGGATGAAGTTATTCGACAAATCCTCGAACAAGTTCCGAATCACAACCGATTACTTCGAATCTCTGTTCGAACCATTCCTACATTTTCAAGCACATTCTATCAAATATCACATCGACGATAATATCGACCGATGGTACCCCTATCGATAGTCATCCCGTATTCTATGAATCAAGTTAAACTCATTCTCATCCGAAATAATTTGAATCCCGCACCTGACTTTGCTAGGGTCTACGTTGTTCTTGGTGTATATGTCCAGCCTGACTTAGCCAACCGTACTTTATGTGAAATTTTTTTATTTTATAAAAAATTAATATCATACGATTTGAAAATTACATAGACTTATTGTATGGATATCCCGCAGAACATTAAGAGAGAACGCACCAATGATATCGATTTACGAAAATAACATTTAACACAAAGCCATCAGAGTTAAAGAATTCAATCAAAAGTCCAAGGACGTAAAGTCGCGCTCTGATACCATTATGTCACATCCCGGTCCCGTAGGACCGATCGTCCTCGCTAAGGCGTGATGCCGCGTGAGCCTAGATTGAGCTCAAGCAAAGCGGGCGATTACAGGTTAACGCGACGGAGTCATCACACAGAAGTCCCAAGCAGAAATATTGAATAAATAAAGGCAACACAAGTATTGAATCTTTTATTGATAATGAACGAAATATTACAAAGGCACGAAGCCGAGATTATAAGTCGCTCAAACTCACTTTCCTCTCTATTCACAATCACTCAGCTCTTTCTCATCTCTCAATACAATTTAACGAGCTAGCAGATGCTTCAGATAGGCGATGTCCATATATTATGTTCCGTATAAGTCCAGAACATGCAGCTGCACACCTCGAAATGCCAAAGAACTCCATGCCTCGATGCATCCAAGTGAACTCCGCACCAACGAGTTTATGCCTGTACATGAAAACTGTGTGGATGTCAATACTCAACTGTACTAGTGGAGTGAGCTCTTTGCCCACCTATACAAAACCAACACATTCATTTACTTTGTGCAACATAAAACTTTTATGATTATCTTTCTATTCTTGCCTTAGGTTCGATTTTTAGGACATAGACACCTTGTCTACTTGTGTCTCTAGACTATCACCATGTTACTGATGGAACTGGGGATTCCCAGGACCCTTCCTTTGGTGTGCGTATTGATCGATAGAAAGTTAAACAGATCTAATACGTGTTCTAACCCTTCATAGACGGAAACTAGGGTTCACGAATTATACCTGCGGCGGAAAGAAGACAAGTAATTCCTGGCAATCTCGAGCGGACGACCCCAAGTCTGCACGTATTCCTTCCTCGAGTTGGACGTCGTGTGGGCGACGATCTCCTAACCTTTTCTTCTCCTTGGCAGCCCTCTCTTTCTCTCCTTACGTGAATCACGAATTTAAAAAAAAATTCAAATTTCTTATCAGTAATCTGGCGGCCAGAGAATAGAGGATATATATAGGCTATGGCAGGGACCATGAGGAGAAATTAGGATTAGGCCTCCTAACGGATCTGGATATCCCGTGTTCAGCCCGAACACACAATCCAGGCCCATTAACAATAGCTCGGTCCACTAATGAGCTATTGTTGCACTACCTCCCTAATCCCAAATTATGTTTGTAGGCTCCTTTTATTATATGCTCGTTTGGCTCCCCATGTTAAGATATCGTATGTCCGTCGATCAAATTAAGTTACTGACAACTATATTGATTCGACATCTTTTATCCTTAAGTAGTACCGCTCAACTTTATTTGTCATGTCGGATATAATCTACCTACAGGGTTTACATGACAATTCTTATGAGTCCTTAAGAGGACATCATCAACCCGATGTATCGGGACATGGATTCCATTTATAATCAACAGCCCATCATACATACAATGTTATTACCCAATTCATAGAGGTTGTTGATCCATAATGAATCTCACTCTTTTATAATTCAAAGTAATGTACACTGCATATACATGTCCGTTATTATATCCAGATTAAGAGCACAAGCATCCATAATAACAGAGTTATTTGTTCCCTATGTAGTCAGTATAAAGAGAACAACCTCAAGTGGTCCTGTTCAATACACACAAAGTGTACTAGTGTAAACCTATAGTCAAGATAGAATAATACCAGATTATACTACAACCTTTCCAATAGATTGTCCAAGTCCATCTAGGTTGTGAACTATTTGTATACTCCATAGGAAACTGATAATATGATCTTCTGTGTGACACCACACACCATATTATCTACAATATAGAATATCAGACATTTGCATTAACACTTGCAACAAATACAATATGCAAACATTTGCCCATATGATTCTCATTCAAAATTTAAGGAAATAAGGTTACTACAAAAGTGATGCTTTTAGTATATAACCCTAACAGTTACCGCACTGATAACTTACATATCCTTGCCTCTAGACCCTTCTTGTGTCAACAACGTCAACCTTATCGACTTGTGCTTGCCTTTCGGCCTATACTTTAAGACTCAGTCACACGGTCGTGCCATCAACTCTATTCTTGCATCCACAATGAGGATATGCCTTGCACTCAGTACCACTTATCCAACTTTGCCTTACGGCCCTTTCTGACTTAACCAACTTACTTATACTTTTGTGTCAATGACTCACCAACCGACGCCACACTTCGTGTCGTAGCACGGTGTCTTCGTTGCAGCCAAATCATAGGCCTAAACATTGTGTTGTAAATCGTACACATATTTCTTGACTCAATCCAAAGGCATGCACGCGGATTGTCGCTAAAATGTCGACTCATCTGTATGAAATAGTCACTAGTAGCTTTGCTATTCGACGACCCTTTCAGCGCAAATAGCGAGTCCCGCTTAAAGTTTTCAAATAATCTGAGCGGTACTCCTAGCTTGGCTATACCGTGTTTCCTCCTAGGCCAGAACGATCCTGTGGCCCCAGGATTGTCGGTCTGAGGAAACGTTTTCTTGTCGACAAGTTGTCCAATGACCATACAAGACTCGACTCGAACTACCGTCTTATATAGTCATTATCTTTCCAGTGTTATCGTCTTTTCAGTACTATGTTAGAGACTACTAGTATTTGAGACCGCCTCGACGATCCATGGTCAAGAGTATTCTTCCGTGTTGTCCTATTATTTACTCAACTCAGGAACGACTATTTGATTACCCTTTTTGCCAAACTCAATTTGAATCAACCGTGGCTCATTTTGTCTAAAACACTAAGTCCATGTCACGACCCGCACCCAAGGTAGGGGCACAAGTACGTGGTTACGTCCATCCTATGTCGCAGAATCAGCGGTAGAACGCTGTATAGGTCGTCTGTAAATACTACAATTAAACAGTATAAGGGTACCTGTCATCTCCGCACGGAGGTATACAATGTCACAACTCAATCACAAGATAAAACTAAGATAGATAGCAATAAATGGAAATATGATAGAAGTGAAAACAGGAAATGAGTTCAGGATCCAACACAGCTCAGAGATATAAACAACATCATAGAGTCACAAATATAATATAAAATACTACAGTCTGAATGCACTTGCTGGATCGCAGTCCAGGTAAACCTAACTAAGCTATACTAGTCCAGGTGTACAAAGTCTAGTGGCTCAACTACCAGGTCACAGTCCTGGCCTAAGTCTCCATCTGCCCCGACCCCATAGTAGGTCGAGCAGTCTGTCTCAGAATCATCTGTAATATATCAACGGTATCCTGTCAGGAAAATAAACAAGTACAAAACATTAACAGCAGTTCCATATGAATTGACAAATTCTATAAGAGGCAGTCATAATAAAATACAAGACAAAATCAACAGAAAATATAAACAGGATGTGAGTACTGAATATCATAACATGGTGAGAAAAGTACTGAATGTAGAACTGAGTAGGATATATGATATAATAAAGTAAGTATAAAATGTGCCATGAATTATTAGAGCGTTATGTGATCGGCTTGAAAATAGGACATGCTATCTACTTGGCCCGACAATCACAAGAAAATCTCTGGAAAGGGTTATGTCGGCCAACCTGGATAACGAGCACAAGGAATAAGATCTCGCTACACCCTACGTGAAGTGAAGGTGGCGCAAGCACAAAAATAGTAACAGGATGGCTTTGATCACATAGCCCCTAATAATTCTCCATCCCCGAGTAGTATAATGGATCCGAACATGTCATGTCATGACACGGGATTCAAAAGTAGGGGGCCAGCCCATTCCCAAATCGGTGTCTATACAAGTACACAAAAAACAAGATCGAACAATGTACCAATATACCAGGAAAGTCCAGGAATAATATCTCATGACAGGATCCGACATATACTAGTCCGTGAACCATCGTGTCGAAAATCAAGTAAGATACTACAATTGAATCGGATATAGCAGATATCAAGACAATGAAAACTATCAGTGAATGTACTCGTCGCGGTCCTGAGCTGTCAGTGAGAATAGATGCTCAGAGTGATGTCACAGACCTAAATATGAGATATCATGAGTTAATTAGGTTTTAACAGTGTATGACATGATTTCTAGTATATGCTATGCAAATCTAGGTCAAACTCAGTCAAACTAAGTCACACCAAGTCAACTAAGTCAAACTAAATCAAACTAAATCAAACTAAATCATACTAGGTCTAACAAAGTCAAACTAGATCAAACTAGGTCATACTAAGTCAATCTAAGTAAATCTAAGTCATACTAAGTCATACTAGGTCTAACAAAGTCAAACTAGATCAAACTAGGTTAAACCAAGTCAATCTAGATCATACTAGGTCAAGGGTTGACCTACAGTTGACTTTTGGTCAACTGGTCATCTCTGGTCAACTTCTAATCCAATCTAGGTCTAATGTTGACTTGTAGTTGACTTTGAGTTAAAACAGTCAACCTTAGTCAAACAGGATAAAATCTAAGTCAAGTATCCTATTCTTAACCTTTACCTACCAAGATAACTCACTTCTAACCATTACCTACAAAGATAACCGACTTCTAACCATTACCTACCAAGATAACCCAATACCTTAGATACTAGGTAATACCCTTACTTTAGTAATATATTACCTTAGGTTAGTAGATAACTCACTAACCTAGGCTAATAGATCCTACTAATACTTTAGACTAGTATCTAACCATCTATCTCAATATCCTACCAATACCTTACCCTTAGACTATAGGTAATCTCCATTACCTTGTCAATACCTTAGACATTACCTTAGCCTACTAATTTACCCTCTAAGATACTGATTTGTATCTTAGGATACCCAACTCATCTATATCCTAAGACACTAACGTAGATACTAGATACTAGTAAGATACCAACCTATATCTTATCCCAAGATACCATATACCTTAGTCCTATTGATATCCTAATAACAATACCTTAGTTGTAAACCCAATACCTTAGTCTAGGTATAAATACCTTAACTACCAAAATACCAATCTTAGATATTTAATATCTATCCTAAGCTACTAGCTAACCAATAACTTAGATATCTAACCTTAGTTACCTAGGTAAACCCAATACCTTACCTTGTAATAAGGTAAATCCATTACCTTAAGGTAAGGTAAACCATTACCTTGGTTGAAAACTAATACCTTAACCTCTAATACTAATACTTTAAATATCTAGCTCTAACCATCCACCCTAAAATATTAGATAGACAATACCTTAGTATCTAATACCTTAGTATAAAGTAAACCCCCTCTACCTTGTAGGTAAGTCCCCTTTACCTTGTAGGTAAATATATTACCTTAAGGTAATAGGCAAATACCTAAAATATCCTAAGATACCACTATGGTATCTCAAGATATCACTCTATATCCTAACTTATATCTCTAATACAAGATACTAACCAACTCTAACATATAACTTCTAACCATCTATTCTAACTTAGAAACCTAACACAACTAATATCCACTAACTAATATCTAACCATAACATATATGTATATATATCCATCTCTAACTCTAACCAACTAACATATGTCATCTCTAACTAACATAATATAGACTAACACAACTAACTATCTAACTTATACAAGATATCACTATATAACTTCTAAGATACCTCTAACCTCTACATAGATTCTAACATAACCACTAACATACTAACATATTCATACATACAACATCTAAATCCCTCTCCACTCCAACACTAATACACACATAAACACATATACCAAATCTACCCCCTCTCTTCTAACACACCCATACACATTTATATACAAACACACTACCACTCAACCAAAACACAAATCACTCAACAAACCACACTAGCCTCAAGTCAAATAGGATAGCATGATCCTCCCAACTCTCTCACCTTCACAACACACACACTACACTACCATCTATACAACATCAAACACATACTAGCACATATCCTCTATCAATCTCACTTCTCTCCACTAACCACACACATCCTTATCTCATTCAAACGCACACACAATACTAACATATATTACATAACAATAATATATATATACATATATGTACTATATCATACATATTCTTGACAACCTATGATACTTACATTCACATGATATCCATACTATATAGGCTCATATGTTACACAAAATGCCTATGTCGTATAGTAACTCTTCTACTTAAAATCAATACTGTACCAATTGGGCCTTCACTAAATTCTAGGATTAAAGTATGTTGTAGCTCTTCGTGTTAGATTTCCGAAACTTCAAACGGATCGTATTTTCGTGTCCGGAAGCTCCCGGAATCGCAAAAACACCGAAACGCGTTCATATTTCGGACAGCTGATACTCAAACAGTTTTACAGAAAGTTCTAGAACGAATTTGGCTTATTATATATATATATATTTGGAAAGCTAACTTCGATACGCTTCTTTTTAAAAACGAAAGATTAATCGGAGTCTTGAGCTAGGAGTTATGGCATTTCTAAGTTGCTCTGGCCACTAAAAACGTGGATAAAAATTATGACGAATTTGGGTTGTTTTGAACAAAAGAAACACATGTAGGCAAAGATACTTGGATACCAACATAGCTATCCAAATAAAACTTATTCTAACCATCCTAACTAAGATCAATCCACTCTCTAACCATCCTAAAATTGAAATTAAACCACAAAATAGCCTATTTGCATAAACACAAACACATGGGGTGTCCTATATTGGAAACTCCACAACTAGGATACCAAACCTATTCAAACTTCCTAAAGAGGACTCCAAAGAGCCTCAAATTAAAATCTAATGGTTGTACATGCATGGGGGTGGATCCTACGGATTCAAATCTAACTAAAATGCAAGAAAAATTAAAATAGAGAGATGGTTATACCTATTGGAAGTAGGATCCCAATGATACACTCAAAGGACACGGTTTCGACACGAAAGCTCCTCCAAAATGGATACCCTTATTGGAATTATTTAATAACTAAGGGGCCACACATGTAAAATTAATTGTGTTTAGGCTAACTAAATAATTAAGCCAAATTAAAGTGGTCTATTTGGAAATTGGCTTAAGGGTATAATTGTTATGGAATTAATGTGTAGATACCGGAGATAATTCTAATTTGATGAGGGGCCAAATTAGAAATATCAAACATATAATTATATGTGTTCATTAGGGTTATGGTCCCCAACTTATACGGCCACCAAAAGAGAGGTTTTCTCTTTTTTTCTTCTGCATCCCCATCAACAGAAAGAGAAGGACAAAGGATTCAGATTCTTCTTTGTCATTAAGGATCGTAGCAAGTTGGAAGATCGAACCCAATAAAGAGACATTCGTTTCAAGATCCATCAAGTCTAGCAATGGATTCAGGTATGCTTCCGTAATTTATTTATGTGAAGAACAGTTTGGCAACTCTAGAGGGGGGTGAATAGAGTTTATATAGAAAAATAGCCAATTAAAAATAACTCTTTCACCGATAATAAATAAGCAGAGTAAAGTGCGGAAAATAAATGAAGAGCAGAAGAGCATACGCAAACACAGCGATTTTAACCTGGTTTCCCTCGTGGAGGACTAGTCCAGGCCTGAGAACTCTAGCTCAGGATTAAATCCACTATTTGTGAAATAGTAGTTTACAACCCATGCCTTTTCTTCAGAAGAGCACGTCAACTTCTAACAGAGGATCGCAGTGGCGATTTGCTTGGAATTGTCCAAGCGACTTCTTCGACTCTTGCACAAGAATCCTAACTGAGAGATGCTGAGCACTCGAGACTTAGGAGGCTTGTGGCTAGTAGATGGGAAGGGTATGGCTTATTGAGCTTATAAGAGAGAAGAAGAGAAGATTGGATGATTTGAAATGAGAGAATTCATGCCCTATTTATAGTGTTTTTATAGGCAGAATTCGGCCAGAATTCGGGTAGGAAAATTCAAAAATTTGGCCGTTGGACAACTAGCAACCAGCTAACCCTAAAATTAGGGTTCCTGATTTCTAGGGGACAGTGTTCGGCCCGAACTCTGTGTGGAGGCAGAGTTCGGCCCGAACTCTGTCTCCAGAGCACATAGTGGTTCTAAGGGGACCAGTGGGCAGTTTTTGGTTTAGTGAAGCTTGGGATTTTGGGTAGGTTATAGACTAAGTTCCAAGAGCTCAGCATGACTCAGAGTACACAAGTCTAGAATCAATGAAATTATAAAATACAGACTCCAGAATACACTGAGAGCCGAAGACTGAGCTGTCATCTGTCTTGAACTGAATGCAGTCGTCGTGTGTCGTATTGAATTAATACAAATATTATTTAGTCAATGTAGTCAATATTTGGTTGACTGTGACTTTGTGTCAACAATCTCCCCCATATTGATAATTGACAAAATAATATGTATATTTCAATATTCATACCTGGACACAGTTGATTGTAACATAGCTCCCCCATAAACGATGCCTGAGCTAAAAGAAGATAGCTCCCCCGTAAACCATGAACGGTGTCGAGCTAGAAGCTATAGCTCTCCCCGTACAAAATGCATAGAACCTGTGACCTGATAGATAATATTTCCCAGAGCAAGAACAAGCACAGATATACACAGATATACGAATGCATAGAACCGGTGGCCTGATAGATAATATCTCCCAAAAGCAAAAAAAGCACAAAACTATAAAATATACATTATTTCTCCCCCTTTTGGCAGTTAGCAATATAAGAAGCAATGAATAGTAATGCAACCACACCAAGCAGAGAAGAACAGTGAAATACTAAGCAAAATAAGTCACTGACATAAAGTAAACTATGATAAGGACAGAAAATGTCATCCACCAAACCAAGTGGCCAACTCATAAACAGAGTACATAAAACCGGCTACATAAATCCATAATAAACTAAATAACTGAAAGCAAAAAATAACTAAGATCATCAGCAGTAGCAGCAGCAGATCGAGCCTATCTCCATCACGGAGCACGAGAAGGTCCTGGAACATCGGAAGGACCAGGGAAGGAGCGACGAGGGTCCACAAAAGCATCATCCGGATCCATGTAACGCATAACCCACGGATCATCAATACGATGACCCGCGCACGCTGGATCCCTCTCCATGGGAATGTGCAGATGCTGAGACAGAGAGTACCGGATATCATGCAGAGAGTTGCCGAGAGCACTCATCTGCAGAGTGGTACGATAGTCTAGCTGTGTCCAGCGATCGTCCTCAAGAGTAAAACGATCCCGGAGCATGGTCTGAATGGACTCAAGAGTGGCAGGTGGAGGAGGTGCATCCTGACCAAAAGGAGGGGCGTCAGGCTCCTCATCATCAGAATACTCAGAGGCCTCAGGAGAGGCGACAACTGCCTGAGTACGGCGTGCCTTGGACAGAAAAGCAGGAGCAGGCAAGAACTGACAGTCATGAATAGGAATGATGAATGCACGAAAAACCATAGGAAGGTATAAAGGATAAACCAACGCTCTTGGTTTCTTCCTACAATTTATCATCCAATCCATCATTGTCCTAGGAAGATTGAATGGGATACGATAATGGAGGTGATATAAGGCATAAATCTCAAAGTAAGTAACTTCATCTGTTGAGCCAGCCTTGGGCAAGATAGTATTGAACACGATGCGATGAAGTTTATAAAAGTAGGGGGTGAGATGCTTGGCCTTTAGCTTGCGAGGACTTACGTTAGGAGCACATAAATCCTCCTTGAATCCTTCAAGGGAAGTATCGCCAACAAATTGAAGTTGACGTGCTTCCACAAGCTTGTCCCACACATCAAGATCCGGGAGAGCAAGAAAGTCTCCCAACTCAGAATCATTGAAGGCAATGTTAATGCCAGCAACCCGGGAATAGATGTGGGTTGCATCGTGAGTCAGATTACAGTAGAACATTTGGATTGCACTATGGTAAATGACAGAATTGGAAGCAACTAGTTCATCCAAACAAAGATCACGAAATAAAGATGCATATTGAGAAAATATTGTGAAATTGATGGGATGGCCCCCAAACACCGGACGAGTCCTAAAATCGCTAAACCATTCATTAGAGACGTCTAGCGACACAAATAGACGGTCGTCGTATGTGTTAGGGTCATCGGGACACGGCGGATTGAACAACGGATGAATGGGGTGTGTTTCAATAACTTGTTCAATCGGAGGAGGAGGAACCGAAGAGGAAGCTCCCTCATGTCGAGTCCTTCTCCTCGTTTGGACAAGCGAGATGCCATAGAGAACTTGAAAATGATAGAAGGAGAGAGTTATACCTGAAAATAATACCAAACAGTGGAAGAGAATGATGAGAAACCCTTTTTCCTTGATTTTGAGGAGCAATGGAGCACTCTAGATCAAAAACTAGGGTTAGGGTTTGAAGGAAAGAGTTTGGAGAGGTGAGGAAGGAGGCAATGGTGAAGGAGAGAGAAGGAGTCCCGAAATAAAATAGGGGTTTGTCTTTGGTCGGATGAAATATTGACCATAGGATCTAAATTGATCCAACGGCAGAGCCAGATCCCGACGCTGGAACTTAGGGACCGAACTCGGCCCGAACTCTGTTAGGGGCAGAGTTCGGCCCGAGTTCTGGATCAGTGGTCCAGAACTAAAAGCAGGCTGAAAAGATAGAAACATTGATTAAGTGTTGAACAAAAGATTTTGAGGATAAAAGATTGATGAAAACAATGAAGTACATAGAGAGGTACACAAAGGTCATAATAACTTTAGGAAAAATCAATTAGGCAATAATAAATCGGAACAAACCATATAACAAGGAAATATATTGTAATTCAGTATTTCAAATTTGCCATGGGTTAGCTGCAGGGGCCGGATCCCAGCTAGCGGTAGTCCTGAGGACTAGTGCACCGTGTCGCTTAGGCTTTTACGCCTTTTTGTCAGAAGGACCCTTTCGGCTTGTACCCATAATAAATTCGTCATAAAAGAATCAAATATACTCGATATTTACGCAAGTAAGTCTCAACTTATAACTGCTTCATCCAAAATTCCGAGTTCACGACAAAGAAAATTGAAGCGCTCTTCGGATAATGGCTTAGTAAAGAAATCTGTTAGCTGATGATCAGTGTCAATAAATTCTAAGTTAATCGTGCCATTTTACTGATGATCACGCAAAAAGTGGTGTCTGATCTCAATGTGTTTAGTGCGTGAGTGGCAGACAGGATTCTTAGTCAAATTGATGGCACTAGTATTGTCACAGAATATAGGAATATGCATGAAAGATAACTTATAGTCCTCAAGGGTTTGCTTCATCCATAGAATTTGTGCACAACAACGCCCAGCTGCTATATATTCAGCTTCTGTTGTGGATAGTGCGACAGAGTTCTGCTTCTTGCTAAACCATGAGACTAAAGCCTTTCCTAATAAATGACACGTGCCGCTCGTACTTTTACGGTCGACCTTGCATCCAGCAAAGTCAGCATCAGAGTAACCGATGAGGTCAAATAATGTTGACTTAGGATACCATAGGCCCACTGTAACCGTACCCTTAAGGTATCGAAAGATACGCTTAACCGCGGTCATGTGAGATTCCTTAGGATTTGCTTGATATCTAGCACATAGGCAAACACTAAACATGATATCGGGGCGACTAGCAGTTAAATAAAGTAAGCTGCCTATCATACCTCGATACTTACGTTGATCAACGGGTTTGCCGCTCTCATCTGGTTCGAGTTTGGTTGATGTAGCCATTGGAGTGCTGATTGGTTTGATGTTGTCAAGATCGAACTTCTTCAGCATGTCCTTGGTATACTTCGATTGACAGATAAAAGTTCCATTTGCCAGTTATTTTACTTGCAGACCAAGAAAGTAGTTGAGCTCTCCCATCATGCTCATCTCAAATTCCGTCTGCATACACTTGGCAAATTCTTGACAAAGAGTTTCATCAGTAGACCCAAAATAATATCATCAACATAAATCTGAATTAATAAAATGGTGTCTTTAAAAGATTTTATAAACAGTGTAGTGTCAATTTTCCCTTTTGAAAAACCTTTCTCAAGTAAGAAGCTACTTAGCCTTTCATACCAAGCTCTGGGGGCTTGTTTGAGGCCATAAAGTGCTTTCTTTAGCTTGAACACGTGGTCGGGAAATTTGTGATTTTCAAAGCCAGGAGGTTGTTTCACATAAACTTCCTCCTTAATAAAACCATTCAGGAAAGCACTTTTCACATCCATTTGAAATAATTTAAAGTTTTAAAATTAGCAAAAGCACAAAGCATCCGAATGGATTCTAGTCTAGCAATAGGAGCATACGTCTCATCGTAGTCGATACCTTCCTCTTGGTTGTATCCTTGAGCTACTAGACGAGCTTTGTTACGTGTGACTGAACCATCTTCATTTACTTTGTTTCTAAAAACCCATTTAGTACCAATTATCGAGTGATTAACCGGTCTAGGAACGAGTTCCCATACTTGGCTTCTCTCGAATTGGTTGAGTTCTTCTTGCATAGCAGAAATCCAAAATTCATCATTAAAAGCTTCAGAAATGTTTTTAGGCTCTACTTGTGAAATGAAGGCAGTGCTAGCAACGGAGTCTCTTAGTGATGATCTAGTAGTTACTCCACGTGAAACTTCTCCCATAACTAAATTTTCTGGATGAGAAGGTTTGAAAGAGAATTTCTTAGGCAAACCCTCCAGAGAATTAGTTTCGGTTGAAGTATTCATTGGAGTAGAAGTTGATGGCTCAACGTCATCATCAAGAGTACTTGCTGCACTGTTGTTTTCATCAAAAGTCACATTTGTTGACTCTTCCACAATAAGTGACGTTTTAAAAACTCTATATCCCTTACTTTTGGCGGCATAACCAAGAAAGATACCATCGTCAGCTTTGGCATCAAATTTGCCTAAGTTGTCTTTGGTGTTAAGGATAAAACATCTACAACCAAAAACTTTAAATAAAAACATTGGGGTTCTCCCAAACCAAAGCTCATAGGGTGTTTTCTTCGTAATGGGACGAATCACGCACCCTATTCAAAATGTGGCATGCTGTACTAACAGCTTCTGCCCAAAAATATTTCGGAAGTGAAAATTTATTCAACATGACTCTGGCCATATCGCCGAGAGTTCTATTCTTCCGCTCCACAACACCATTTTGTTGAGGAGTTCTAGGACAAGAAAATTTATGATCAAAACCATTTGCATTACAAAAACTTTCAAAATCATAATTTACGAATTCGCCTCCATGATCACTTCGGATTCGAGTAATCATGTAGCCTTTTTCGTTTTGAACTTTCTTTACAAAAATTTTGAAAGCAGAAATAGCATCGCTCTTATTAGCGAGAAAGAAAACCCATGTAAATCTCGAAAAATCATCAACAATAACAAATGTATAAAGTTTGCCTCCAAGGCTAGCTATTCTACTAGGACCAAATAAATCCATATGAAGTAGTTGCAAGGGTCTAGTAGTACTTACAGAGTTGATAGAATGAAATGAGGATTTAGTTGTCTTGTTTAGTTCACATTCGGCACATACCGTATCCTTTTTGAACGTGATGTCAGGCAATCCTCTCACTAGCTTCTTGGTGGAAAGCCTGGATATAGCATCCATGTTGGTATGACCAAGACGCTGGTGCCAAAGTAGTCGTTCGTCTTTGTGGGCATATAGACATCTACCTGCATTGTTAGTATTTATAGAAAGATAGAAAATGTAGATGTTGTCCTCTCTTTTCCCTTCAAAAGCAATGTCTCCTGTTAACCTATCATAGATGTAGCAACTGTTTTGTCCAAAGTTAATATCATATCCATGATCAGCAAGATGACTAATGCTGAGCAGGTTATGCTTTAACTCGGTCACTAGGCAGACATCCTTTATTACAGGAGAAGGAGGATGACCAATGATACCATTACCTATAATGTGCCCTTTGAGATTGTTACCGAAGGATACGTATCCTTCTCTCTTCATCGATAGTGATGCAAAAATTTGCGTCTTCCGTCATATGTCGCGAGCATCCACTATCGAGAATCCACTTACTTTCAGTTGAGGAGGGAAGGTCCACCTACATCAAGAGTAGATGTGACCTTTGGTACCCGAGTTCTTGAGGGTCCTGAAAAGTTAGTCTTTGGGAACCAAGCATATATCCTTTTATCTACAAGTCTTCTAACTCTGCACTGTGGTGAGATGTGTCCATGTAATCCACAATAAGTACAGATAGTATTCTTATTTATACGGAGCATGAGAATAATATCTATAAGCAACAGGATGAGGATGGACATGATGTGAAGAGTTAGTATGGTGAAGATGATTATGCATGGAATAAGTGGCATGGTGATGGTGTCTATGAGGCATAGAATGATGGTCTTGTCTATGATGTGTGACTTGCTGATATTGTCTAGATGGCATGGCATGATGATTTTGTCTATATGGTATATGAGAACCTTGTCTATATGGCATTGCATGATGATTTTGTCTATATGACATGGCATGATGATTTTTATGTGTGGAGTGATGTTGATTGTGTCTTTGTGCATGATGAGTGTGTACTGAGTGAGAATTGTTCTTACGTGCACGTGGTTTGTGAAAGTTTGTGTATATAAATGCATGGTTATGTGCTGCATGAGAATGACGTGATTGACTAGCATGAGTGGTATTGTGTCCATGTGATTGGGTTTGAGGTTGAACAACCTGTTTACCCAATTTGGTTTCTAATCTTTTAGAAACAGCTTGCAGTTCATCAACCTTAATATTTAAGCCATAAATCTTAGTCATGGAAATCTTGTGTCTACTCTTTTCTTCAGCAAGCAACGTGTTGAGAGTAGTGATTTCTTGAGTTTGTTGCTCAATACGTGCTTCAGCATCATGTAAGCTTAATTTAAGCTTGGATACTTCATCAGTGTCATTAGTGGGTGATGTGTTTCTAACATTATCAAGAAGTAAAGAAATTCTTTGTATCTCATCTTCTAGACTTTTGATTTTGTCCTTGGCATATTTATATTTACCGATGACCTTTTTATGATCATCGAGTAAATCAGTGAAAGCATCGCCAAGTTCATCAAAAGAGAAGTCATCCAGAGTTTCGTTAGATACCTTGTTAGAAGTTGCCATCAGGCACACATTTGCTGTATCTTGAGGAGAGTCCTTTTCTTTCTCAGAGTCACTTGCTTCACTTTTATGCCAGATGCCTGTGTTGGCATATTTTTTTGATGAGTTCTTTTTGTATGGCTTCTCATAGCGGTTGCTCTTCTTCAGGAATGGGCAGTCTTTTCGGACATGTCCAGTTTTCTTGCAACCGTAACAAGTTGGTTCTTCTTCATCGTCTTCTTGAGATTCCTTCTTCCTTCGATTGAAGCGAAGGAATTTCCTGAAGTTGCGAACCATGAGAGCTTGGTCTTCATCATCCGAATTATCTTCTTCGGTCTCATAATGATTAGCTCTTCGTTAATGAGCTTTGAGTGCGATCTCCCTGGTCTTCGGAGCAGGCTCTTCGAAGTCCTTGAGGTCAAGCTCGTGAGTCATAAGCTTACCCATCAAGGTCTCCATTGACATTGTTGTGAGATCGTTTCCTTCTATGATGGCTGTCACCTTAGGGTTCCAAATCTTTGGTAGCCCTCTGAGCAGCTTACGAATCTTCTCGTGGTTTGAGTACTGCTTTCCAAGCGAGGATAGAGGATTGATGATGTCGAGGAATCTTGTGAACATTTGAGTGATCGTCTCACTTGGCTTCATCTTGAAAGCTTCGTATTCTTGAGTGAGACGGCTTATTTTGGATTCCTTGACCTGTGTGGTTCCTTCATGCGTCACTTCTAGAAGTCTCCATACTTCATGAGCAGTGGTGCATGTAGAGACCCTGTTGAACTCATTCCTGTCTATGGCACAGAATAAAGCATTAATAGCCCTAGCATCTAGACTTGCATGTTTCTTCTTATCGACAGAATATTTGTCGTATGGTTTCTCAATGAGGTCACCATCGACAACTATTCTGGCGGGCTTTTTGTAACCGTCAGTGACGACAGTCCACAGGTCAAAGTCTAGAGACTTAAGATAGAAGCTCATCCTTGTTTTTTAATATGTGTAGTTAGTCCCATCAAATAGGGGAGGCCTATGAGTGGACTGACCTTCACCATGATTGGAAATCAAGGATTGTGGGTTGCCATGGATCAGCTCTTAGGATGTTAGTCCTTATAAAGAGAACAGAGCTCTGATACCAATTGAAGAAATTTGGCAACTCTAGAGGGGGGTGAATATAGTTTATATAGAAAAATAGCCAATTAAAAATAACTCTTTCACCGATAATAAATAATCAGAGTAAAGTGCGGAAAATAAATGAAGAGCAGAAGAGCATACGCAAACACAGCGATTTTAACCTGGTTTCCCTCGTGGAGGACTAGTCCAGGCCTGAGAACTCTAGCTCAGGATTAAATCCACTATTTGTGAAATAGTAGTTTACAACCCGTGCCTTTTCTTCAGAAGAGCACGTCAACTTCTAACAGAGGATCGCAGTGGCGATTTGCTTGGAATTGTCCAAGCGACTTCTTCGACTCTTGCACAAGAATCCTAACTGAGAGATGCTGAGCACTCGAGACTTAGGAGGCTTGTGGCTAGTAGATGGGAAGGGTATGGCTTATTGAGCTTATAAGAGAGAAGAGAAGAGAAGATTGGATGATTTGAAATGAGAGAATTCATGCCCTATTTATAGTATTTTTATAGGCAGAATTCGGGTAGGAAAATTCAAAAATTTGGCCGTTGGACAACTAGCAACCAGCTAACCCTAAAATTAGGGTTCCTGATTTCTAGGGGACAGAGTTCGGCCCGAACTCTGTGTGGAGGCAGAGTTCGGCCCGAACTCTGTCTCCAGAGCACAGAGTGGTTCTAAGGGGACCAGTGGGCAGTTTTTGGTTTAGTGGAGCTTGGGATTTTGGGTAGGTTATAGACTAAGTTCCAAGAGCTCAGCATGACTCAGTACACAAGTCTAGACTCAATGAAATTATAAAATACAGACTCCAGAATACACTGAGAGCCGGAGACTGAGCTGTCATCTGTCTTGAACTGAATGCAGTCGTCGTGTGTCGTATTGAATTAATACAAATATTATTTAGTCAATGTAGTCAATATTTGGTTGACTGTGACTTTGTGTCAACATTATGTTCTTCATCTCATGAATCGATAGGGCACAATAAAATTTCTAACATGTGGTATCAGAGCCTTCCTGTTTGATTTATGAGGTTGAAGTTTCAGAATCAATTTTTGTTATTGTTCAGAAATCATAGATCCTTCATTCTAATTTTAATTTAGGGTTCCAATGGTTAATAAAAATATTTATGATACACAAATATTAGATCTACAGTTTCTCAATAACTGATTTCTTGATACACGAATAAAATTTTGTTCCGGCCGGATCATGCTGGACATGTATCCAAATGATACATCCATAATTAATGGACTAGGATGGAACTTATGTTTGTGTTGTTTGATCAAAATTGTTAGCAGTAATACACATGATGGGTTATAATTTATGGTGGTATATAATTTATATATTTCCTTAGTGTTATACTAGATGGCTAAATAAAGAGAACAACTATTGGGATCTTGTCTTCTATTTCTGAGTTATTTTCGTACATAAACAACTGTTCCAACATGTTTGCACATCATAATTTATTTATTTTATTTTTTGTATACATGGTTCTCCATTGCTTATAAGTACATTAATTTGCTGTCAATCCTCGTTGATTTTATCGCCATATTAAGAAAATCTTGATAGAATTCATAATTTATGTACAAAAATGATCTCTCAGTTCATGCTTAAATATTAGATATAGACGCATGTGATAATGACCTAGAAATTCTCCATTATATTAAATATGCATGAATATGCTTATTGCTGGACATGTGATAATATGGAATGTCGGTTAGATTCCAATTACTCATGCTGATAGATATTTGGTGTTACTCAATTTAGAGTATTTTCCAATCTAAGTTGATCATTGGAGGACAAATTGGAATCAAATATAGACAATTTTATGTTTGGCATAAATTTAGTTTCCAATAAATTTATGTTCTAAGTCATATATTTGATGTAATCTATTGACGTACATATCTTCAGCAGATTATTTTAATATAATCTTTATGGGTTATTTGAAGCAATCTATTGGTCCATATCTTCAGTAAAATATTACGTGAATTTTATTATGTTGACAATGCTCAGTTTAGTCAAATTAAGAATATTTGTCTGAATCATGTAAAGAGATTCACATGCTTATGATTATCTTATTTGAGTTGTAATATTTTAATTATGCATGTACATAAAGTTTTGGACATGATTCGGTTTTGTAAAATTTAGTCAATATTCAAAAAATTTTGGTGCCTTTTGTGACTAGCAATAGTCGTCTAATATTCTAAATAGACCCATTGAAATAAAATATTGCCAAAGTGACCTCTCTAGCGTAGATAGTCTATGAGGGATGTTAGATGTTTGCGTGTGTAAATTTATGCGAGTATTAGCCGGCCCAAAGGAAGGTTAATACTTGGCCGAATTGCACGCATACTTGTGGTGATAAATGTGTGACAATTATACGGTTTACATGTGAATAATAACCCGATCCAAAGATAAGCTTATTATTTGACATGACTTATTGTTAACGTTTGACCAATACACCCAAGAATACCATTTGCAGTTAATATCACTGTCCAAAGACTTGATATTAATGATGTACTAGGTATCTTGAGATGGAGTTCACCATTATTTGAATTTGTTTGACTATATTTTACGCTTTGGTTATTTGTTAGAGCATGTTTTTTTTGTTGCTTTGTTCTCTTTACAGTTAATGTTGTTAAAATATCTGCCAATAAGATTTTAATTTTCATGTTTAATGGGATAAACTTTAAGGGCAAAAAGAAATGAATACAGTAGCTGCTAAGGGTCCAGATCAAAAGAAACAACAATATAAAACTAAGGGTTGTTCTTTTGTGATAAAATATGACACATAAGGAAGAAATGTACAAAGTACCACACATGGCGTATAAAGAAAAGTACATTTCTAAATTTGATCTGTTCTGAGGTTAATTTAGATTTAGTACCATAAAACTCATGGTAGTTAGATTCTGGTGGGACTACCCATAAATGTTCTAGGCAAGGTTGTCTGAGTTACCGAAAGTCAATTGATGGTGAAAGATACATCTATGTGGGTGACGGCAATTCGGTAGAAGTAAAGCAATAGGACTTTCAGGTTATTTTTAGGAACCAATTATTATTTGGATTTGATACACACTTTTATTGTACCGTCTTTTAGACAAAATTTAGTTTCAGTTTCCTTAATGGACAAATCTGATTATCATTGTTCATTTGGAAAAAATAAGTTTAGTCTATCTTTAAATTTAAATATTATTGGTAACGGTTCCTTTAAGGTTTATGATAACCTATATTCAGTTGAAACTATTGCATCTTATAATGAAACCTTGTAAGTGAAGTCATGTGGTACTAAACACAAAATTAATAATATTTTTTTAGCCTCATTATGACATAAGCATTAGGTCACTTCTCTAGAAATAGAGTTGAACGATTTGTGTCTGATAAGATTTGGATTCCATTGACTTTATAGACTTTAATGTTTATATTGAATGTGTAATGGGAAGACAGACCAAAGTTAAATTATAAGCAGCTACTTTATGGTTATGCTACAGATCAAGGGATTGATAATTATACAATCCCACACTATTTTTTTTTTGAGACGAGAAGTGTAATATTTTTTGAGGATGTTGAGTTTGGGGGAGAAATAAAGTCCGGATCATTGTCTTTGAGAATGAATCAATTACGATTCCTACTATCACTTTTGACGATGTGTAGGATTCTATACCTATCATGATCAAGAAGTGAATTTAGGGCCTCAATAAGACAATGTCGAATTACCTCTATAAGTCGTTGTTGAGATACCTTAACAACGACAACGTAGCGGCACCCCATTCAAGATAAGTTAATTATTCCTAAGGAACAAACTCAACAACCTCAAGAACCGATAATATTAAGATGGTCCACCAGAGAAAGGAGAAATATAATATCGAATATATTGTCATATTTTTCTAGGAACGTGAGAAAGACTGTGGATACTGGAAGATGATCTAATCAACTTCTGTCAGGCCATGGAAAGTTCCAGTTCTCGAAGTGGATTGATACAATAAATAAGGAGTATAAGTTCATGCAAGACAATAAAGTTTAAGAACTTGTCCCATTACCAAAAGGTATGAAATCCATTGGTTGCTGTAAGCCTCCTGAATTTCCGGGATTTATTTTTAAATTTTCTAAATGAATTATTTTCGATAATTTATTTTTATTTAATTAATTTTGATCATTAAATGCTCTTTACCGTGACTTTGATTTCTAGAGCATCAGGGATGCCAGTCTCTGGAAACTTTCTTCTTGAAGTTTGTATTAGACAAGATTATCTTCAATTTGATATATTATGTCCCACTCAAACTAGTTCCCTTGTGCTCCATTTGCTTCGCGCAACTTTTTGGTCAATTCGGACCAATTTATCGTCTGTCGTAATTCGTGACTTAATTTCCAACCTAATTTTCAGGCCCGACATCGGTCCAATCCAGTCGACCCAATATATGGCCCTGGCCTGTTTTGAGTCTACTATGCACGTGCCACTTGCGTGCCAACAAGTTGATCTCCCTTGTGCTCCCATTTCATCCATGATTTTAATTGGGTTAAATTGTTATTTTAATTAAATCTTGGCCCCAACTCAACCAAACTTGGCCCAACACCCAACCCAATTGGGTGTGACCCCTGTCATGACTACCCATACACCCCCTGATATTTTTCTTTTTTCTACTCAAAATATCTCTCTTCATGTATAAATATCTCTACTTCTCTCTTATATATATATATATAATATATAAATATAATATATAAATATATATATATATATATATATATATATATATATATAACTTTCCCTCTCTTCTCTACACACCTTACCCCTTCACCTCTCTACCAGCATACACCTCACCCCCTTTCAGCCGACTTCTCTCTCTCCCTTTTCTATATCTCTCTCTCTCCTCTCTTCTCTCTCCCTTTTCAATATACTCTCTCTCTCTATTTCACACACTCTCTCTCTTTCTATATATTAATATACACACACATATAATACTCTCTCTCTTCCTCTCTCTCATTTTCACACAGCACACTCTCTCTTATCCCTCCATGGCCGACACCACCACCACCTCCCATTCCCAGCCTCCTTTTCCATTCCTCCTACTCTTCTTCATCACTCCATCATCATCATCATCATCATCATCCTCACACCAACACCATCTTCACCATTAACATCATCTACATTAACCACCACCACCACCATCATCATCCACCCCACAACCACATGCCACCGCAGCCACCACAACTCTTCTCCTCCTTGACCTCCTCTCCTGGCCGGAGCTCGGCCACCCACGGCCGAGCAGCAGTGAGCCCAACCGTGCCATGCAGCAGCACAGCGAGCAGCAGCAGTTAGCTGCGGCAACAGCAGCCGCGCGCCGCCGCGGCCAGTAGCCGCCACCGGCGAGCCCCCCCCGACCGTGCGCGACCCCGGCGAGCTTCCCCGTGGCATGCCCCCTCTCCCCGGTGCAAGAAACGCACGATTCGTGCGTTTTGCACGAAATTCCGTCGTGACGCGCGTGTTGGAGAACTCAGAAAGTACGCTTCGTCATAGCGACTTCGCACACATTTTTCGAGAGATCCGACCGTTGGATCGGCAATTTCCTTGCTCCGTCTCAATCTCGGTATAATCTCTTCACTTCCCTCAATTTTTGTTCGTTAATTTTATCGTTTGATACATCAAAATCGGCCACCAAGTTGACATTTTAATTTGAACTGTTTTTGGACAGTTTCGTGGAGCCAACTTCGCGGGATCATATCTTCATCGTCACAGCTCCATTTGGTGCGCCGTTAGTTCCTGTGCATAGCTGGTATAACCCTTTTCCTTCCCCTTAACTTTATTTCATTATGAGCACGTTTGGTTGGTTGAATTCGATGCCAAAGTTGGCCATTCGAATTCGTAAATTCCAAGTTGTAAAATTTCATTTTTGAACCTGGGACTTCGGATTAAATTTTTGACACCACCAGTAGACTCGTGGCATCATTCTGGCACATTTTTATATAAATTTTGCTTAGTTTGGAGGACGTGGGTCCTGGCACGTATTTCGGTACAAATCGGGCCCTACAATCCGAGTCAATGGAACATTTTGAGATCGGCTTATCGGAATCCAATTTCGAATATACCGTTGAGTTCGTATCGTCATTCTGGACTCGTTGACATATAATTTGCTGAGTTTTATGGACATTAGCTCTGACACGCATTTCCGTGCAAATCAGATTCCAATATCCGGGTCAATGGACCATTTTGAGATCGGCTCATCGGAATCCAATTCCTGATATACCGTTGAGTTTGTATCGTCATTCTGGATTCGTGGATATATATTTTACTAGGTTTTGAGGACTTTTATTCTGGCACATTTTTCGGTACAAAGCGGGTCCGACACGGACACCGTTTTGACCCAAAATTACCTTTTTACTCCTGTGTCTAAATTGGACTTATGGATAGGATATCCTAGCTAATTTGACCATTCTGAACACATTGGTAATGGTTGTTTTCCCATCCGACAACATCTGTAGATTTTTACCCTATTATTATAATCTTTCTCCTTTTGTTTTATTTTGAGATCCATCGATTCCAGTGATTTCACAATCACTGAAATTGATATGTTGACCCTGTAGATGTTTATAGAGACTAGCTTTTACCCTGTTGACCTTGGTTGACTACTTTGACAGAACGTCGAAGTAGAGTCAACATTTGACCTAGGTTAGACTAGTTTTGACCTTGGTTGACTACTTTGACTGAACGTCGAAGTAGAGTCAACATTTGACCTAGGTTAGACTAGTTTTGACCTTGGTTGACCACAGTTAACTATTTTGACCAAAAGTCAACCAGAAGTCAACCGTAGCCTAAAAATTGACTAGAACTTGACCAAAGTTGACTAGTCGACCCAAAGTCAACTGTTAGTCAACATTTGACCTAGTTTAACCTAGAGTTGACCAGATTTGACTAGAGTTGACCAATTGACCAAAAGTCAACTGTAAGTCAACCCTTGACTTGCCTTGACCTAGTTTGACTTAGTATGACTTGATTTTTCTTCCAAACCCTTATATTGATAGAGTATTCCACCTATAGGTCCTCGAGGCACTGTTTTTGGACTCAGTCGACTTATCTATCACATCACAGGCGAGTACATTCTCTGATAATATTTTTGTTTTATGATATCGTCTATGTTTCTTGTATTTAGTGTAGTATCCTTGTTCTCTTGACACATTGTTCATACGGATTGGTATTTCTCTGGATCCCGTCATGAGATATTATTTCTTGCTTTCTTTGGTATATCTTGTGCAAGTCTTTCTTGTTTCTTGTGCATTGTATAGACACGATTCCTGCGAAGGCTAGCTACCCTTTCGGAGAATCGCGTGTCATGATGTGTCATGGTTGGATCCACTATACTAGTCGGGGATGGGGAGTATTAGTGTAGATGTATGGTCATTATCCACCTTATTTATTCTTGTAGACCTTGTTTAATAGCCAATCCTACACTCCACGTATGATTGGCCGGATCATTAGACCTTGTGCAGACCCAAGCCGGCCACATATTGAAACTAGTACTCACACACTTAGATAGATGATTTTTGATTCTTGTACATGCCATGATCAGTTTTACTTGCCTTGTTCTAGCTCTAGATTTACAGCTTACCTTGCCATGATACTCACATGTACATTTCATAATTTCTTGTATATTCTCTCTATTTATTGCTACATTTTCAATATCGTCTAATTTGTCATGCCCCAGAACCAAAATACTGGAGAGCGAGAGAATGACTCAGCCAGCTACGTATTACGGGTAGATGAATACCGTATAATACGATCAATGCTGTCTAAAGGACGAGAGGGTGCATACTACATGAAAGTCTCACTATGGTCATTTCACATCTATTGTCTCAATCATTCAAATAAGAAACAGAAATAGAGAACATGTAAGATAAAGTAGTAAGGCATCCCAAACGCTCAATCAAAATGTTCTTGATATCTGGCTTTACAAGAGATAGCCAGATGATGTAGCAAAGTGTACACAATTGTTATCAGCTGTAGTCTGACTTAATTACAATTATGTAAAAGTAAGTACAAGATAATCCGACTAACATGTCGGTGCCAAACGGCAAGGTATTAAGTAAATAATAAACGAATGGGAAAGTAAGGAACCCACTCGAGTCCTCCTGCGATCATCCCTCTAGTATTGACCATCTTGGAGGTAGAAGTAAGCTGAGTCCTCGGGAACCGGCTCTAAATCTGGCCATGCAAAACCAGAGAGGTTAGACCTCTAATAGCAAGTACCACAAGGAAGCACGATATGAGGAATTAAAACCAGTAATAAGAGAATATGATAAGTAGATCTCTGCTTGCCACTGGGATTCACATAACATCACGACACTTCGAACCAATCTCCCAACCAAACAAGGACAGAAGTTGGCCCGTCATGCCCTGACATTCTGATCATCTCAGTTAGGTAACAGAGTAGGTACAGCACACAAACAAATCAATTTAAACGGCAATACAACTACTACGGCATGCTACTGTGAGTTCCAAGTTATCCAGGAATTATGCAATAAAGGATTCCTCAGTTCTTACTATGTACAAGCAAGGCTAGTTCACCCAGTCAATCAATTGTGCCAATCATGAATTAGACGAGTCCCAGCGGGACGCCCGTCATCAATATATAATATACAATATATAATATAACCAGATACCACTCCCTGCCCGTGTAGCAGATTTACAGTATCTGTGGGGACCAACCGGCCTGTCGGGCACTACTAGTCCCAAGAGGGCTGCCATGTAAGAACTCGGGAATCCATTCTCTCCATGCAATTATTATTTTATTTAACTTAATAGTCTCTACGTTGAGTGAAATCCCATACCGTAAATCATGGTCATTCAAATGAGTACTTCCGTACAAGTACGATATACCCAACTCTACAACTATACCCGTACGGTTAGGTTGTAGGTCTTACATAGCGTAATACAACAATCAAAACTAACCACGGAATAATCATGCCTTGACCATCAAGTACACATGCTGCTTTTGTAGAAAAATAAATAAATAAATTGAAGCCTGCATGTGTGCCTGTATGTCAACATTCGGGATCGGCCAATCGATTATAATAGTTCATAGTTAATATGAACGTGTCTCATTCATTCAATTTAATAAGACGACTAGCCAGTCTCTTAGTTCCAACTAGGAACGCATGATCAATTATTAGTCAAGTAACAGTCGGGGTCAATTCGTGACAAGGCTTATTTGAGATTTGTGCTCGTTCCATCCTGACTGGATATGTTGAAAATATTTTAGGAGTTATGTCATTATTGGACTTCATGATGTTGCTAGCTGAGGTGGATCTCTGTAAGCCTACTTTCCAGAAAATATATTTTAAATGAACTTTTGCATATTTTTTTTTTAATTAATTGCTTGATAACTCTCTAAATAATAGATTTACTATTTTAAATAGAGTATTAGTTTTGGGTTGATTATGTATTGGGCTTCTCAGCCCATTACTGAACTTTATTGGTTCAGGATTAAAGTTTGATTGAGAGAGTGGGAAAGAGGGGAGCATGTGTTTGCACAGCTCAATCTCCTCCTTTTTTCTCTAAATCATGTGAGTTTTGTAACTAATTTTGAATTTCTAACTAAATTCCTTTTCCCCACCAGAGCGTGTGATGGCCAATGTTGGCGCCCAAACCTAGTATAAATCTCAAGCTTGATTGATCTATATAACATTCCTTCAGGATCAGTATTGCTAGAAATTCAAATCGAACCAGCCTCCCTCTCTCATCCATCTTTCCAACTCCATCTTCCCAAAATATTCTTAAACTCTGCTCTCAACCAACCATGGCAGAGAAGTATACCTCGGCGAGGAGGAGCAGCATCTAGTCATTCAACTCCAGGCGACAGTGATCGGTTTTCCTTCAGTGTCTTCGTCATCACTGCAGCGGCTTATCTCGATTTGTCGATCAAGTGAGTTGTTGAAATTATTGAGTTTCGATCTCTCTGTTATCATTTCCTTTTTGATCTAAATTTTGGATCGAAATGAAGGACAGTGTTTCCATCTCGTGGTCTCCTTTTGAAACTGTGATTCATCCTTGCACTAATTGTTACCATCAGTTGGAAGAGGTGTGGGATCGTTCTGATTTAACAAATTGATTGTGTGATTTCTTCTAATTTTGTTCTCTTCAACTTGTGTCGAGAATGTAGATCGGGATTGAAGAATTTAGATTGATTCTGTTCAAGTTGATCATTTTAAATCATTAACGCGGGTAAGGATCCATGTCCTTTCAACTGCAGTAGGAGTTTATTTCCTTGATTGATTTGATTTATTCATTGTGGTTCCCTGTATTTTGGATTCAACATATGTTATGACTAGATGGTTGATCAAATTCGTGTCAAGACAGTTGGTTGAATAAGAAAGCCTATTGACACAGGACACCAGTTCCTATGGGATTCATCTCTCGAGAAGTTCGTTGAGTAAGTTTCCCTGTACTCTGAGCAACTGCAGGAATCTTTAGATTTCATTCTAGATCTAGTTGAATGGTTAATCTAGTATAGGTTTGTGATTGTTGAGGGTGGCTATAGGAGAACCCAAAAATTTTGGGGTTATTGACAGCAACTGATTTCACATTGGGATAGTTGTTTCAGGATAGGTTATATCCAAAATGATGATTTCAGCATCTTGGGGTTGATTTTTGGTTCATCTTTTATAGGAAATGTTCATATATATATGGGAGTCCACTTACAGAAATGCATCTTGGATATTTAAGACTGACATGTTTAGCAGTCTGGATTGATTATGACAGCAGTGTTTCCTAAACTGGGATAACAGTTTTGTCTAGGAACTAGTGGTATCAGTTCCTAAACTGAACCAAGCTGTGTCAGCACATTAGATTTTACCCATTCTAGACTGAACATGAGACTGATTATGTCCTGATGATTGGGCTAGATATAGGACTGATATCTGATTTTAGATTGATAGTGGACTGAAGTTAGAATGATTAATTAGTTGGTAAGCCTGAGAAGGAGTTATAAAATGGTAAAATTATAGGACTGATTTGTAGGCTGGATATTGGACTAATATTTTACTGAGACTAAATAGCTAATACGAGGGGAGGATATGGCTTTTACACAAATCCTTCTTATTTGATACAAAATGGTGTATCAACTTTATCCAGTTCCTATGGAACACATTAAGAGCAAGTCATGATATTTAGGAATGTTAGTTTAGACTGATTTGGGATTGTGTGATGTCTGATTTTGGACTGAACTGAGACACATAGGACTGGTTTTAGCTTTGAATAGGACTGACTGATGTGTCTTAGCTGGGATTCATTGATATCAGTCCTATTAAGGGACTAAACCCCATCTGGGATTTGGTGTATAGCTGTGACATTTTCACTTGAATTACAGCAGCATCTATCACCAGTGTGTTACCTGGTTTTTTGATCTGAAGAAAATACTGTACCTGGAAGGTTGCAACCTCTATTTCGATTCCTTAAAATCAGAATTAAGCCAATGGTTATTGCTGATTAGAACAGGTCTCTAGTTACCTACATAATCAGGACATCTGTAGTGTAGTAGGCTCCAATTTAGTGAGGGAACTTTTCTTAATGGCTAGACAAAGTTTAGAATAAGTTTGGGAACCCCTATAGCTTGAAGGATGTATCTGTCTATTGACAGGAATATGCAAATACAGGATAGACAGGTTACCTCATCTTGTACTTATCAAATTGTGTTCTATGGACCATTTCAAGTTAAGGTCAGGGAGTTCATTAAGTAGGGAAGTTGGTATATTTTCCATTGATAGCAGGACTGATAGGTTAACTAGTGTAGGTGTTTTAGTTCATTATTTTTGGACTGTTTTGATCTTAGTTCTATATAGGACTGAAACTGGAGAGATACTAGACTGATATTAGAATGTGTTGAGACTGTCCTATTCAGGACTTAAATTGATATTAGATTGTGTAGAGACTGTCCTGTTCAGGACTTAGATTGTGTTGAAACTGAAATTGTATCAGTCCTTGTTTCAGTCCTGCTATTGACTAAACCTGGACAGTGTTGGTTTTGATAGATTAGCATGATTAGACTGATTTACATCTCATTTGGAAATTAAGATGGGTTGGTCATTATCTCTATGGCAATGAGTAACAGGAAGGTTCATGGTTTGTGTGGGACTGTTAGGTAGCATTCCTAGTTAGAATTTAATTCCTGAAACATGGGAAATCCTATCAAGAATATGAATATTAGGACTGTATGGATATATATATAGGACTGGTGATTGAGTTATGTGGATTATGGTAGATACTATACAGTGGACTGGTTAGATAAGTTTTGTGGGTATTTTTACAATGGATTTAATGAAATCTGTGATTGATCACTAGAATAGAATAGGACCAAATATTGGCAACATGTACTGCTGCAGTATATGTGTAGGTCTCATTAGCTATAATCGAGTTTCCCTGTATATGTTCAGGTGTTGTAGAATCCCATTGAGTTAAACATTATGAACTAAAACACTGTTCAGGAATCAAGTGGTATTGATCATTAAATCAATGAGTGATTAGTCATCTTCAGGATAACATTTGATGACCTGAGAACTTAGGTACCAGGGTCTTGGTTCAATTGAGGGACCTGAGTTTAGGATTTACTCTTCTAAAACCTGAGAATTTGTGTTGTGGACAATAGCTAATATAGGACTGGTACGCATTAGTAGGTTTTGGACTGAGATTGATTGTTCAGTTTTAACTGAACTGATTTACACCATGATGATAATATTGTACTTGAGGTAGGGTTCTCTAGTGATTGAATAGCTTGAAGTCCTTTATTTTTCTGAATAAGGGAACTGTCAAGTAGTAGCAGGTTTTAGAATGGTGGGAATGGGTGTCCTGAGAAGGATTGATGCATACCAGTGCTGTATAGGGGACTGATCATGTATCAATTCTATGCTAGGACTGAACCTTTATGAGCTGAATTCCTGTTTTCCTAACTAACCCCTTAGTATGAACCAATATGTCCTGACAACTTATAGGGACAGTCATGGTTAGGAATGTGGAGAAGGATAAATTTTGAGTTTGACTAAGTGCAAGGTTAGTTAGTTAGTTATAGTGTCTATTTGAATGTAATCTAAGTCTAGGGAATAGTTAGTAGCATATAAGTTAAGAAAAGTGTGGTAATGAAGTTGAGAATAGTTATCTCATATTGTAGGTTATGTATAGATATAGCCTGGTTGTACAATTGTAGAGATTAATAGGACATATACAATATAGGTTTAAAGTAAATTAAGGATTATGTTAAATAACTTTTCTAGATTAGAAATATCAACTTTACATTGTTGACTTATCAACTGTAAATCATAACAGGAGGACATCCAGCTTTACTACCCTTTCTCGTTCACCCGGAGCCAGGCAAGTATACTCCTCGAATTTGTTCATTTCTCATGTCTTACATGTTCATCCCTGTATCTCCTTAATTGACACGATGTATCACGGTATTGTCTGGTTTTATGTTTCATGTATTACTTGTGTCTGGGAGGGGAAATACTATAGATATGTGATCAAACCATGTTACTACTCATGTGAATAGCTTGGGTCCCGCATCGTGTACGTGGGACCAAAGCCGTACTATTTCATGATCATTGCATCTACCCAAGCCGATCAAAATCTAGATGTATTTCATTATTGCACATGTCAGAATTCAGGTTGTATTTCAGGATTCATGGTTGTATTTCATGTTCAGGTTGTATTTTATGATTCAGGTTGTACTTCATGTTCAGGCTGTATTTCATGTTCAGGACTCGTACCATGTTTCCTGTTTTACTTTCAGTATTTCCTGCTCAGTTTCATGTCTTGTCTCATTTCCTGTACTTATATATATTCCCTATTTCTTGATTCATACCATGATGTTCATATTCATTTCCTTGGATATACTTAGCTCTGCTCCTGACTAGGATATGTTGCAGGTGAGTTGGAGGCTCTGTGCGATACGTACTATGACGAGGAGCCAATTGATGCAGGAGAGCTAGCTGGTGCTACTCTTGACTTAAAGGCTGCAGAAGCCTAGAGCTTACCTTAGTTTTTACATATTATTTCCTTGTATTGAGATTAGTAGACTTACTTTCATTTGCTGGAATGTAATAGAATTCTGAGACTTGTACTTCTTTTCTGGGATACATTTATAGATGCTGTATTTTTATACTTGTCATGATATCTGGTTAGTTTCCTAGATTGGTACAGCTTACTTTTTGTGTCTAACGACAAAGGCTGGGCGTGTCCGACTCGTGTCCGATTATTCGAGAGCGGGTCGTGACAATCTCACTATTCTTTTATGTGAGTTGCCTGGTAGTCCTTAGTTTGTCTTGTTTTTCCTTCTTTATTTTTCTGTCTTATGATTCCTTCTAGTAGTTTATAATTGTTCTTGTGCCTTAGTTATCTTTCCTGTCTTATCTTCTTTAGATGTTGGGTTGTGATTGAGTACATTTGTAGCTCATGGACCTTCTAGATGTAGTGTATATTAATTGGGTACTAGACAGCGTTCTACCGCCTATACTGCGGCTTGTTGACTCAGTCATGAACTGAGTATTTGGTGAAACCTTTGCCGGTATCGATTGATTACGGATGAAATACAATGAACCTTTCCAATTGATGGATTGGCTTCTATTAAAATGAATCCAAGAGTTTTGTTGAATGTTTTCTCTCGCTGCTTGGTTTTAATGAATGCGTTTTCGTGTTGGTTTTCGATGATTGGTTTTCATTATTCGCTTTCATCGCATTCATTCCGAATCTTGAGAGAAAGAGACGAAGTATGCTAATCAACTGTTGGTGCTAATGTAGGCCGTGTGAATTGTTTGTGAACGGCGCGTGAAGTCCTTCCTTCTCTCAACTAAGATTCATCTTGGTGAGTTGCTTCAACCGAACAAACATTGATCTGTACGCCTAAGAAAAATGATCTCTAGTCCACTCCGTTGCCTTGTCCCAATGATCAACGATACCATATCCACAAAAGATAAGAGAAGATAACTGAATTGAATCAATTGCAAGAATATGTATTACTATTCTATCTGCTCGATAAGAATGATCATCTGCTTGTCACTAGTATGCTTGAAATGTAGACATGTACAGACGAACTTGTACGTGTTGAGATGAATCTGAAGGCACGAAATAAATGTGTCGTATATATGTGCATAAGTCCAAGTCTGTCTCATCTGATAGAACGGCTAGAGCATGCATTTGGTCTCGGACAACTTGTATACAAGGCAGTATTTGTCTCTCGGGTGGTATCTGGGGGCACCTGGAACCACTCGGCCTAGGAGAGATTATGAGCACCCTGGGTAAAAGAAACCCATGTAAAAGGGTAGCCGACATCTGAGTCCTTAGTGACGAGCTGAACCAAAGAGTCACAGCGGCTAATCATGGGGATAACCCATGGACCAACATGTAGAATAGTCCACCTGCATGACCCGAATGACAACTTCAATATCTGCAAGAATGAACATGAATTACTCGTTATGCAAATTATGCTAACATGTTTTGTGCAGGGATGACTACCGGCGTTGGTAAGTTGCTTATGATATATTTCTACTATCATGTTCTTATGAATTGTTAAAAAGAACCTAGACAAGTAGAAAGATCACTAGTAAATGTTAGCTCAACATATTGATTTAGTGCAAAGATTTGCGAGTTCGGCCAAAAGCCGCTCGCCAGTACATGATGTGTGCTGACCCACGTTGTGGACATCCTTTTCAGAAAACAAAAGGAGACAAGAGGATTTCAAGTGAGGCACCGAAGCTCGTCTAGCCCAGTAGAGCTCGTGGATCGCCTCGAAGTTTTATTTTCATTCCAGTCAAGTTTCAAGTTTCTTTTCCTTTTGAAGGTGTCTTTCAATTCCAGCTTGTAATAAAGGGATATCATGTATGGGCATTGCGGCTATTTTCAAAAGAGAGTTTCAAAAAGAATCATGTAGCCAATATAAGGCACTCTGAGTTTGCAAAGCTTTGTACTTGTATTCCTATCAAGTTATCAAAAAAGAAGTATTTCCATTTCAAATCTCTGTGTCCAATATTTGGTTTTCTGCAAATGAATGGGTGCGTGCGTGTGTTTTGCTTAACTAATGGGTACGTGCATGTGTTTTTGCTTGACTAGTTATTTTATGCAGGTACATGGCCTTGTGCAAGCGCAACTTAGGCTTGCACGGCATCACACCTTAGCGAGGACGATCGATCCCGCAGGGATCCAGGCAAGACGGACGACCCTAGCGGGATCGGGGTGTGACAAAGTGGTATCAGAGCACGGCTTTACGTCCTTGGCCTCTTACAAATATCATTTTCAAAAAAGTATATAAAGTATTTTGATGGCTTTCAAAAGCGTCCCGATTTTGAGTTATGAAAACCAATGCCCTATGCAATAAGTCCATAAATTTTATGAGACTGACAGAAGTTATACTCTTTTGTAGAGAAATAGCCCCTACTCGACCAGCTTCCTCGACAGATCCTATAGAACGGATCATGACATTGTTGGAACTGCAAAGGCAGGACAACGAGGAACGCAATCAAATACAACAGTCCCAAATAGAGGCCCAACAGAAACAGTTGGAGTCCTTGACTCAAATTGTCACGGCGCTTGCGGCAAATCGAGGTACCACCGTAGCGACTAAACCAACGGGAACGCCCGAGATTGAGCCCGTGGAGGGGGATGAGCCCCAGCCAGCGCAAAGGCACACTTCCTTCAGGCCAAAGGACTTCTTAGACGCGAAACCTCCGAAATTTGAAGGCAGGACATCACCCGATAAGGTGATGGACTGGATTGATAAAATGGAGAGTCTGTTCGCGTTCATAGGATTTCCGAGTAGCAAGAAGGTAGTTTGTGCCGTTATGCTTCTACGGCTGCGGGCGAAGGATTGGTGGAAGGCGAAGAAGCCGGCGTTTCTCGCAACGGCCAGGAATGGAAAGATTTCATGGGCCTTGTTCAAAAAGGCGTTTCTGGATCAATATCTGCCTCCAGCCATGAGCAAGAAGATGGAGGATGACTTCATCACACTGAAACATGGAGATATGTCCATGGAGGATTATGAGTCAGAATTTGCTAAGCTGGCAAATTTTGCTGCTGTGATGCTACCCACCGAACAGACTCGCATAAATCGATTCGTTGGAGGTCTGAATGATGACATTCAACTGAGCGTGCTGAATCGAAAATGTGGGTCATATTCTCAGGCCTTTGAGGCGGCGCTACAGGTGGAACAGTTTTGCCTGAAGAAGGCGTCCAATAAAATATAGTACAGTCGGAATCAGCTCGCCAAGAGATATCATGACGGAGAGAAAAAGACCGATAGGGAACCAAGAAATAAAATAATCTGTACCCACTGCGGTCGACGAAGACATACGAATGAGGACTGTCGCTATGCGAAAGGTTTGGTATGCAGTCACTGTGGAAAGCATGGACACACCAAGGAGGACTGTCGTGCCGCTAATCACGCTTGTTTTCGTTGTGGCCAACAGGGTCACGCCATTAGAAATTGCTCGAAAAAGAATAGAACGGATCAGAACCGCAATGATAATAAAGAGCGTGGGCAGCTGCCAAGCCCACCGCCGCTCCGAGATAATCCGCACAACCAGCAGTTGTGAAATACCAATACGGCGACAGCGTGCGTCTACAATCTCTCCACGTTGCTTGATCCAGAATGCAACAATAGTGGTGGTGAGTTTGTTTCTTAAGTTTTGAGGACAAAACTTTTTTCAGTGGGTTATTATGTAGTGCCCCGCTCCTCGCGGTCCACTATGTAATACCTACGGCTTGTTGACTCAGTCATGAACTGAGTAATTGGTGAAACCTTTGCCGGTATCGATTGATCACGGATGAAATGTAATGAACCTTTCCAATTGATGGATTGGCTTCTATTAAAGTATGTCTTGTAACTAGTGACTTTACTCAAAATTTTGGGATTGATTTTAAATAGTTTTTCTCTTCGGTATCTTTAAAAAACTCCTTCAAAACAATCATAGCACATGTTGCACATTTTGATATTGAGTTACATCAAATGGATGTCAAAACGACGTTTTTCAATGGTAACATTGACGAAACTATTTATATGGTGCAGCCAAATAACTTTGTGTCGAAAGATCCAAATAATATGGTTTGTAAATTGACAAAATTCATTTATGGACTCAAGCAAGCTTCTCGCCAGTGGTACTATAAATTTTACCAAGTTGTTACCTCGTTTGGTTTTGAGGTTAACGTTGTTGAAGATTGTGTGTATCACAAATTCAGTGGGAGTAATTTTTTTTTTGGTTTTGTATGTTGATGATATACTGCTTGCCACAAATGATATAGGCATATTGCATAACACTAAGAAATTTCTATCAAATAACTTTGAGATGAAAGATCTTGGTGACGTCTTTTGTATTAGGAATTCAAATACACCGAGATCGTTCTCGAGGTATTCTTGGATTATCACAAAAGAGCTATATCGATAAAGTGTTTAAAAGATTTGGCATGCAGGAATGCAAACCAGGTGACACCCCAGTCGCTAAAGGAGACAAGTTCAGTCTCAATCAGTGCCCTAAGAATAGCCTTGCAATTAAGAAAATATAATAGATTTTTCCTTCATGATCAGTTGTAGGGAGTCTAATGTATGCTCAAGTATGTACGCGTCAGGATATTGCGTACATATTAGGATGTTAGGCAGATATTTAAGCAAATATGGATGGATCATTGGGTAGCAGCCAAACTACTTAATTAATTAATAGAACAGAAATTATATGCTCTTTGTAGGAGATTGGATAATTCTGGAGATCATAAGGTATTTCGACTCTGATTTTGTTGGATGCCAACACAGTAGGAGATCCACATCAGGTTATGCTGACTAATAAAGATATATTTTGGATGTGTGTCAAACATGCACTCATAATTTCTTCCACCATGGTAGCAAGGTTTATAACATGCTGTGGGACATCTATTCAGGGAATATGGTTACAAAATTTTGTCACAAGGCTGCGCCTACAGTACGGTGTTGAAAGACCACTTAAATTATGGTGTGACAATAAATCAGCAGTAAAGTATTGCAATAACAACATAAACTTGTATAAGTCAAGGATATTGACATAAAGTTTCTAGTTGTGAAGAAAAGAATTCAGAATGGTTAAAGTGTCCATATAGCACATTATGACAAACTCCATTTTAGCGGATTCGCTCACAAAAGCATTATCACCCATGGTCTTTCATGAGCATACTGCTCATATGGGTGTTATCTCAATCAAGTATATGACAATATAGTGGGAGTTTATATTTTATATATTTGGGTGCTATTTGGTTTTGGACACATTTATGTATTAAAGTATTTTGGATATTTATCTGATCAGATATATGGAAATTCAGTTCATTCTATTTTCATTATGTTAAAGTATTGATCTCATTAAAGTTAAGGAGGACCAGTTGGAAATAGACATGTATTGATCACATTGCGTGTAATTTCCATGCTACGCATCCATGATTGATCTATGTCGTTTAGCTATATTGGTATATGACCATTGATGGTTTAGTTACGCTATATGTGGCGAAGGCCGCTTTGATCCTATGTTGAATGGACGAGATTGTTCGGATATACCCTAAGGATTAAGATAGCAATTTATGAGCTCACTAAGGTTAACACAATTATAAGGTTACATATGTGGCCCAGTAGGAGATTATTGGAATTATTCAATAATTAAGGGGCCACACATGTAAATTAATTGTGTTTAGGCTATTTAAATAATTAAGCCAAATTAAAGTGGTCTATTTGGAAATTGGCTTAAGGGTATAATTGTCATGGAATTAATGTGTAGATACCGGAGATAATTCTAATTTGCTGAGGGGCCATATTAGAAATGTCAAAACATATAAATATATGTGTTCATTAGGGTTATGGTCCCCAACTTATACGGCCACCAAAAGAGAGGTTTTTTCTTTTTCTCTTCTGCATCCCCATCAACAGAAAGAGAGAGGCAAAGGATTCAGATTCTTCATTGTCATTAAGGGTCGTAGCAAGTTGGAAGATCGAACCCAATAAAGGGACGTTCACTTCAAGATCCATCAAGTTATAATTTATGTTCTTCATCTCATGAATCGACAGGGCACAATAAAATTTCTAACACGAAAGCTCCTCCAAAATGGACACCCTTCCTTGCTCCTTGCTTCCAATCCTTGCTAGCACCTCCTCCTTGGTTGAATGAGAAGAAATGATGGAAGATTGGAAGAAGAATGGAGGGATTTGGAGATCAAAATCAAGAGGGAAGCTCTCAAGTTTGGGAAAGAACAAATTTGGGGGAAAAAGAGGCAAGTGTGAAATGAAAGAGAGGGAGACCTCTCCCCCTATAGGTGGCTGGCCATACATGCCCTAATGGACCTATGTAAAATGTCCAAGATGCCCCTACAAGTCTCCTTTGGGTCAACTTAAGTCATGACAAGGTTTGTGGTCAAAAATGTCAAGTTTAAGTCTCTAATTTAACCATTCTAAACAAGTGAGATTAGTCTAATGACACTAACTTAATTAGTGGAATTTGCGGGCCATGTCTAACTAATCTTGGGGTCCCGACTAGAGTCTAAGCTACCCGGATCACTAACACAAGTCGGAACGAGATGAAAATCGAACCCGACTTAACAAATCCCATAAAATCAATATTAAAATATAAAAATTCCTAAAATATTAAAATAAAAAATGACCAAAATTACAATACATCAATTTAAATATTATTAAAATAATCTAAAATTTACCAATTAATCAAAATCCTAAATAATTCAAAAGTCACAAAATGACCAAAATATCCTTAGCCTAAAAAGTGGTAATTAGCTAAGCTAATCATATGGGTTAGACCTCCATGGTCATGGTTAGTCTATAGGCTAAGCAGCTCTAAGGTTACACTAGCCAAAGAACAAAATCATAAAATACTAATTTAATGATATTAAAATAATTAAAATTTACCAATAAATCAATAACATGATTTAAACCTATTATTAAATAATCAATTTTATAAAAGTTTAAAATTACCCTCATTTTAGAAAAGTGGTGGTTACAGTCCATGACATCATGCCTTAAACCAACTTGTGTTCTATGCGACACCACCGTCCAAGTCATACTTTATATGACAAGCCTTGGGATCGTGGGACTATGTGGCTATGACAACCCCAGAAAACGTGGGATAGTGCTTGCTATGACTTCAATAGCTCAACATAACTTTTGTATAACTCAATCTTACAACAACTTAACTCGTGGACGAGCAAAGGCTATGCCAAGTCTTGCACCGTAGAAACGTGCACTAAGACTTGTGGAACGCTTTTGCTATGCCAAGCATTGGACAGTGGGACCATACATGCTTCATCAAGCATTTACGTGCGACGCCTATGACTTATGCTAAGTTCATAGCTTAGGGCGACATAGACCAACTTTTCTTCTCCCAAGCCATAGGACGAAGGACCGAGTGTCATTTTTGAAGCACGTCGTGCACATTTCTAAGCCAACCATGAGACCTTTCCATATTCTTACTCGATCAAACCCAATTTGGGATTATTCCTTTAGCTATGTGGATTCGTCTCTTTTATTATCAAGCCTACTTGTGCAGTTAAAAACTTTTATTTATTAGTATGAAGACCAAGCTGAAGCAAGTTCACCGAAGCTACCCACCTGAGCGAGGAGTCGCATCGACCAAGCGGGACTATCAGCAAACTGTTGCATAGCTAAGTCTGAACGTCATTGGCGTTTTGATTCCTCTGATTGAACTATGCGGGACGGGGCACTACAACATCTCTAGCACAACATCGAGTGGTACAAACTACTGGACATTACTACTGTTAGCTCACCGTAGTGTAGAGTTTACTCTTTAGATACACATCTCCTGGTCGTGTATCTGCTATATATATATATTTTTTTTCTGCTATATATACATATATATATATATATATATATATATATACACACACACACACACACATACACACACACACACACGCTAGGCCTGGATAATTTGGAAAGACTGCAGGACAGGTAACCGATATAAAATTTTTAAACTGCATATGTTAGTAATTAGGATTGTGATAACCCTGGTTAGCTAATGTTTCAAGCGGTACTCATTGATTGGTCATGATTGTCGGATGGAGTCCAGTCTTGTCTTGTCTAGCTCCTGTCTATGCCTTACTTTTGCCGATGAATGATTAGAGAGTAAGTTCTGCTCGCAATCCCGATCCTTGTTTGGTTTATGAGTTATAATTTGGTTCCAGAATAGTTCCTAAGCCATCTTGTGAATCGTCGTCCTATCCTGTACTCACATGCTATATATGATCTATGTATTGCAGATGCTTACATGTCCCGGTTTATCTTACATGTTCACATGTCCACTGTTTACTTTAAGTCACATGTTGTTTACTTTATACCCGTATTTATTTATTCCGTCTCTATTTGTTGTTACCCACTAGTATCTGTATATATTCTTTTTGCGACGTCTAGCCACCGAGGACGTATTCTACTCCTTCTCCAAGGGGATTTAGAAATCACACTATAGGTTCCAAAACCTAGCTCTGGTGGTTGAGGGTCCAATCTTGAGGAAGGAATTGAGAGAAATAGAGAAGAGTATGAAAGAGAGAGAGAGAAATTGGGTGTTTTTATGGAGAGGGAGTGAAGCTTGGCCCTAGATTTAGCTATGTCATCAATCCACGACCTCCCTCATTCAATCCTAGCCATACAAACAAAACCACGTGACAATTGTTAAAAGGGAGGGGTCTAGTCAGTGGGTTGACTGGGCAGTTCACAGCCAGTCGGAATACCATCGATATGTCGTAGAATACCGTCAGATAATCCGGTATGATACTCAAATCTTAGTTTTGAGAATTTATATGTATTTTGTTCTATATGCGGATCTTAATACGGGTCTATGGCAATGCCAATAGGTATTCTATTGGTTTAGGGTAGTCTCATGTATAATTTTGTTATGAAACCAATAACCAAAATATTGTTGCATGAGTCAATTAATCAATTTATAAACCCACTCTAATGAGTACGATACATAAATAAAACATGTATCATAACATAGACCAGTATTCCATCATCGAAGTAGTAAACCACAACTACAACCAAATAGGGACAAGGGATGGCACACTACTACGAGACGAGATACTACTCCATGCCATGGTCATATATGAGAATATCCACAAAATCAATTATCTAAATACTCATCAAGATATCAATCACTAATGAAGGGATACGGGCATGAACAACACGTGCAAGATATCGTATCAAACGTGACACATAAAAACTCTGATACAAGATACGAACACGAAAATACATATATCGGGAACCTGGAGTGACATAAACCGAGGACTTGCATATATTTGATGACATAATATTTGTTCACTAGATGAAGGTATGATAGAAAAGGATATACTACATTGTATAGCGTGGATGTATCTGAGGAGCAATGCAGACCGGGGGTAGAGCATCAGTTTTTTTTTTTTTTTTACTTAGTTGTACCTCTCTGTATATTATCATTTGAGAAATCAGAATTGTGGGATCATGTATATGGATGGTTTGATGTTTATAGATGTGAATATTCTCAGTTTATTAATATTTTAGTATTGTCCATACTTTTATCCTAGAACTTTACAAGCGACAATATCAATTTTGAATACCGATGTATTTGTACCTTGCGTAACCTGGAATATTTGTTATGTACTCGACTCATCGTATTCTGGGAGCGGGATGTGATAGGAGTAGATTTGAGTAAATCTGTACTAGATCTGTGAATATCTGTAGTACATTCAAAAATGTAGATATAATGCCTCAATATCTATATAAATTTACCAAAAATTGTGAAATGGAGACAATGATTAGAACCTTCTTACATAGGAAAATAACACATGAAGAAGATGACAGTAGAGGAGAACCACATATCTAACTACTTCGACGCATATCTTCTTTGGAGGAACAAAGGAATTTCGACTCTAGAGAAGTCCAGATTCAAATAAAAATCTTGAATGTCAAAACAAAAAAAATTTGGACAAACACTATTTATTTATGTCACATCATGTGACTTTTATCATTATGTTGTTGTACAACTTCTATTAAACAACCCAACATATCAATGTGACATTTTTCTTAGTTCCAAGTCTTAAAAAATGTCACTCCAATATCCAAATCAAAACTAGATTTTGTTTATCTTTTATTAGAGCATCATTAGTGTAAATAGAGCTCCAAGATGTATTGTAAGGTCCAAATTATATATAAAAAAAAAAATTCTAAAATGGATTATATTTGTGTGGAAATAATAAAAAATAATAAAAGACCTTTGGTTCGAAAGAATGTGTGATAAAAAATTAATATAGTAAAAAATATAAAATATAGAGTCAAAGAAGTGGAGTTCCAAATTAGGAGTTACTATTTTATAAATAATTCCTTGCATTCTGAATCCAGAGATTCTCACCCCCAATCAGCTCATGTGGATGGATTGAATTTGTGAATCTAAAAATTAAATTTTGAACAAATGAACTTCTAAATTTTAAATCAAGAATATAGATTCTGGGATGAGCCTCAGTGAAGCTCTTGTAATGCTGACGGTAACTGCAAACCCATACAATTTCAACAGGTAACCAAGTAGAGTAGCCAAACTTTATCATCCCAGTCACCTACCTTGTACGCACAAAAAATAATATATAATATTATTAAAATAATATAAATTTAAATACTTTAAATTTAATTTAAATATTTTAACTAAAATTTATTATAAATATATTTTTGTAAATTGTTGACTATATATTTAAGTTACTTAACACCTTGCTCTTAGTTTAAATATTAAATATATTTTAAAATTGGTTATATAGTTATGTAGTTAGAAGTATTTTAGATTTTTCTTATTTTTTAACTAGGTAAGAGATACATATAATTATTTTTATTTTTATTAAATAGTCGAGAATATAAATAGGACATGGGCGGCTCACCGTTTCGAAGCCTCCGGCAACCCATTACTGAATATACATGAAAATCCCAATCCCCCAAAATTCGAAATGAAGAAAAACAGAACAGCCAGACAGACAGCTAAGTCAGCATGGACACAATCATCTACCACGTGGTGCTACCACCGACACCAGCGTGTCCTCAGTGGTGGTCCCCCCAGTCTCCTATCTCTCGCTCCACCTCCATCTGGTCACCCCGGGGTAACCTCACCTCCGGCACCTCCATCGCATCCCCGCCGTCCAAATACCTCAGCACCTCCCTCATCGTCGGCCTCATCGCAGGCGCCGGATGCGAGCAGAGAAGCCCCACCTTCACCACCACCGCCGCCTCCTCCGCGTCGAAGCTCCCCTCCAGCCTCCTGTCCACCGCTTCCCTCCACGTCCCGGAGCTCCACTTCTCCCACAGCCAGTCCACCAGCACCAGCTCCTCCGGCACCGCCTTCGGCTCTATCGGTCTCCGCCCCGTGATCGTCTCCAAGCACAGCGCCCCGAACGCGAACACGTCCGAGCCCGTCGTCGCCTTCCCCGTCCTCGTAAGCTCCGGCGCCAGGTACCCGAGCGTGCCGACCACCCGCGTCGTGCTCGGGTTCGCCCCGTGCTCGTACAGCTTCGCCAGCCCGAAGTCCCCGAGCCGGCCGTCATGTCGATGTCGAGCAGCACATTGCTCGCCTTGACGTCCCGATGGATCACTACCGCCTCCCATTCCTCGTGCAGGTACAGCAGCGCGCTCGCCACGCCCTTCAGGACCTTGTACCTCTCCTCCCACGACAGCACCGGCGACGACGACGACGAGAAGTTGTCCGTGTCGAACAGGTACTTGTCGAGGCTGCCGTTGTGCATGTAGTCGTAGACCAGCAGCAGCTCCCCGCGGTGGCGGCACCAGCCCTGCAGGCGGACGAGGTTGCGGTGGCGGAGACGCCCGATGCTGGCGATCTCCGCGATGAACTCCCGTAACCCCTGCTTCGAGCCGTGGGAGACTTTTTTCACGGCGACCTCGGCTTTCGAGCCCGGGAGGACACCCCGGTAGACCTTGCCGAAGCCGCCGAAGCCGAGGAGGTGGTCCCGGTCCCGGAAGTTCTTGGTGGCGTGCCGGAGCTCGTTGTAGGAGAACCGGTGCGGGCCGTACTCGAGCTCCCACGGCTCGACTATGTCAGCGTTCTTGAACTTGTAGAAGAGGTACGCGGCAGCAGCCGCCACCGCGATCAGGACGAAGAAGACGGAGATGGCGACGGCGACGATGAGGGTGGTGTTGCTCCTTTTCGGTTTCGGCAGCGAAGGGAGAGAGGAGAGTTGCAGGGAAGGAGCTACTCCGTTCATCTTGAAGCTCCAGCCCATGAGGTAGTGCGAGCTGGCGAGGAGACCCGTCGAGGCCGAGAAGCCGACGTACATGTCGTCTTCTAGGACCGTCGAGAGGTCGACCGGGAACGAAATGATCGGAATTGTCGGTTTCCAGGAGGAGGGGGAGAGGCTCACATTGATCACTTTCGCTACTCCGTCGTAGTCTACCCAAGCTTGGATAGTGCCGCCGCTCTTGAGGTTGAGGTCCTTCTTCGTCGAGCTCTCGTCGAAGTACGCGGCAGGGGCGGAAGAGTTGGACTTCAGATTGTTGATGTCGATGCCGACGTGGTTGTCGTTGATGTCGAAGAACTCGAAGTCCTGGACGGTGTCGAACTCGACCGCAAAGACGTGGTCGGTGGCGTTGGTGATGTCGCTGGCGTTGAGGATGCCGAGGTACTGGCTCGGCTGGGCGCCGGGGAGAATGGGGCTCGGCGCGATGGTGAAGGCGAAGCCGTGGCCGCCGAGCTTGGGGTACTCGGGGACGATGGCGAAGGCGAAGGCGGTGGAGAAGGAGAAGACGGAGGCGGAGGAGGAGTTCTTGAATTTGAGGGGGGTTGGGTAGAAGGCGTGACCGATTAGCCGGCTGGTCTCGTTGGTGAGGCGGAGGATTCCGGAGTCTCCTTCGATGGATGCGGCGCCGTTGAGGCTGATTTTGGAGCCGGAGAAGCCGAGGTAGGTGAACTCTTGGGAGATGGTGGGGGAGAGGATGGTGATGAAGAGGGATATGGAGAGGACTATGGAGGTTTTAGACATTGAGAGTGTTTCCTCCTCTCCCTCCTCCTGTTTGTTGAGGGTTTTGTTTTTCTTTTTTCTTTTTTCTATTTTTTTGGGGGGGTGGGGGATGTTTGTTGGTTGGACTTGGGAGTCTTTGAAGAAGAGAAAGGTAGCTAGTGGTACTGTGGAGGGAGACTTGCTTGGAAGATCTAGACTCCTTTGTTAGGCGAGAAAGTAAAAAGTAGAAAGCAGACAGGTGAAAGAGACTTATTTGGGTCATAGTTTAATTTGGAGTAGGATTGAAACGTAGGAACCGGATAGTGATAGTATCAAATGCGTTCTAGTAATGGATCGGATCCGGCAAATTTTAATCATGCTACCATATAAACTATTATAATTTTGGAAGTTTTATTTTGGCACTTCTTTACATAGAGATTGTAAAAAACAATTACAGAATTTTATGCTTTCAGCAAAGTTCTAGCATTATTTTAGACTTTATAAGGGCAAATAAAAAGTTGATCAGGACTAGTCAGGATTAGGGCTAGCCAATGTTTGAGGAGATTTTATTTGGGCTATCCAAATATTCCACTCAAGGGGCTGTTCAAACCCCACACCTCCCAAACCCCAAAAATCAATCTCATTTCTAAATTTTATTATCTCTCTTCACAAACCATAGCTTTCTTTTTCTTCTTCTTCTTCTATCCATCTTCTTCTTCTCCACCATTTCCATTCTCACCTCTCCATCAAAGTCCTAGTTTTCTTCTCATCCTCTTCTTCTTCTCCACCATTTTCATCATCACCATCTCCATCAAAATTCTAGTTTTCTTCTCTTTTCCAATTTCGATGGCACCAAAAAAATTAAATAAACCCTAAAATGTATGGAAATAAAGCTTAAATACTTCTTTCCTCATAAATAATACATGAAAATAAATCCTAAAATGCATATTTCACTCTATTATCAAGATTGAAATAAACCCTAACATGTATTTTTCATTCGGGAATTTCGACTTTAGGACTACCAGAAATTGTGGCAGTCCTGAAAGGAACTTGCTGTACAGCAAGTATCTTTCAGGACTGCTTCAATTTTTGGCAGTCCTCAATATGTCTAGGACTGCCAAAAATTATGGCAGTCCTGCTGTAGAGCATGTCCCTTTCAGGACTGCCACAATTTCTGGCAGTCCTCAGTACTTCAAGGACTGCCAGCAATTGTGGCAGTGATGTTGTACATCGAGTCTATTTCAAAACTGCCATAATTTCTTGCAGTCCTCAATACTTCTAGGACTGTCAAAAATTGTGTCAGTCCTGATATGAACCCAATTCTTCTACAACTAGAATTTCTTTCATAGTTTTCTTCTACAACTAGGATTACATGCATAATTCTTCTATTAATAAAGAAAAATTGGTTAATAGACTAATAGATTAATAGATTTGATAGATTTGATAACCCAATTTCTTCTACAACTAGGGTTTCATCCATAATGCCCAAACAAGAAGAAGAAAAATAAAGTAGGATTTGGAGAAAGAGATCTGAGAAATTAGAAGTGAGCAAAAAAATAAAATAAACTAGGTTTGCAAAAATTGATGTTCTTGTTGTTGTTGTTCTTCTTCTTCTTCTTCTTGTGAGGAAAGTGAGGAGAGCAAAAAAAAGTTGACTTATATACTCACATGTTGGCTAGCCCTGAGTAAGTTTTTCAATGGCAAACTTGTAAATAAATTAAAATTTATTTTTGGCTAGCCCTGATCAACTTCTTATGTGCCCTTATAAATAGTCTTTTTTATGGCCTTAGTATATTATATAATATTATGTAACAATACAACAGTAGTTGTAATTTGTTTTAACTGACTATTGGATTATTGTGTCAACCAATAATAGAAATATATTTCTCTCTTTGTAATCTTGTAAAAGTATTATTGTATCCGGTTCTTAAACCATTATGTTATTATAAATAGAAGTCTGTCGAGAATAATTGAGGGGTTCAGCTGTTGGGCGTGTGCGGAAGCGTTTGCCAAGCCACATGACCAAAGTCAACTCCCGTCTAACGGACACCAAGCACAAGATGAAGATAAGTATATGGCGGTGATGTATGTCACCTGGACAAATTTCAACCTTTAATAACTCAGATGAAATTACAAGATTGACAGAACTCACGTTGAACCCTTTGCCCTAATAGGTTAAACCTCATCACCACTCTCAAGAAGAAAAATAAAAGATTACAATTGAGATCACTCACTAACTCGTAGCAATCTTCCTAACCAAAGTTGACAACTATTCGATTAGATCTTCTTCTTCCTTCTGTCTTGGATGACGAAGTCCTAAGAGCAAAGTACAGACTTTCTCTTGGATTTCTTTGTGGACAAGCACTCTGAATCTCCATTTTTATGCTTTGTGCTTATTCTTTGTGCCTCCACCCTCACCCCATATATATATATATATATATATATATATATATATATATATATATATATATATATATATATATATAGGATAAGAAAATCCTATTTTATGTCATAATATGATTTCTTAATTAGGAAGTCCTCAAATAAGAATCATATTACACCTAAAATAGTCCATCAATTATCCTATTTTAGATCATAATAGGATTTCCTAAAATAAGAATCATATTATATCTAAAATAGCACAACACCAATTATGGACATCCAAATCTAATCAAATCAAATATTTAATAAGATTTGGATTCCACAAGTATGTTGTTACCAAATCAAGACTGGACTCCAACATCAGCCACTTGCATTGTTAAACATAATTTTTATTTTTATTTTTGTAAGTAAGACTATCCTAGACCCCTAGATATATCATTGACAATTGTCCTAGACTCATACTAGGACCTGCTCGTAAACTAGACACTAAAATCCCCAAATTTGGATTTTACATGTGCATGCAATATAATGCCAGTATATTGTCTATATATTGTCAGAATATTGACAGTACACTACATGCACTGCAATTTACCTAGTCAGCTTGCTGACTTTGGCTAAATTAATACCATTGGACATTTGATTTTGTTTGGATGGCTGTGATTATCTGTGAAGAATGTATTACTGACTTGGCAGCTTACCTATGCTCAAGGTCATTGTCTTACTTTCTTTATAACCTTCTTCTCTCTCTCTCTCTCTCTCTCTTTTATTTTATTCTCTCTTCTTTATTTGTCACTCCCGTTTCCCGTTATACGTATTTTCGGGATATGTATACGGATTTCTGACAATTGTCAGGTGGCCCGTATTTTTACTTATCTTGCTTAGCTTAGCCTTGGTTTAAATCTTGACTTGATTTGTTCAACTTGGTTCAACATGACTTGGCTTGGCTTGGTTTAGTTTATTTTCGGTTGAGATGAGAGGGGTTACTATATAAGTCAACTTCTTCTCTCTCCTCCATTATTATTTTGCATTTACTTCTCCATCTTCTTCATTTACTCCTCTCCACCTACACCCAAGAGCTCTAGGCAAGTGTAACTTGCTTCATGATGGATCTTGAATTTTATTGTTCCAATGTCTTCCTCTCCTAGTTCTAAGCCTCTTTAGAACTTGTCATTTTTGGTTTTGATGGATAGATTTTTGTAGATCTAGATTTTACCCTTTATCATGATTTCCTTAGTTTTGATCTATGAAAATTTGGTATTTTTGAAAACTAATTATTCCATGTTGTAGAAAATTTCATTCTATCCAATTTTGACCTTTGAAAAGTTGGATTTGGACTTGTTTTGACCACGTTATGGACTTTTGAAGCTATGGGTTCAACCATGGAATTCCTGCTGATTTGGAGAAGACAGTAAGCAGTGTGCGCCAGCTTTTTAGCTTGCGCCACTGTGTTGTGCGCGCCCCTTAGCGCGGCGCAGCCTGACCCAATACGCGCGCTCCTTAGCGCGGCACAGCCTGACCCAATGCGCGTGCTCCTTAGCGCGGCGCAGCCTGACCCAATGCGCGCGCTCCTTAGCGCGGCACATCCTGACCCAATGCGCGCGCCCCTTAGCGCAGCGCAACCTGAGCCAGGCGCAACCTAGCCTCGCGCAGTCTAGTGCCTGGCGCAACATGACTTGCCCCGACTCGTTCTGGCGCAACTTGACCCGACCTTGGGCGCAACCTATTATCCTGGCGCAACTTGGCTAATGCCACTTGTTGGCCATGGTACCCCTTGTCCCTCCCCCTTGGGCGCATGATGTCCCCAGTTTTTTCCCCTTTTTATGATTTTTGTACCCATTTTATATCCTTACGCCTTTTTGATATGAACTCGATATGAACACGATGTGAGCTTGACAAGCAATATTGGCATGATAATATGACACGACATGATGAGTAATCTTGACAAGTAACAAGTAAATTGACCTGATAATTCTTGATGGTGGTCCGTTGTGACGCACTCTTGACTTGATAAAGTAAACCTACATCATAATCTTGATAAGCTGTTGCGACGGCTATCCTGACTTGCTACGTAACTCTTGTCTTGAGACCGTGGGTGTTTGTGCTTGTATAAGCTATATGTCTCGTCTTGCATCATGTCTAGGATATGAATTTCCGATTTCCACGGTCAGGGATTTATACTGAATCTGACTAGGATAATGACTAGAGTGATCAAGTAGTTCATGAAGAGATTTTCCAGCTACAGGCAGGCCCGTTATCTGGGCGCTCTTAATTGGACTTGTAGCCTGCCGTCGAGTAGGGCACATTTCCAGCACACTGTCATGTGTTGCATCTCTAAGTCACCTAATCCAACTCTCTCAACTTATGACAGGATAACCTGGATTAAGACTGCAGGGCTTGTGGCGGTCGGAACATCTCGATGTATCTTGTTAGTAACTAGGCTTGTGATAACCTTAGTTAGTTAAAGTATCAAGCCATACTCATTGCTTGGCCGTGATTGATGGATGGAGTCTTGTCTAGTCTTGTCTAGATCAAGTACCTGGCTATCTCATGACATACTTGTTATGCTTTACTTTATCGATAATTGGTTAGAGACTAAGTTCTGTTCAGGTGAAGGGTTACAACACCGGTCCTTGTTTGGTTTACGGGTTGTAACTTGGTTACCGGAATAGTCCGTTAGTCATCTTATCGTTTATTACCCTGCTTCTCTAACTCATGTCTTTCGTTATCCTTTATGTATCATGTGCTAATATGCTGGTTTTAGTTCTTAAGTGAAGCCTCCCTTGTGGCACTTGCTCTTTCTGGGGTCTGACCCAGCTGGTTTTGTATAGCCAGATTTTGGAGTAGCTCCCGAGGATCTCCCTGCCTTCCAGCCAGATGGTGACCACTAGGCGCAACCCTGGCAACGAGTGGGTTTTTATTTTGCTCCCCCACTCCCTTGTAAAAATATTCTTTTGAGGCATTTAGCCGCCGAGCAAGTGTTAGCTCGTTTGCAACTTTACTTACTGTCTGCCTACGGGCTGTAACATGATTGACGAATCCTAGGGTTGATCATGTGTGACTGAAACTCTTGCTAGTCTTCACATTTTGTATAACTAGCTTCATGATCATCTGAATATGTAATGTTTGGGACGCCTTACTGTTTACGTCTGACGATCTAACATCTTGTAACATTTACTTACTTGCTTGAGATACTAGGCTTATTCATGACCATAAGAGACTGTTGGCTTGTAGATAAACCCTCATGCATCTAGACAGCCATGACCGTATATCGAGGTAGATTATACTTCAATGTACGTAGTTGGCTGTGTCTGTCCCCTGCTCTCCAGTATTCTGGTTTTGGGGCGTGACACGGTTTAAGTGGTGGCCCATGCAGGTCTTGTAAATCAAGATATGTGAGGGTTTCACTGAATAGATGTCTCAATCAGCACTCGCCCTTGATCTCTACTCGTGTCTTCTAATCTTTTCGAAATCATGACCTGATCACATGTTTATATCCTCGATCTATCATGGTCTTTCCTTATTGTTCCTCATGTCGTTTCTTCAGCGGCAATGTTCCTGGTCCTACCGATCAGCAAGGCGGAGCACCTCCAGTGGACCAGCAGCAACCTGGAGACCAAGTCCAGCACTCTGGAGCGGCCTCCCGAGTCATGTATTCCGGAGATCCACAGCCCCCAGTTCAGCCAGTCTAGCATACAGAGCTTGATAATGGAACCCTGGTGGGTCTCATCAGAGAATTGCTTGCATCTCAAGATCGTCGGGGCGATGCCCTGCACCAGACAGTATAAGATGCCATGGGCAGAGTTGGTTACCAAGGGAACAACGCGGCCAACAGCTTCAAGCGTCTCAACCCTCTTTTCTTTGACGGCACTGAAGATGCTATTGCTGCTGATGCTTGGCTTCAGGACACAGAGGTTATCCTAGAAATAGCTAGGATTTCTGAGAATGAGAAGGTGGCCGTTGTGCGCCTGCAGTTGTTAGACTTAGCCCGCAGCTGGTGGGCGATGCTAGCAGTTAGATTACCGACGCCTGTCTCATGGGCGGTATTCAGCAACAAGTTCCAGACCAAGTACTTTGATGCAGTAGCTTGGTATGATCTGCAGACCAGATTCAGCAATCTTAAGCAGATGGGCAGGACGATCGATGGATATGTGGCCGAGTTTTCTAGACTTAGTCGGTTTGCTCCCACCTTGGTGGCAACCGAATTGGATCGAGCCCAGCGATTCCAGCAGGGACTCTACCTAGAGATTATCTTATCGGTGGAACAGTTTGAGCACCAGACGTTTGATGCCGTCTTGCGAGTAGCGAAGAGGCATGAGTATACTTCACAGAGGATTGTAGATAAAAGCGGAGGACGGATGAGGTCTCATGGGCAGATGTCCCAGTCTTCAGCACCCGTCCCGGCAGCTAGGGCTTTGACTATTGGAGCTCCAAGGAGGGCGACCACAGATTCGTCGGTTCAGCACTCGACCCCGGCGTATCTTCAGCAACAGAAGCAGAAGCAGTCTTCCACAATGGGCTGCACTTATTGTGGGAAGCCAGGGCACGTAGTATCAGACTGTCGTAGAGCACAGGGATTGTGCTTGGCATATGGGGCACCGGATCACAAGATAGGGTCCTGTCCGAATAGAGCCAGTTCGTCGACGTCAAACCTAACCAGTCCATCGGTTAGGGGTCCAGCACCAGTGCAGCAGCAGTATCAGCCTCCGAGGCCATTGCCGCCTCAGGCTCAGCAGTATGTCCAAGCTAAAATTCAGAACATGCAGAGAGGTCACCAACAGAGGGGACCAGCACCAAGAGGACAAGGTCAGGCTATGGCTCTGACCGTAGCAGAAGAGTTAGCTTCAGGTGAGGTGGTGGCAGGTACCATTCTCATCAACTCTTTTCCAACATCGGTATTATTTGATTCGGGTGCATCGCATTCATTTATGTCTGCACGATTCGTAACACGGGTAGGACTGGAGCCCGAGTCATTATCAGTAAGACTCAATATACTTACTGGTAACGGCCTTGTAGGGGTAGATAGAGTCTATTCCTCGTGTCGAATCGTAGTTAGCGGTAGAGAGTTTTCCGCTAGATTGATAGAATTTCCGATGGCCGACTATGATGTGGTCCTAGGAATGGATTGGTTGAGGGATCAATTCGCAAGAATAGACTGCCATATTGGCAGGATTATTTTTGGTATTCCAGGCGAACCAGAGTTTTCATTTTCTAGAGGCAAGGTAGAACCTTCTCCACCAGTATTGCGAATGGCAGTAGCAGAAGCAGTTCAATTTCTCAGAGTAGTAGAAGAGTTTCCTGATGTATTTCCCGAGGAGCTTCCAGGTATGCCATCGGAGAGAGAGATAGAGTTCACTATCGACTTGATTCCAGGGACGGCACCAGTGTCAGAGAGAGTCTACAGAATAACACCTTCAGAATTAGAGATCTTGTAAAAAATGATTGAAGAACTCAGAACCAAGGAATTCATTCGTGCTAGTGGATCACCTTGGGGAGCCCCGATGCTTCTTGTGAAGAAGAAGGATGGTACGTCAAGATTATGTATTGATTATCGTACCTTGAACTCTGTAACAATAAAGAACAGATATCCCCTACCAAGGATAGATAATTTATTTGATCAACTCAGTGGGGCAGCGATATTCTCGAAGATTGACTTGCGGTCAGGGTACTATCAGATCAGAGTCAGAGAGCAAGACATCCCGAAGACAGCGTTCAGATCAAGATATGGACATTGGGAGTTCCTTGTTATGCCATTTGGAGCGACCAATGCGCCGGCGGTATTCATGGATCTCATGAATCGTATCTTCATTCCTTATTTGGATCAGTTTGTGATAGTGTTTATAGATGACATCTTGGTCTATAGCAAGAATGAGACAGAGCATGAGCAGCATCTTCGTGTGGTTCTTCAGATTCTCAGGGAGCACCAGTTGTACGCGAAGTTCAGTAAGTGTGAATTTTGGCTTGATTGCATTTCGTACTTAGGTCACATCATCACCAGAGGTGGAGTGGAAGTTGACCCCCAGAAGATATTGGCCATAGAGACGTGGCCAGCACCTAGCACCGTCGCAGAAGTTCGGAGTTTCCTAGGATTGGCTGGCTATTACAGGCGGTTTGTATCAGACTTTGCTCGGATTTCAGCACCATTGACGCAGTTGACCCACAAGGATGTGCAGTTTGCTTGGATAGCAGAGTATCAGAGTTCATTCGAGAAGTTGAAGCGAAGATTGATGACGGCCCCCATTCTCACGCTTTCAGATGAGACTGGAGGATTTTTAGTTTATTGTGATACTTCTGGCAGAGGATTGGGATGTGTCTTGATACAGCATGGTAAGGTAGTAGCTTATACGTCACGTCAGCTTCGTGAGCATGAGAGGAATTACCCAATCCATGACTTGGAATTAGCAACGGTGGTTTTCGTACTCAAGTTGTGGAGGCATTATTTGTATGGAGATCGGGTGGAGATCTTTATCGATCACAAGAGTCTTAAGTATGTGTTTACCCAGAAGGATCTTAACATGCGTCAGAGAAGATGGCTAGAGCTACTTGTGGATTATGACATCAACCTGCAATATCATCCTGGGAAGGCCAACGTTGTTGCAGATGCATTGAGCAGAAGAGCAGGAGCTTATTTCCTAACAGTATAGCCAGAGTTACTAGCAGACCTTCAGAAGATGGGAATAGAAGTAGTTCTTCCTACCAATGTGGCATTGATGGCCAGCATGCAAGTTCAGTCCAGTATAGTTGAGAGGATTAAGTTAGCTCAGTCAGCAGATTCTAAGCTTCAGCGGCTTAGAACAAAGAGTGAAGCAGGACGGAGACCAGAGTTATGCATTCACGAAGATGGTACACTTCGACATAGAAGGCGTCTTTGTGTACCCAGTGGTGATATCAGATAGGAGATCATGGTAGAAGCTCACAGTTCACAGTATTCAATTCATCCCGGCGGTACGAAGATGTACCGAGACATCCGTCAGTATTTCTGGTGGAATGACATGAAGAGGGAGATTGCCCGGTTTGTCTCTCGTTGTTTAGTTTGTCAGCAAGTTAAGGCTGAACATCAGAGATCAGCTGGACTTCTTCAACCTTTACCGATCCCAGAATGGAAATGGGAGCATATTACCATAGATTTTGTAACTGGGTTACCTAAATCCCCAGCTGGAAGAGATGCTATATGGGTTATAGTTGATCGCCTCACGAAGGTAGCTCATTTTCTTCCCTTCAGAGTTGGTCAGTCGACGGATCAGCTAGCAGAGATATACCTCAGGCAGACAGTCAGGTTGCATGGAGTACTAGTCAGTATTGTATCCGACAGAGATTCAAGATTCACATCGTACTTTTGACGGAGTCTTCAAGAGAGCTTGGGGACTCGACTCAAGTTCAGTTCAGCTTATCATCCGCAGACAGATGGTCAGTCAGAACGCACGATCCAGACTCTTGAAGATATGTTGCGGTCATGTACACTCGACTTCGATGGTTCGTGGGAAGATCACCTTTATCCCGTGAAGTTCTCCTATAACAACAGTTTCCAGGCTAGTATCCAGATGGCACCCTTTCAAGCACTATATGGCAGGAAGTGCATATCACTTTTAGCTTGGGATGATGTCGGTGAGAGGCAGATGCTTGGTCCAGAGATGATTACACAGACAATTGAGGTGGTCATACAAGTCAGAGATCATCTTCGAGTTGCACAAGATCGTCAGCGCCATTGGGCTGATTCTCATCGGCGTCCCCTTGAGTTTTCTGTCGGCGATCACGTATTCCTTAGGATCTCGCCTACCCGTGGCATCATTCGATTCGGCGTACGGGGAAAGCTTAGTCCTAGGTATATAGGGTCGTTCGACATTCTAGAGCGAGTAGGTGATGTGTCCTATCGTCTCGCTCTTCCGCCGTCGTTATGTGAGGTGCATGATGTCTTCCATGTATCGTAATTACGACGGTATATCCTAGATCCGAGCCATGTCCTTGATCATTCGGAATTGGTTGTTGGTACCAACCTTTCGTATGAGGAAATGCCCGTATCCATATTGGACCGAAGAGAGAAGATACTCAAGAACAAGACTATTAGTTTAGTCCGTGTTGCTTGGGGTCATCACTCCTTGGGTGAGTCAACGTGGGAGCGTGAGGATGATATCCGATTGCGATATCCACACCTGTTTGACTCATAAGGTATAATGTCTTCCTTATGCCTTATGCTTTTACTTCCTCGCTTGCATAAATGATTGCTTGATTGACTGTTAGTCGTAGCTTGCTTATGATTAATATAGCTTGTCCCGACACCTCTAGTCTCTTGATTTAATTTCGATGACGGAATTCTTTTAAGGTGGGTAGAGTTGTCACTCCCGTTTCCCATTATACGTATTTTCAGGATACGTATACGGATTTCTGACAATTGTCAGGTGGCCCGTATTTTTCCTTATCTTGTTTAGCTTAGCCTTGGTTTAAATCTTGACTTGATTGATTCAACTTGGTTTAACATGACTTGGCTTGGCTTGGTTTGGTTTATTTTGGGTAGAGATGGGAGGGGTTGCTATATAAGTCAACTTCTTCTCTCTCCTCTATTATTATTTTGTATTTACTTCTCCATCTTCTTTATTTACTCCTCTCCACCTACACCCAAGAGCTCTAGGCAAGTGTAACTTGCTTCATGATGGATCTTGGATTTTATTGTTCCAATGTCTTTCTCTCCTAGTTCTAAGCCTCTTTAGAACTTGTCATTTTTGGTTTTGATGGATAGATTTTTGTAGATCTAGATTTTGCCTTTTATCATGATTTCCTTGGTTTTGATCTATGAAAACTTGGTATTTTTGAAAAATAATTATTCTATGTTGTAGAAAATTTTATTCTATCCAATTTTGACCTTTGAAAAGTTGGATTTGGACTTGTTTTGACCATGTTATGGACTTTTGGAGCTATGGGTTCAACCATGGAATTCCTGCTGATTTGGAGAAGACAGTGAGCAGTGTGCGCCAGCTTTTTAGCTTGCGCCACTGTGTTGCGCGTGCTCCTTAGCGCGGTACAGCCTGACCCAATGCGCACACTCCTTAGCGCGGCACAGCCTGACCCAATGCGCGCGCTCCTTAGCGCGGCACAGCCTGACCCAATGTGTGCGCTCCTTAGCGCGGCGCAGCCTGACCCAATGCACGCGCTCCTTAGCGCGGCGCAGCCTGACCCAATGTGCGCGTCCCTTAGCGCAGCACAACCTGAGCCAGGCGCAACCTAGCCTCGCGCTGTCTAGTGCCTGACGCAACATGACTTGCCCCGACTCGTTCTAGCGCAACTTGACCCGACCTTGGGCGCAACCTATTATCCTGGCGCAACTTGGCTAATGCCACTTGTTGGCCATGGTACCCCTTGCCCCTCCCCCTTGGGCGCATGATGTCCTAGTTGTTTTCCCTTTTTATGATTTTTGCACCCATTTTATATCCTTATGCCTTTTTGATATGAACTCGATATGAACACGATGTGAGCTTGACAAGCAATATTGGCATGATAATATGACATGACATGATGAGTAATCTTGACAAGTAACAAGTAAATTGACATGATAATTCTTGATAGTGGTCCGTTGTGACGCACTCTTGACTTGATAAAGTAAACCTATATCATAATCTTGGTAAGCTGTTGCGACGGCTATCATGACTTGCTAAGTAACTCTAGTCTTGACACCGTAGGTGTTTGTGCTAGTATAAGCTACATGTCTCGTCTTGCATCATGTCTAGGATATGAATTTCCGATTTCCACGGTCAGGGATTTATACTGAATCTGACTAGGATAATGACTATAGTGATCAAGTAGTTCATGAAGAAATTTCCCAGCTACAAGCAGTCCTGTTATCTGGGCGCTCTTAATTGGACTTGTAGCCTGCCGTCGAGTAGGGCACATTTCCAGCACACTGTCATGTGTTGCACCTCTAAGTCACCTAATCCAACTCTTTCAACTTGTGACCGGATAACCTGGATTAAGACTGCAGGGCTTGTGGCTGTCGGAACATCTCGATGCATCTTGTTAGTAACTAGGCTTGTGATAACCCTAGTTAGTTAAAGTATCAAGCCGTACTCATTGCTTGGCCGTGATTGATGGATGGAGTCTTGTCTAGTTTTGTCTAGATCAAGTACCTGGCTATCTCATGACATGCTTGTTATGCTTTACTTTATCGATAATTGGTTAGAGACTAAGTTCTGTTCTGGTGAAGGGTTACAACCCCGATCCTTGTTTGGTTTACGGGTTGTAACTTGGTTACCGAAATAGTTCGTTAGTCATCTTATCGTTTATCACCCTGCTTCTCTAACTCATGTCTTTCGTTATCCTTTATGTATCATGCGTTAATATGCTGGTTTTAGTTCTTAAGTGAAGCCTCCCTTGTGGCACTTGCTCTTTCTGGGGTCTGACCCAGCTGGTTTTGTATGGCCAGATTTTGGAGTAGCTCCCGAGGATCTCCCTGCCTTCCAGCCAGATGGCGACCACTAGGCGCAACCCTGGCAACGAGTGGGTTCTTATTTTGCTCCCCCACTCCCTTATAAAAATATTCTTTTGAGGCGTTTAGCCGCCAAGCAAGTGTTAGCTCGTTTGCAACTTTACTTACTGTCTGCCTACGGGCTGTAACATGATTGACGAATCCTAGGGTTGATCATGTGTGACTGAAACTCTTGCTAGTCTTCACATTTTGTATAACTAGCTTCATGATCATCTGAATATGTAATGTTTGGGACGCCTTACTGTTTACGTCTGACGATCTAACATCTTGTAATATTTACTTACTTGCTTGAGATTGAGACACTAGGCTTGTTCATGACCATAAGAGACTGTTGGCTTGTAGATAAACCCTCATGCATCTAGACAGCCATGACCGTATATCGAGGTAGATTATACTTCAATGTACGTAGCTGGCTGTGTCTGTCCCCCGCTCTCCAGTATTCTAGTTTCGGGGCGTGATATTATTTCTCTTTCCTTTCTCCTCATATTCTTTTCTTAGGTTGACCTAGGAGCTCTAGAAGCTTGATCTTGAGATCAAGGGTGTGGTGTTTAAACACCCTAGGAGGAGGAGTAGAAGCTAGGGTGTTGGACTTGAAATCAAAGGAAAATATATCTTGCTTGGGTGAATGAAATTAAGATATTCTTTTGTTTTGGTTTCCTTATGTTATTGTTGCTTAGTTTATCCAATTCAATTATGTCTATTTAATTTTCATAGTGACTTTGTAACTCTCCATTTACGATATACGTATTTATACATGTACTGTATCCTATATCGTGTTTCTGCATTTTGTATCGATACGATCTTTTTCACATTTTGCTCGTACCTGTATCCACTAGTAAATAATATATCTTGATGTGTATTTTCTTATTGGATTTCTTATAGTAGTTCGATAACCCTGTGGGTCAATGTATTAGACCAACCGATTGGGCATCTTAGCACATGACCATGATATGGAGCAGTACTCCACCTTGGTGTAAGCCCCTGATTTTTGGAATTTATTTTTAATTATTTTTATATGGATACTTTAAAATATTAAAGTCAATAATGACTATATTTGTAGTTTACCGTAGCTTTGATTTTTGAAGCACAACAAATATCGTTTTCTTAAATACAATTTCATATTTGAATTTTAGACACATCCACCTTCAATTTGATATAACATGTCCCAACCAAATGTCCCAACCAAATTTATTTTTCAACATTCTTTTGACTCGCACAACTTCGGATCAACTTAGGCCATTTGATCATTTATCGCAATTCTAGGCCCAACTTCTAATTTGATTTTAGGACTTGATATTGTTAGCCCAATGATTACATCATATTTTTGAATATGGCTAATCAATTAAGTTTAACTAGTGATGTCACTAATATTCATGTATTCACTTTCATATTGCTACTTAAACTTAGCATTGTTCTAAATGTTCACTATATTATATTGCTATGCTTGTATCATGCTGCATCATATTGTTTTGTTCGTCTAATATGTATTTGTAGACATGCAATAAGCATGATCAAGCCTTGTCAAACCAGGACACATGCAATAAATTATTGATGGGCCAAAGACGGCGTTATACAAGAAAATTTTTCTGAACCGCCCAACGACCTATCCGGGGCCTCGCATCGGAGGTTCCGATTTCCAGATCTGTTTATCTTTGGATGACTGCCGTAAAAAAAGGCATCTTCAAGTCAGCTCAAATGTCAGGAGAAAGGCGTCATCAAAAGAGCTATTGGTTTTCATATTTATTCTGTATTTTTTTCTTTATTGAGTCTAGAAAAAATATGAGATTGATCGGATCGGTACTAGCTTAGGTTTTTCTTAGTCCACAAACAAAAATAAGCCTACATACTTATCCCAAAAGTTTACAATTTCAAAAAGCCCAAAGCCTATGCAAATTTGGCCCATTCCTTACCGTTCTGACCCAAAAGAACTCTGACCGAGTTCGGCCCGAGTTTGGTCCGGGTTATTTGAAATTCAGTTCCCTTCAAATCTGCATTCAACGTTCGTATGCGAAATCTTAGCATCCGAACTCTGCCCGAGTTCGGTCCCCAAAAATACTATAAATGGAGTTGAGATTACCATTCATTTTAATCAACCAATTTAATCTCTTCTCTTCTCTATATGAAGTGTTCTGAGTTTTTTACTTTTATATCTAAGCCTTGATGACCCTTATCCAAGCCAGTACAATTTTTGTTTAATCTAGAGTTTGGAGTTGATGAGTTGTATCGGAGGCTGTATTCAGAAAACGTTCCAATTTTTCAATTGCCTTCTAGAGTCGGTCGTGCGCTCGTCACCAAGCACGGTATTGTGAAGTCGGTCGTGCACTTGTCACCAAGCACGGTGTTGTAAGAGTTGCAAGCGCTCAGTTAAAGCTTGTGCCATAGTGGATTAACAGCGAGCAAGAGTACTCGCAACTGGACTAGTCCTCGCAGAGGGAAACCAGTATACATCGCTGTGTTACTGAGTTTGAATTATTGACTCTTACTTTATCGCATTTTACTTATGTCTTTTATCTGCCATAATATATATCTGTTTAATATTTTAATTGGTGATTATTTTCTGCTGCACACGCACACACTCTATTCATCCCCCCTCTAGAGGTGCTCAACGGTCATATAGACATAAATCAAAGCCGTATGATCCAACATATAGTTTTGACCCATTTTGAGTCTACGACGTACATGCCTAGTGTCACGCTCCAGAACCAGAATATTGGAGAGCGGGGGACAAACACAGCCAGCTACGTACATTGAAGTGCAACCTACCTCGCAATACGGTCACGGTTGTCTAGATGCATGAGGGTTTATCTACAAGCCAACAGTCTCTTATGGTCAAGAACAAGCCTAGTGTCTCAATCTCAAGCAAGCAAATAATTGTTACAAGATGTTAGATCATCAGACATACAAAGTAAGGCGTCCCAAACATTATATATTCAGATGATCATGAAGCTAGTCATACAAAATATGAGACTAGCAAGAGTTAAGTCATACATGATCAACCCTAAGATTTGTCAATCATGTTACAGCCCTTAGGCAGACAGAAATAAAGTTTCAACACGAACTAACACGTGCTCGGCGGCTAAACGCCTTAAAAGAATTAGTTACATTAGAGTGGAAGAGCAAAATAAGAAAACTCACTCATTGCCACGGTTACGCCTTGCGTTCACCATTTGGCCGAAAGGCAGGTAGATCCTCGGGTATCACTCTGAAATCTTGACATACAAAACCAAATGGGTCAGACCCCAGAAAGAGTAAGTACCACAAGGGAGGCTCCACTTAGAAACTAAAACCAACATAAATGAATAGAAGAACTAATAAAAGAACATAATTAAATAACATGAAAGACAAGAGATAGGAGAAAATACTAGCTTATATTAAGAAACAAGAAGTGGAATATAATTCCCATGTTAATCATGAGACAATCATTCAGGCACGGCCAATCAAGTCCTACGGCTTGATATTATTAGCTAACTAGGGTTATCATAGGCCTAGTTACTAACAAGATGTAGTGAGATATTCCCGTAGTCACAAGCCCTGCAGACTATCCAGGTTATCTAAGCGGGATTACAAGAGTTACAAGATTACTGGTGTACTTTAGTACTTATGATTCAAGAAGTGCAACACATGACAGCGCGCTAGAAATGTGTCCTACTCGTCGGCAGGCTACAAGTCCACAGGTATGGCTGGGATAATGGGATCGTCTGTAACTGGAAAATCTCTCTATATGAACTACTTAATCAATCTAGTTATTAACATATTCAGATTTATTATGAATCCCTGACCGTGGTAACCAGAAATTCATATCCTAGATATGATGCAAGACGAGACATGTAGCTTGTACAGGCACAATCAATCACTGAGTCAAGACAAGAGTAATACTAGCAAGATAGGAATAGCTGTCGCAACATCAATCAAGATTATACATGTCATGTCAGGTTTACTTGTCATGTCAAGAGTACTTGTCAGGAGTGTGCCTCGACGGGCCACTATCAAGATTATCAAGACGGGATCATATTATCATGCTCAAGTTACTAATTCAAGATCATCAAGTGTTCAAGTCGGGTCGCCACAATTTAGGCAAAGTACATAAACATACAAGGAAGATCAAAGACATTCATGGGTGATTTGAAACTGTCAGTTACATATGAACTCCAATTAAAGTGAGACATGAAGATTCTTGAAGCCAAGATAGATCTACAACTTTCATGTTCTGAGTTTTTCAAGATTTCAGTTCTAAAATAGCTTAAACAAGCAAAAATAGTTATTTAGGGACAATTCGCGCACGGGTGCACTTCGTGTGCGAGCAAAACTGGCCACGGCGTACAGAGTGCGCAAGCACGGCGCATGACCAACGAATGGCGCTGGCGCACGACACGCAAAATTGTGCGAGAAAAACTGCCCACGGCACACGGAGCGCGCAAGCACGACGTACGATATGCGACCAACGAATGGCGCTGGCACACAGCACACAAAATGTACTGCACGCACGAGCAAAACTGTCTATGGCACACGGAGCACACAAGCATGGCACACGGCACGCGTAATGTACTATGAGTGCAAGCAAAACTGCCCACGACATACGGAGCGTGCAAGCACGGCTAGTACAGTAGAAAATAAAAACAAATACTGGAAGGAAACCACTCAAACACTCAGAAAAAGAAGAAAGATTACAAACTCCGTTGCCCTTACAATACAAGCAAGCCCTTATTTATAGGGGTCGGTAGTACCACCAAAATTGTCAGTTAAGGCTTATCGGATCAATTTCTTTTTAATAAAGTATCTTTAATAAAGCTACTTTAAAAACGAGATTTCTTTTGTTAGGTGAGTAATCACATCACTTTTTGTTTTTTACCTAGCCAAGGGGTACACCTCATTCGTTCTGGATTATTGCAGATAAGAACGAATCATCCACATACCCTCCATTATTAGAGAGGGGGTGAAGGGTCACTTCTTGGTGGGGTCTCGCAAATAGTTTCCCACCAGTTGCTCAATCTTCTTCTGTCGGCATCAACCGCATCCCTGGCTAATGCTAGCCAGTCAGTCCTTCTATCTGGCGTCAGGTACAGATTTTGGAACAGGTTCGTCCATCTGCTAATTTCGGTAGTAGAAGGAGACCATTCTCAAATTCTTCTATCTTCAGCCAAAACCCTATCTTCTTCGCTATCAACACTCATGCTTTCCCAAGGAGGAGAGGCAAAAGTGCTTTCTTCTTCATATTCTTCGGAGAGTGCTTGATCGTCCGTAGTAGGAAGAGGTAGCTGCTGCAGAGGTTGGACAAGTACATGACTTTTCTTCTTCTTTTTCTTTTCGGACAAATGCCACCCAATTTGTTGCTGGTAGCATTTCAACACCTTCTTTCTTATGACCTTCTGCATCGTTGTCCCACCATGCTTTATAGCTGTAGCTGAGACATAATCGCATCTTCGAAAGATATGTCCATTTTTGCCAGTAGCCCTACTGGTCCAAGGCTCATTCCCGTGATGAATTCTTGGAGAAGACAGGCATTTGAACTGTCTTTTGGCTTGCCTATCAGAAAATCTGCCATAATGATGTTGTTGGAAGATGAGAGGACCGCCTGTCCTCCCGCGATCTTCGGAGCCTCTTCAAAAAATTCTCGGGCGGCTCCGTATCTCTTTGGCCTCATTGAAGTTTTCTTTCTTGAAAGTGGAAAACTTCAATCCTGGGTCGTCTTAGAGGCGGTGTAGTTCCCATATCTAGTAGGAGGGATAACACTTGATGTACCTCCTTTCTTCCCATACGCTCCACACCTTGAACCGGAACATCGTCTGGAACCTGGTTGTGTGAGAAATCGCAGCTTTCCAGCAGACCTATGGGATAATCTGGTCATAAAGGTCAACATCTGAAGTGTTGATGAACACTTCATGAACAAATCCTTTTTTAGTCTGATTGACTAATTTTAGGATATCTTGGAAACAAGCAACGAGACGAATGTTTCCATTTTTATTGTATATAATCTCTTCTCCTTTGAAGCACTTAGTGATTTCTGCGTCATCTAAGCGCTTGAAGAAGGTTAAGTATAACTGCCTGTTTTCAAAATTGAGGGTAAATTTGTCATTTTCTATATTGTAATATTTTTGTGAATATTTATTTATTAATATTGTATTTTGGGGATTAGTTTAGTCGGGTTTGAGTTTCGTCTAGTTTTGACTTGTGTTAGTGGTCCGGGTAGTTTAGAATTTAGTCGACCCCAAAGATTAGCTAGGCATGGCCCACAAACTCATCTCATTAGGCTAGTGCATTTAGACTAAATCCACATGACAAGTTTAGTCATTTAGAGATTAGAAACTTGACCCTATTGACCCCAAACCCTTGCATTTGCATTTAATAGCCTAATGACAACTTAGAGGCCTTTTAGGACATTCTAATTAATTTTCTAACCTAGCTACAAGTGGCCGGCCAAGTAGAGAGCCTCTCCATACTTCATTTACTCATCTCAAGCCTCCATCTTCTTCATTTAGAGCTCATTCCAAAAAGAGAGCTTCCCTCCATTGTTTCCTCTCCCAATCTCACCCTTTCCTCCACCATTCCTCACTTTCTTTCAAGAAGAAGGAGCCTACAAGGATTGTGGAGCTAGGAGCAAGGAGGAGAGTCCCTTTGCTAAGGAACTTCGTGTCGGATTCGTGTCCTTTGGATTGTTCATTGGAAAACCACTCCCAATAGGTATAGCTCTCTTTAAACTTATCATTTTCAATTATGGAACCCATAGGAACTCACCCATGTGTAGGGATGACCCTTAAGAATGGTTTAGAGGCTCTATTGAGTCCTCATTTGGGAGTTTGATAAGGTTTTGTGCCACCCTTGGAAGAGATCCGAGGGTGACACACCAAGTGTTTGTAGGAATGCCCCATAGGCTAGTTTGAGCCTTGATTTCAATTTTTGTTGGTATTTAGATAGATTATACATTAGTTAGGCTCTAGTTATCTTCTTAATGATATTTCCTATATATATGTATTATATATATAAGTTCATGTTCTATATATATGTATGGAATGTTATGAGTATGTATTGTGAGTGTGGCCCTGTGAGGTTTAAGGGGGGAGGGAACTGCTGTCCTATACTAAGATTTGGGGCACCTGATATGGGTATTTTATGTATAAGTCTATATGTAGTTAGATTGTAATGCATCTTATGGGAGTATTTTATATATTTTTTTATTTTATTTTTATGGGAGTATTTTATATATATATATATATATATAATATATATATATATATATATATATATATATATATATATATATATATATATATATATAAAACTCTATAATATATTTACTATTATGATCTCATGTTTAGTATACATATAGGATGTTATAGATATAGACATATGTGAGTTGTTTAACTGTTACAGGAAGAGAAATCTGGGATTAGAGAAGGATTGTGGGAAAACTTGTTATGGGTTGCTCCTTGTTGGTTGCAAGCTGCATAGCACAGAGGCTTGCTCTGCCAGCAAGTAGTAGCAGCAGCAATTCTAATGGCAGAGCAGTAGCCATATGCTACAATAGCAGGAAACAAGGGGTTTCCTTCAAAGTAGCAGCAGCAGCTGTATGCTTGCTGCAGGAAACAAGGGCTTGGGTGCACTGCAATAGAGAACTTGGGCATCGCCACTAGCCAATGGCATATAGATGTCTTATGGGTTAGTGTGTCATAGGTTTTAGCATTTTAGGATTTATGAGTTAGAATTTCAAGTGAGTATCAGAGATATGGATACAATGATACATCTAAGAGTTAGTGTATTAGGATTTGTGGTGTTAGATAGTAGATTCATGGTTAGGGTGTATGGTTTATTCTACTAACCATGTATCAGATTTCTTCTGATACTCAAAACAGTTGGCTTTGACCCTTAGGATTTGTGAGTGTTGGTAGATGAGAGGGATTTAGGTTCAGATATAAGGAGAAGAGAGGGGGTACTGTAGCAGGAAGGATTAGAGTTTGATACATGAAGTTTTCCTTATTTTGCTAATATATGTACCCCTTAGAAATATTTTGCAAGATTGTATATATATTATATGTTTTCATGAAACTCTTGTTGGCTGTCCAAGTATTTAGGATCAAGGATTTGGTCATGAAGTTCAAATCTATAGAAGGACTTTGAGAGAGGGAAGCAAAGGCATTTGGAATGTTAGGGTATCAAACAATACTGATACCTTGTATCAGAGAATGACAAGTACTCACATCTCCGTGTTCAGATATTAGGAGAAGGGAAATTGTATCCGACTTGATATTGGCACCAAGTGTTAGAGTATCCTAGGATATAGATATTTGACCCCCCTCCAGAGATGCTCTTAGAAATGCACATATGTGGTATGTATCCATACCAATTCTCAGAGTTTTGAATATGAGTTTTTACTTAGTGCAGATGGTTTGGAATCTCGAGCAGTAGGGAAATGGATAAGAGGAAACTTTGGAGTGTTAGTGTAGGTATTTAGTTAGTGAATGATAGTCCATGTTAGGAGGATTGTGTGTTAACTATTATAGGTATAGTGATGGAGAGGGAGAGATTTTAGGGCTCAGATATTGGAGTAATAGCATCAACAGCTACTGCTGTAAGACTCGAGTCCTTGTGCAGAGGCTACAACCATTTGGGGCTCGAGTGATGTGTATAGTATGTGTGAAAATCCTTATATAGGTATGTATCCTATCATGTATAGATATATGTATTCCCTAACATAACTTTATATGTTCTGATGTTGGGTTCAAATGGATGAGAGAGTGTACTAGATACACTCAGCATCAGAGTTAAGAAGGAGGGAAGGAGGTTTGGTTTAGTTTATGTAATGCCCCAGTCCCAAAATACGTAGGACTAGGAACGTAGACATGCCAGCTGTATTCATACGAAGTACACTCCAATATATGGAAACCTCGTATGAATATATAAGCTGTAAAATATAGTAGAACCATAACTAATCTCATCCACACAAAATAAAGAAATAAAAGATATCATACAATGATAATAAATTGTCTTGATACAATATGTTGGGCGGAGACAAATCCACTACCAACAAGTAAAGGAAAAATACATGAGAAAAGAAATAATTTTGGCGAGCGAAGCGAAGATGATCCAAGTGCAGTCATCCTCGAAGAATGGAGATGGTCACGACTAGAACTAGAGCACCTGCAAAAGACAAGAGCACGCACCTGGCAAGATAACCAGGTCCTCAGAGGGACGTAACAAGACACATAATATCATGCCAATAACTGAATAATAAAAGCTCAACAGAAAAGTATATATGACTAAACAAATAAAGGTCCTTAACCATTCTATGTGAAAATGCATTTTGAAGACAACGTTCCACACAAGGGCTCTCGAGACTAGAAACACGGCGCGTTAGCGTTTCAAACAAGGCACTAGTGGCGTCTAGAGAAAAGTAAATGCACGGCCCATTAGCACTCGAGTGATAGCTAAGGGGCATCTAGAGAAAAATAAATGCACGTCCACTAGCTCTTGGGTGAGTCACTAACGGCAGCTAGAGAAAAGTAAATGCACGGCACATTTGTGTTTGAACCGAGGCATTAGTGGCATCTAGAGGAAAGTAAATAAATGCACGGCGTACTAGCTCTCGGCTGAGTCACAAATGGCAGCTAGAGGAAAGTAAATGTGTGAAAGCCCATGCGCCTAATAACTGTCTTCACCCTCCCCATGCTCTACTCGTGCTGAATCCACACCACGATATTTCTAATAACCGCTAAGTCTTCTAGACAACTATATTAGCAGTTATATCCTAACGTTCGTCCTGTACGCACCGATGTATGATCGTACGCAAGTCCGAATCTATATGAGACACGTGACATCGTGGAACATAGGTGTCGGCAAATGAATACGGCACAAACAAAGGTGGTCCCTTAACTCTAGGCCAAATGCAACTAAAATATAATAATTTATAAGAACAATTTATATTTGCTAGAAATAAGTAAAAATATGCATGACATTGAGCAATTTAAATAAACAGTAAGGCAAGGTGTCATGCCTGGTGTGACGCCTGGTGTGATGCGATGATCCAATAAGTCTTGTTTTATCCAATAGTCGGGGTCACTGTGTGAGGGTCCGAAATTCACGAGAAATAGAAACATGCAATCAGTCGGGATCAATAATGATAATCGAGGAGAATTTTGTGAAGGCAGACGCGTATACAAATTTTAAAAATTATTTATAATAATAATAATTTAAAACTAGATTTTTATTAGTCAAAATTTGTTTTAGGAAAATACTTAAAATCGTAAAATGTTTTTAGGTAAAAGTACTCTAAGTTGTAAAATATGATTTTTGGTAAAATACTATATTCCACAAATTTAAAATATATTTTTTGATAAATATTTAAAATATTACTACATCATTTAGACCAAAAATTATAGCCTTGCCAAACTATATCTTTTTAGGCCGAATTTATTTTTACAAAATACCAAAAAATAATATTTGTTAGGCTAAACTCAATTTAAATTAATATAGTCCAAAACCTTATGATATGACTTTTAGAAAGTATAAAATTTCTAGTAACAAATATTAGTAGTAATAAAATAATAACTATAATAAGGACAAAACAGGGTGAAAATACTAGGCTCTAACAAGTCATACCTAGTATAAATAAGTTGATACCTAACATATATAAAGTACTCTTAGTTATATATATTGTTTATAAAAAGATAAAAATAATAATTATAATTAGAAATATTAATACTAAGTGCAATAATGTATACTAGAATTAATAATAGCTAATACTACTCACTAATCAGTCAATTGTTTCAAATAAAACTACTACTAATAATAATAAATTAACAAATAATAATAGTTATAATAATAATAATAATAATGCTAACAACAACAACAACAATAATAATAATAATAATAATAATAATAATAATAATAATAATAATAATAATAACAATAATAATAATAATATAACTTATACTGCAGCAAAAACTGTTCCTTTAGTTTATTTGAAGTGAGTGAGAAAGAGAGAAGTTAAGGAGAGGAGGGTTCGAGAGAGGGGGTGAGAAATCGGAGGGGAAAAGGAAGAGAGGAGGGTCGGGGAGCTCACCGGAGGCGGACGTGGGTGCGATGCTCAGGCGCCGGCAGCGCGGTGGCGGCGGCGCGGGGTACTCGCGCACGCGGTCGACTGAGGGCGGAGGACGGCGACTGCTCCGGTCGCAGGCTGGCGGAAGGAGCCGGGGAAGTGGTTCGTCGGCGAGGAAGGATCGGGAGGTCGGCGCGCTCGGGAAGGCGGTGATCGGCGGAGGATGGTGTCACCGCCGACACGAGGAAAGCGGCGGACTCGCGCGGTGGCAGCGGTTTGCGGAGAAGACGGCGCAGCAGCTTGGTGGTTCGCGCGGACGCGTGCTGCAACCACGCTCAGAGGCAATGAAGAGCGGAGGTCGGCTCGGCCCAGGTTAGGATTTGGGTTTGGTTTGTCGGTTTTCTTCTTCTCCTATTTTGTTTTGCAATGGTGGTGACAGTGGCTATGGCCGTGGCGACACTGGCCAGGGGTCATTGGCGGCCAGAATGATTGCGTGGGTGGTGTCGTTGATTTGATCGGAGAGGCGATGGTGGTTGTGGAAGCAAAGGGCTGCCAGGATCCTGCGGGTTTGGTCGAAGTCGAGATGCCGACCTGATGGCGGCGGCGATGGGGCCTTGGGGTGCTAGCCTGGGTGGTGTTAGTGTGTGCTTGGTGGTGGTTCGGGTGGCGTAGAGGAGATTTGGGGAGAACAGGGGTCGTGAGGAGTGGTGCCGACATCGGGCTACCGTGGTGATGGTGGTGGTGTCTGTAGGTGGTCGGAAATTTTTTGATGCTGTGGGAGACGCTGGTGGCGGGGGCGGTTATATGGAGTAGAAGACGGGGCCGAGGCTGAGACTGTAGTGGTGGTGGCTGTGATGACGGCAGTGTCGGAGATGACAGGGAGGGTGTTCAGTTTTCATGTTATCGTGTCGGGGTGTGTGTCCGACACAATATGGATGGACGTCCGGGATTGTCGGACGGAATAAAAATATTATATTTGTAATTGGGGAAAAATTTAGTGGATGGGAGGCACAGACACTATGCACAAGTTTTGGGTTGTGGTAGAAAATTTTGGAGGAGTACCTCTCCTTTTATAGGAGGTGGGAATTCCCATTAGGATAAGTATTATGATTTATTTAAACCCATTTAGATAATTCAAAATCAATCAAATTCAAATCCAAATACAAATTCCATTTAAATCTAATTAAATTCTTTCTTTTAGTTTAAAATTAAATAAGATAAATCATATTTCAATTAACTATTTAAATATATCCATAAAATCAAATCAAGATTTAAAATGGCCACAAAAATTTCCAAATATATTTTCCAAAAATGCCAATAATAATAATTTCGAAAATAATAAATATTTTTAAATATCTTTTCAAATATTAATATTAATAAATTTTGAAAATTACATTTTTATTTAAAAATAAACGAATAAAATATTTATGAAATATATATATGCACGAAGAATATTATTTATCATTAATAACTGTTATAAACCAAAGGCTTTTTATAAATAAAATTATAAACTTGAAAATTTTGGTACGATAGCTAAAAATAATTATTACATATATTATTTTGAAATGAGAAAAATAGAAAAAAATATTTTTCTAAAAATATGTACGCTCGCACATAATCGCACTCGTCGAGCAATTTCAAAAAACAAATTTTCGTGCGCGACGTACAATACAACTACGCGACATATAATACAAAAATAATCATTACCAAATTTAAAAAAATTAAAAAATAGTAGAAAATTTAGGGGTTTTACAGTTTAAAAATGGAAGAAAGGAATTAGAAAGGGTTTTAGAGAGGGTTCTCGGTACAACAACATCATAAGTAGGGGCTTAGTGTGGTTAGCAGTAGATGTAGGCTGTATCAGTGAAGGATATTGGAGCAGGAAAGGTAGTAGCAGTAACTTTTAGCAAGGGTATTAGAAAAGGGAGAGTGAGAATTCTAGGAGGTAGGCACATGTGCTCTAGTACACAGGAAACATGGCATCAGTTAAGGGTTATAGTGGTAGTAGGCTTTTTGAGTATCAATTCAGTTAGGAGTGGGGGAAATTGGTGTATCACGAGAAGAGGTTCAGTTGAACTAGACTAAATTTGAATTCTGTTCAAGTGGACTTTAAATAGGATGAAGTGTGAAACTTTGGAAGGGTTTGATAATTGGGTGAGGGTATGAAGATACCTGTTTAGGCTATGTAAGTTATGAGGAAGATAAGGGTTTGGATACTAGTGTAGTGCCCCGCTCCCGTTGGAGCGAAGCACTATGTAATAGGCTCGTGCCAAGTTAGACATGGTCGGGAACATAGATGGCTAGTCTGACTCGGCGACGAGTTTGGTATACAAAAACCATGGCATCAATAAAATCGATTTGGACGAGTGATATGAGTACCGTTCCAACTAATGGATCGACTACTGTTGGAATAAGTCCTAGATGCGGTAGGCGGCGTCTTGGCGAAGGAACTCTAAAGAGAGCGACGCAACCCGTCTGCCGTTGGTTTTATTGGTTTTCTTGGCTTTCTGAACGAATTGTTGCGTGGATTTGATAGTGTGCTTTCGCGTCGATTTTTGAATGCATCTTTGGGAATTTCGAAGGAAGGATTGAAGGAAGGGTTCTAATTCGATGCTCGTGCCATTGCAGGAGTTCGTGTAACTGACGCTTGACCGTCGTGAAGCGTCCTCCTACTCTCGGCGCAATCTCCTTAGGTGGGTGGTTCTTCGGCCCCTTCTTTTCTACTCCTTCCCGCCAACTAAATTCTTAAAGTTCAACGTTCAAGTCGATGATGCTAACGGGATGTATGCTTGCCACTAAGATCAAGAGCTCGGGATAATATATCAACCTAGAGAAGTTAACTCTGAATCGATAGGTTCACACTAAGTAGAGAAAAGATAAAGTTCTAAGAAAGAGATAGAATATATTTCATGCCATACAAAACACAACTATGAAAACCTTGGTGGTAGTACATCATGCCTCGGAGAATTTGGTGCCTACGGGATGCTAAATCAGAACGTACGGTTTCGGGGGAAAGGACCCTTGCACGAGTAGTAATGATTATGTGATTTGATAATGGTTACGCTATGCAATTTACTTCATACATATTAAACTGTTCATACATTCGCATGGTCAAGGACGACTTGTGCACAAGGTGAGCTTTCCTCGTGACGGTACCCGGGGCCCTGTGACCGAATCGGCCTAGGAGGAAATTATGGAAATCGTGCTTCGGCACGAGGCATTGCAAGACCTCCAGTTAGGCTCGTTACCTGGGCTGGAGGGCGCGTCGCAAGGCTACGTAATCGTCCTTCATGGTGTCGATATCACCAATGACCGCATATATGATAGATTGCATGCTCACTTATTGTCTTGTACAGGTGGTAAGTATCATGCATATTTTGTGCAGGAAAGGAGCACGGCCGTGGTAAGAATGCCTTTAAATTGGTTATGTGTTATCGTTTAAAATGTGTCTTCGATATGAACTGCAATTCATATAGTTCTAAATAAAAAGATCACTTCGTATGCTAGAACCCTTAATAAGCAGTGTCGGTTTAGACGAGTGGGTTCGTCCCATCCACTAGCAAGTGTGCTAACCCCCAACTCCCCAGGTAACGAGCGCGCTGCGGGAGCTCGAGACTAGATCTGAAGCTGAAGAACGGGAGGAGGCACGAAGCTCTCCTATTTTGAAGTATTTTGAAGCCCAACTCAGATCGAAGGCTTTGTTCAAATGTATAAAGGGGCATGAATGTATGGAATGACAAGGATTATTTAAGGGCAAACTTGTCGAGAGTTTTCTTTTGTGTTTCAAAGATGTAGCCGCAACGGCATATGTAATATAAAAATGACCTTGCACATACTTTATAAACTTATGAATAAAAGCTAAATTTTTTTCTATGCTGTCTTCAACTCTCTGTACTGTTTAATTTCAACGCGTCAAGTAAAAAGGAATTTCCAATTGCACATCCTTGCCTTATGCAAGTCCATTAAAGACTTGCACGACATCACGTCCCGACCCGTGGGGATCGATTTATATCGAGTCAAGGCGATGGCGACCGATTCGGCAAGTCGGGGCGTGACAAGTTGGTATCAGAGCACGGTTCACACCTCGGACCTTTCAAAATACTTTCTTTTAGATGATGCCGTTGCAATTTTTCAAAAACTACGCTTTTCGACATATGCGGCCTGAAATAATCGTTCCATACATATAAGCCCGTAGATATTTTGAGAATACTAATGGGTTTGCTCAATTTTGTAGGCATGCCGGAAGGACTCGGTGTCCCTGCTGTCAACGCCACATTGATTAGCATGGATAGTACCGAAGGCGCAACGCCTAGCGAATCTGCCATGGAGCGACTACTACGCCTCATGGAACTCCAACAACGCCAGTCAGAGACGTAGCAACGACAGCTGCAGGAACAGATCCAGGCCCAAGTCAGCGCCCAACAAAAGCAAATGGAGGCCCTGACCCGGATCATGAGCACCATAGCGACGCAACAGAACTCGACGACCGTCATGTCCGAGGAAGAAATGCAACCCGTAAAGACAAAACATGTGTCTTCCTCCTCCCTGCTCAAGATGACCAAGTTCAAGAAAATGAACCCGTCTGAATTCAACGGTCGAGCAGAGCCTGACGAAGTCATGGGGTGGCTAGTGAAGATTGAGAGTCTGTTCACTCTCCTCAACATCAAGGGGTCCAAGAAAGTCGGGTGCGCAGCGTTGCAGCTCAACTTGAGGGCCTACGACTGGTGGGAGGCAAAGAAACAGGAACTCAAAAAGGCCAACCCCAATGCCAAGATCTCGTGGGAGACGTTCAAACTGGCCTTCCTCGAGCAATACATCCCACGTGCCCTTCGTCGACAAAAGGAAGAGGAATTCATGTCCTTGAAGTAAGAAAACTTGTCCGTTGATGACTACGATGCGAAGTTCGCGAAGCTTACGAAGTTTGCCGGGGCCTTTCTGCCGAACACGGAGGCATGGTGCGAGCGCTTCCAACAAGGCCTGAATGAAGATTTGCGTCGGGATGTCATGAACCAAAGATGCCAGACGTACAGGGAATCATACAACGCCGCCCTTGATAGTGAGCGAATCTTCGGTCGAGCGTCACAGAAGGGCAGATCAAGCGTCCGCAACAACTTCAACAAGCGTCCTCACGACGCAAAAGGATCTGTTATGCCAAAGCGCCAGAACACGTCCGAGTATCGGGGGCCTCACCCAGGCGTACGGTGCCATCGCTGCGGCAAGATGGGACATCTGGCGGTCGATTGCCGAGGGGGATGCTTCAAGTGTGGCCAGATAGGTCACAAGGCAGTAGATTGTCGCATGAGAAAGGCGAACCAACATCCACCAAGGGACATCCACAACCAGAACAGGGCACCTCCCGCCCATGGCGCAAATGCGGTGCCCGTGAACCCACAAAATTGCCAAGGGGCGCAAGGCCGTGTCTACGCACTGACTCGGGACGAAGCCTATGCGTCCGACACTGTCGTGACAGGTATACTACACTATAAAAATATGCCTGCTAGAGTATTGTTCGATTCGGGTGGTACGCATAGTTTTATATCTGCCGACTTTGTAAAAGAGAATCAACTACCTATGCAACTTTTAGATATGAATCTTAGCGTTAGCACTCCATCGGGAGTAGATATGTCTGCCACTCAAATTTGTAGGGATGGTTACATATGCATCAGAGAAAGGAATCTATCCTTGGAAGTTATCGTCCTCAACGTCAAGGAGTATGATATAATCCTCGGCATGGATTGGTTGGGTGCATGCCACGCAACGATCGAGTGCACGGAGAAGAGAGTTGTGTTCCGCCTTCCCGGCAAAACCGAGTTCTCCTATTCGTGCAGAGCAGCATCAAAGTCGACAATGATGATATCGACAATTTTGACAAGGCGTATGTTGCATTCTGGGTGCAGCGGGTACCTAGCATCAGTTCGAGACACGAGAACGGAGATTGCAAGCACGGCCCAGACTGAAGTCGTGGCAGAATTTTCTGATGTGTTCCCAGACGAGTTGCCAGGGATGCCGCTGGACCGAAAGATAGAATTCAGCATCAACACCTTTCCGGACACCCGACCGATATCCAAAGCACCTTATCGATTGGCACCGGCAGAGCTGAAGGAACTGAAAGCACAACTACAAGAGTTACTAGATCACAGATATATTCGCCCTAGTGTCTCCCCGTGGGGTGCCCCAGTATTGTTTGTGAGTAAGAAGGATGGATCGATGCGGCTGTGTATCGATTATCGGGAACTCAACAAAGCCACAGTACGAAACAAGTACCCGTTACCGAGGATAGACGATTTGTTTGACCAGCTGCAAGGGACGACGGTATTTTCCAAGATTGATCTTTGCTCAGGCTATCATCAATTGAATATCAAGTCCGAGGATGTGTCGAAGTCCGCCTTCCGAACTCAATATGGTCACTACAAATTTTTGGTCATGCCCTTCGGCTTGACCAACGCTTCTGCCGCGTTCATGGATCTAATGAACTGGGTGTTCCCACCGTTCATAGACAAATTTGTCGTCGTATTCATCGATGAAATCCTTATATATTCGAAGAGCAAGGACGAGCACGTAGAACACTTGAAGGCGGTGCTACAGACTCTGCGCGAACATCAACTCTATGCCAAGCTAAGCAAGTGCGAGTTCTGGATGAACAACGTGACGTTCCTTGGGCACGTTGTCTCAGCTGAAGGCGTCACGGTGGACCCAAAGAAGATTGAAGCAATAGTCGAATAGAAGCGGCCTACCTCAGCATGCGACATCCGAAGTTTCCTCGGCTTGGCGGACTACTACCGTAGATTCGTGAAAGATTTTGCCAAAATTGCGTCGCCTCTGACTCGCCTCACCCAGAAGGGAGTCGCGTTCGAGTGGAACGACGCCTGTGAATCGAGCTTCCAAGAGTTGAAGAAACGGCTCATCTCACCGCCGATCCTTGCACTTCCAGACGGGCCGAAAGGGTTTCAAATATTTAGCGATGCATCGCGGACGGGTTTGGGATGCGTACTTATGCAAAGGGATAAGGTGATTTCGTTTGCTTCGAGACAATTGAAGCAACACAAGAAGAATTATCCTACGCATGATCTGGAGTTAGCGGCCATTGTGTTCGTATTAAAGCTATGGCGGCACTATCTTTATGGTGTAGCTTGCAGAATCTATACGGACCATAAGAGCCTCAAGTACATCTTCACTCAACGGGACCTGAACTTACGGCAGCGGCATTGGCTCGAACTCATTAAAGACTATGATTTGACTATCGAGTACACGCCGGGTAAGGGTAACGTCGTAGCGGACGCTCTGAGTAGAATGTTTGCAGGGTGCTTATCTATCAACCGTAACATACAGCGAGACTTGGCAGAGATGGGTATCGAACTCCGAATCCGTTACCGTGGAGCACGATTGGCCCAATTGCACCTTGAGTCGAGCTTGCATAATAAAATAAAGACCGCACAGAAGGACGACCCATTCCTGAAGAAGATGCGCGAGCTGATTTCGACGGAAAAGGCGACCGACTTTGCGGTGGACGAGGGCAGAATGACGCGAATGAAGGGGAGGATATGCGTACCGGACCATGCTGAACTTAAAAAGAAGATTCTGACGGAGGCCCATTATGCGAAGTACTCGTTGCACCTCGGGAGTACCAAAATGTATAAGGACCTACGCATGACCTTTTGGTGGCACGACATAAAGAAAGACGTAGCAACGTTTGTGTCACAGTGCATGGCTTGTCAACGGGTGAAGGCCGAGCATCAAAGACCAGGCGGGGAGCTACAGAGCCTCGACATTCCAGTATGGAAGTGGAACGACATCTCTATGGATTTCATCATGGGCCTTCCGAAGACGTCGCGGAGGAATGATGCGATTTGGGTCATTGTCGATCATTTGACCAAATCCGGTCATTTCATCGCTATTAAAGCATCATGGAGCGTCGATCGGTTAGCTCAGATTTATCTCGACGAGATCGTCAGACTGTACGGGGTACCTGCCACAATTATTTCGGATAGAGACGGGCGATTCTTATCACGTTTCTGGACGAGTCTACAGGTGGCGCTGGGCACTAAGTTGAACCTTAGCTCCGCGTACCACCCGTAAACCGATGGCCAGACAGAAAGAGTGAATCAGATCCTGGAGGATATGCTACGCCTGTGCGCGATAGATTTGAAGACTAGTTGGGATACGCACACGCACTTGCCACTCGCGGAGTTCGCATACAGCAACAGTTATCAATCGAGCATCCAAATGGCTCCCTACGAGGCACTTTAAGGGAGGAAGTATCGATCTCCGATTTACTGGGACGAAGTCGGGGAGCGACAGGTGCTCGGGCCAGAACTAGTCGAACAAGCCGTCGAGAAGGTCCGCATGATTCGAGATAGGCTCCGTATTGCTCAGAGTCGAGAAAAGAGTTATGCAGATACTCGTCGACGACCGTTAGAGTTCTTGGTTGGAGATCATGTGTTTTTGAAGGTGACACCGATGCGGGGCGTCATGCGATTCGGGGTAAAAGGCAAGCTGAGTCCGAGATTCGTAGGGCCCTTCGAGATCCTCGAAAGGGTGGCGACCGTTGCTTACCTGATCGCGCTACCTCCTGTCCTGGCCGAAGTGCATGACGTCTTCCATGTCTCCCAACTTCGAAAGTATGTGCATGACCAAAGTCATGTGGTTAGTTTCGATCAGTTGGAGCTACGCGCCGATCTATCATACTCGGAGGAGCCTGTGCAAATTTTAGACCATAAAGAAAAGATCCTGCGTAGCCGATCGATGTCCTTGGTTCGCGTACTCTGGCGCAACCATTCCACCGAGGAGTCGACGTGGGAACTAGAGGTGGAGATAAAGGAGAAGTACCCTTCACTTTTCGCCGACGAAAGTCAGACCCTTGTTCTTAAGTTTCGGGACAAAACTTTTTTTTAGTGGTTTATTATGTAGTGCCCCGCTCCCATTGGAGCGAAGCACTATGTAATAGGCTCGTGCCAAGTTAGACATGGTCGGGAACATAGATGGCTAGTCTGACTCGGCGACGAGTTTGGTATACAAAAACCATGGTATCAATAAATTCGATTTAGACGAGTGATATGAGTACCGTGCCAACTAATGGATCGACTACTGTTGGAATAAGTCCTAGATGCGGTAGGCGGTGTCTTGGTGAAGGAACTCTAAAGAGAGCGACGCAACCCGTCTGCCATTGGTTTTATTGGTTTTCTTGGCTTTCTGAACGAATTGTTGCGTGGATTTGATAGTGTGCTTTCGCGTCGATTTTTGAATGCGTCTTTGGAAATTTCGAAGGAAGGATTGAAAGAAGGGTTCTATTTCGATGCTCGTGCCATTGCAGGAGTTCGTGTAACTGACGCTTGACCGTCGTGAAGCATTCTCCTACTCTCGGCGCAATCTCCTTAGGTGGGTGGTTCTTCGTCCCCTTCTTTTCTACTCTTGCCCGCTAACTAAATTTTTAAAGTTCAACGTTCAAGTCGATGATGCTAACGGGATGTATGCTTGCCACTAAGATCAAGAGCTCGGGATAATATATCAACCTAGAGAAGTTAACTCTGAATCGATAGGTTCACACTAAGTAGAGAAAAGATAAATTTCTAAGAAAGAGATAGAATATATTTTATGCCATGCAAAACACAACTATGAAAACCTTGGTGGCGGTACATTATGCCTCGGAGAATTTGGTGCCTACGGGATGCTAAATCAGAACGTACGGTTTCGGGGGAAAGGACCCTTGCACGAGTAGGAATGATTATGTGATTTGATAATGGTTACGCTATGCAATTTACTTCATACATATTAAACTGTTCATACATTTGCATGGTCAAGGACAACTTGTGCACAAGGTGAGCTTTCCTCAAGACGGTACCCGGGGCTATGGGACCGAATCGGCCTAGGAGGAAATTATGGAAATCGTGCTTCGACGCGAGGCATTGCGAGACCTCCTGTTAGGCTCGCTACCTGGGCTGGAGGGCGCGTCGCAAGGCTACGTAATCGTCCTTCATGGTGTCGATATCACCAATGACCGCATATAGGATAGATTGCATGCTCACTTATTGTCTTGTGCAGGTGGCAAGTATCATGCATATTTTGTGCAGGAAAGGAGCACGACCGTGGTAAGAATGCCTTTAAATTGGTTATGTGTTATCGTTTAAAATGTGCCTTCGATATGAACTGCAATTCATATAGTTCTAAATAGAAAGATCACTTCGTATGCTAGAATCCTTAATAAGCAGTGTCGGTTTAAACGAGTGGGTTCGTCCGATCCACTAGCAAGTGTGCTAACCCCCAACTCCCCAGGTAACGAGCGCGCTGCGGGAGCTCGAGACTAGACCTGAAGCTGAAGAACGGGAGGCGGCACGAAGCTCTCATATTTTGAAGTATTTTGAAGCCCAACTCAGATCGAAGGCTTTGTTCAAATGTATAAAGGGGCGTGAATGTATGGAACGACAATGATTATTTCAGGGCAAGCTTTTCGAGAGTTTTCTTTTGTGTTTCAAAGATGTAGCCGCAACGGCATATATAATATAAAAATGACCTTGCACATACTTTGCAAGCTTATGAATGAAAAGCTAAATTTCTTCCTATGCTATGTCTTCAACTCTCTACACTGTTTAATTTCAACGCATCAAGTAAAAAGGAATTTTTAATTGCACATCCTTGCCTTGTGCAAGTCCATTAAAGACTTACACGGCATCACGTCCCGACCCGTGGGGATCGATTTATATCGAGTCAAGGCGATGGCGACCAATTCAGCGAGTCGGGGCGTGACAACTAGGGCATAATTGCATATTGGGTATATAGAGGATGTATCCCATTAGGGCATGGGTAAGATATTTGTTAAGTTAAGGTCTTGATATTACCTTGGGGGTAACACCAAGATAATGCTATAGGGTATCCTAACCTAGTATTAACTATTTTGATTAAAATCCTTATGATACAAACCCAATTACTTAGATATAGACTAGTACTACCTAGAAATGACTAATTAGACTAGTTTGACCTAGATTGGATTAGAAGTTGACCAAAGTTGACCAGGTGACCAAAAGTCAACTGTAGGTCAACCTTTGACCTAGTATGATCTAGATTGACTTTGTTTGACTTAGCTTGACTTAGTTTGACTGAGTTTGACCTAGATTTGTATAGCATATACTTGAAATCATGCCTAACACTGTTAAACCCTATTTAACTCATGTATATCTCATCTTTAGATCTGTGACTTCACTCTGAGCCTCGGTACACTATTGACATTTTTCCACCAGATCTCAGGTGAGTACATTCTCTGATAATATTTCTATTTTATGATATCGTCTATGTTTTTTGTATTTAGTGTAGATATCCTTGTTCTCTTGACATATTGTTCACACGGGTTGGTATTTGTCTAGATCCTGTCATGAGATGTTATTTCTTGTACTCTTTGGTATATCTTGTGCAAGTCTCTTGTTTCTTATGCATTGCATAGACACGATTCCTGTGAAGGGCTCGCGACCTTCTCAGAGAATCTGTGTCATAATGTGTCATGGTTGGATCCACTGTATCAGTCGGCGGCGGAAAGTATTAGTGTAGATATGTGGTCAATACCCTATTGTAAAAAAATTGATTATGAGTGTTAATCATACACCCACGTATGATTAACCATGCCATAAATATTATACAAGTTCCCAAGCCGTCCACATATCAAAGCTGGTATTCACTCACATAGATAGTATGATTCTTGACTTTTATACATGATATGATCAGTTTTCTTACCATTGCTCTAGCTATAGTTTACAACTTTAACCTTGCCATGTTACTTTCATGTACTTGCTATTTCACATGTATATTCTCTCTATTTACTGCTACATATTCTTTATTGTCTAACTAGAACAGTTGTTAGAGAATTGTGCTCGTTCCGTCCTGACTAGATATGTTGACAAAAGTTTACAGATGATGGCAAGGACGAGTGTCCTACCTACTATGGTCCTCATGACGTAGTGGACGTAGACCGGGAGACCCTTGTCCAGCAGGGGTTAGTTCCAGTCGATGAGGCATTAGTGGTAGCTAAGCTATATTAGTTTAGAACTGGACTTTGTCTCCAAATTACATTTTGGCTTGTTATATTTTAGTATTTGTATTTGAGATTGTTGACTCTGAGACTTTGGACTTGTATTATTCTGTGTTGGATTTTCTGGATGATATTTTCATATCTTGTTGTCTTTATCTTTCAGTATCATCTATCCTTCTTAGAATTTGTGATTGAGTATATTATATTGCCATTGCTTGTCCTCCGTTCAGAGTTGACCATTCTCGACAGGTTTTGTCATTATAACTGTTGTTAGATAGTAGACCTAGACAGCATTCTACGCCGTTTCTGCGGCGTAGGCTGCGATATTGTCACGCACTCATGCCCTTACTCCGGGTGCGGGTCGTGACATTAAGAGACGATGCTCGTCTATAAGCTGTTGTTGGTACATGGTGATTATCTTCTGTACCATATTCTCTGACTCTATGTTTAGGAGTTTTTCACTTTTGAGTTCTAAAGAGGAGTAGAAATCCAATATCTGGCATTCTAAAATTTACCAAATCATGGCTGTCAATCTGTATCATGATCTCCTTTAATTCTTCGTATTTTGTATAACTCTCTTGGAAAAGATCTTTTTCTTTGGAGACTAAGGCAGGGGATCTTGATGTGGCACTGCATGCCATCATCTGAGAAGCCTTCTATCTTACCTCATATAGTTTTCCATTTAACTGGGCCGACTTATTTCTTTCAGCAATAAATTGTTTTTTAAGCTGAGAAAGCTAATAACTGGCTCCCTTGATGTCGTTTGATTAGATGGTCCTGTAACATCCATTGAATAAGTCCCAGGAACCTTTATCATTTTTCCAGTTCCTGGTTGTACCAGTTCTTTACCAGGGCACTGGCGAAGGGTGTCACCCCCAGTTTCCAGAAATAGGGGTATTTTTGTCATTTTTCATTTTTTTATTATTTTAAAATTATTTATTTATTTATTGTAATATTTTGGGGTTATTTGAGTCGGGTTCAAATTTCAGCTCAATCCGACTTGAAACGGGGGCCCGGGGTAGTTTGACTCTAGTGGACCCACACACTAGTTAGCCATGGCCCACATGTCATTTATTTTAGTTAGTGACTAGGCTAATTTATTTGGATTAGGATTAATTAGATTAGTGTGTTAGAATGACCAAACTAGCGGCTTAAACCCCCTTTTTAATGTATTGTTAATAGGCTAGAGGGGGGTAATTTTGGTATTTCAAAATAGGACTTAGCAGCCATGTTTGGCCGGCCCCCTCTAGGAGGGGATAGGCACAAGCCCCTTTGATATTTCCTATTCTTTTCCATCTCATTTTCTCTCTCTTGTTCTTTCCCAAATTTCTAGAGAGCATCCCTACCATTTTCATCTCCAAATCAACCCCTCCTTCCACCAAATCTTCTTCTTTCCTTCTCTACTCCATGAAAGAAAGGTGCTAGCCAAGTTTGGAAGGATTCGGAGCTCGTTCGTGTTCATTTGGAATCTCTACGTGTTGGGAGGCTTTTTCCTTTGAATCTCTCTCCCGGAAGGTATAACCTCTCCTCTAAACCATCCCTACATGCATATAGATCTATTTTTGACCCATAGGAATAACCCCCATGGTTGTGTGTCCATTTGAGTCCATTTCGTGTCCATTTGGGCACTTGTAGAGGTGTCCTATGAGTAGGATCGTGTCCTAATAGGGAAAACCCCTATTTGGACACATGGGGAATTATTTATATATTGATTTTATATTGTTCTAATATTTATTCCAGATTTTAGGAGTGTTTAGGAATGAGTTTTCCTATGTATCATATTGTATCATATTGTTAATATATATATATATATATATATATATATATATATATCTATATATATATATATGTGGTGATATATATATTAATCTCTATGTATATATATATGTATATATATATATATATATATTATGGTTTATATATATATGTGGATATATAATATGGTGGGTGGTGTGTATATTTGTGTTTGGTTGTGGGATATAGGGTGGTCGACCAAGTTTGGATGAATGGTGTGTGTATGTATAGAAGGTGTATGAGGAAATGGTGAAGAGTATTAAGAATTGGTTTGTGAGAGATAGAGAAGAGTATAGTGAATAGCTAAGAGTTAGTGTGTGTTTTTGTATTGAGTGAGAGGGAGGAGGGAACACCATAGCAGCAGCACCTTGCTGCCAAACCTGTCCCCTTTAACCACCCTTGGTACACCCATATTACTGTCCACAGTTAAGCCTATATCAGTCCCTTAATACCCTCCCCATTGAGAGCCATGTATAGCCCTTTGTTCACCTAATGTTTAGCCCAAATCAGCCTATTAGTAACACCCTTTGAACAGTCCATACTTCAAGCCTTATGACAGCCATTCAAGTCTCTTAAATCAGCAAATTCCAGTCCACATGTGGACAGCAGCTGTAGCCATAGCCTCCCCTTTCCTGTCACTTAACTAGTCCCTTAACCACCCATTGTTAGCACCCATTGACAGCAAACAACTCCCCACATTCCTGTCTAGACATGAGCCATTTTCAGTCCCCATTTTCAACCCAACTTCAGCCCAAAACAGTCCCTAAAACCTATCCCTTGACTGTCCCAAAACCTGTCTAATGTGGCAGTCCCCAACAGTCCTTAAATCACCCCAAAAACCAACACATGGTAGTCCCAATCCAGCCCCTTCCAAGCACCAAATCAGTCCACTTTTAAGGACCATAATTCAGTCCTTATACACAGCCACATTGGCCTACAAAACCAGTCCTACATAGCCCCAAACCAGTCCACATTGGACAGCCCAAAATCAGTCCATATTAGCTTTGACAGGTCCCATTAAATCAGCATATAGAAGTCTAGAAATCAGTCCCATATTTGCCTCCCCATACATGCCTAAATTGTTGTACCTCCTTCTACTCCAAATTCAGCCTTGAACTAGCCCCAACCAAGCCACTTGACATGCCCCATAGGCAGCCTTGTTTCAGCCATAACCTATCCACATATCAGCATATGGCAGCCCCTATATATGGCCTACAACCTGTCATTATACACAGCCCCATCCATTCCTTAATCACCCTCAAACACAGCCTATGTGTTGTGTGTGTATGTGAGCCATTAGGAAATCCCAAACCAGTCCTAGAACACCAAGTATCAGTCCAAATTCCTGTCCTATAATAGCCCTTCAACCCAATATCAAAAACCTGTCCTATGTCTATATGTGTGTGAGTTTGTGAGCCTAAGAGTGTATGTGGGTGAGCTATTGTATAGGTGAGTAGTGGGTGAGCTTTGGATATGTGTGAGTTTATATAGGAGAACCCATATGTATTTATATATGAGTTATATATGTATTTGTGGGTGAGAGATTATATATGTATTTGTGTGTGTGTCTAGATATGGGTATATAGGTGAGTATATATATATATGTAACTATATACCATGGTATATGAGGTATAGGATAAGGTAAAGGGTAGATAACCAACATGTGGTCTAAGATGATCTAGTTGACCAAGATACTGGGATTTTTTGGTAAGTAATATGAGTATAGGATAGTATCTAGCTATCCTAGGAAACCTAGGCTAGTATTCCTAGGTTAGAGTGGTATTGAACAAGGTATTGGGATTTACCTTGGTAAGGTAATGCAAGTTTTACCTGGGAATAGGGTATTTGAGTTTGGAGTCTAAGATAGAGTTAGAACTTGATCCCCTTGGTTGGTAATGATCAAATATAGTGCTCGTAGACTAGTTTTGACGTCGGTTGACCATTTTGACCAAAAGTCAACAGAAGTCAACCGAGAGTCAAACTTAGCCTTTAAGCGACTAGATTTGACCGGAACCAAACCAGAGTTGACCAGTTGACTGAAAGTCAACAGTTGGTCAACATGTGACTTGTTCGACCTAGGGTTGACTCCGTGTTGACCAGAGTTGACCATAGTTGACTTTTTGACCAAAAGTCAACTGTAAGTCAACCCTTGACCCAAATTGACCTAGTTTGACTTAGATTGATTTCCTGTGACCTTGTTTGACCTTGATTGTCCTAGTGTGACCCAGTTTGGCTCAGTATGACCTAGTTTAGCTTGGTGTGACTTAGATTTAACCTAGATTCATTTAGAATGCATTGTAATACATCTTATTATCATTTTTGGACTCATAGTGACTTGTACTGTTCTATAGGAGACAGACACCACTCCTCGGACAGTATATTCTCTTCAGACACTCAGGCTATCAGGCGAGTACATTCTCTGACCGTTTCATACTTGTCTGGATTTATATTCTTGCTCTAGATTACTGTACTTGATGCTGATACGTTATTATCACGGATTGGTACTATACAGATCTTCTTTTGGGATGTTATCCCCTTGTACTCAATAAATACATATTGTGATGTACGTTTCACTTACAAATTGTATTTATTGAATACCCATATCCTTGTATACTCATTGTGCATATTGTACTCTCATTATCACATGAGTTCCAGGGATAGACCATTGTACTCTATTGTATAACATTGTACAACTATTGTATAACATTGTACATCTATTGTATAATATTGTACATCCATTGTATAATATTGTACACTATTGTGCAAGATAACATAACAGGAGTGGATCCTTGTGTATTGATTGGAGAGGGGGAGTAGAATTGGTTATGTACTCAAATCCTATTGTACAATATTGTATAACTATTGTATATGTCTATTGTACACCCACGTACAATGGAGTTACCATTGCATTTTTCTAGACCGTTTACATAACCATATTGTACTCTAAATCACAGTTGACTTACAGTTCTTACTTATCATATTTAGATATTTCCTGTTATCAAATCTCTACTATTTTTCATATACTTCTTTCTTTCAGCGTTTTATGTACCTTACTCTATTGCATGCTTTATATTTTCTAACATGATATAAACTGTATGAGATATTTTGTACTCGCTCCCGTCCTGACTGGACCTGTTGAAAATATTACAGAGGATGAGGATGAGGCCTGCGTAGACACCTACTATGGGACAGCTGTAGATGACTCGTGCGACCCAGATTTCCAGCCTGATTCACTAGCTTAGAGACTGAGGCTCCCTAGTCTAGGTTTTCTATTTCAGTCATTTTGAGGTCTGGATTGTATATATTATTTTATATTCAGTAGTGGGACTTGTATTCTGGAATGTTGAGATGTTATTTTAGACACTTAGACTCTCTGGTTGTGATGTACATTCTTTTATTCCAGTATTTATCTATCTATCTTTTATTTCATCATTCTGCCTTAGATGTGATTGAGACTGTATATTGCTATGTCACCTCCATTCGGAGTGTATATACTGTACAGGTACCTTTATATTGTTAGATGATTGACCTAGGACAGCGTTCTACCGCCGACGCTGCGGCGTAGGCTGGGCGTTGTTACGTTCTCGTACCCTTACAGTGGGTGCGGGTCGTGACACGTTTTTAGTGGTGGCCCATGCAGGTCGAGTTTATGTAGTGGTATTCGAACTAGAGTATCACTACAGCCTGCAGTAGGATTAGGATATTTTTGGAGGTACTCAATCATATTAGGAAAAACTCTTATCTAATTCATACCATCTTAGTTCTTGCTGATATTGTTTTCCCTTGAATATAATTGTCCTTCCTTGCTTTTTGACTCACTCTCTGCAATTGTTTCTTGATCTGTCTCCAGGATGGTTGAGACGAGATCACATCGCCAGGGCCAGGGGGACGCCGATGAGAGGTCTGCCACCTCTCATATCCAGCAGCCGGCCCCTGGTACCGCAGCCCTAGTCATGCCAGCTGGGGTAGGCGTTTCAGCTGCGGTCGGAGGAGCCCTTCCACCAGCAGCAGGGGGTACGCCTCCACTAGTTCGGGGGCAGGACCCAGTTATTCCAGAGGTACCTTTCCAGCAGCCGCCGCCTACAGGACACGTGGACGCGGCTCAGATGTTCGCTTACTTTCAGCAGTTTATGGAGCAGCAGCAGGCCCGACAGGATAGGAGCATGGAGTTGGCCCTTACGACAGTTGCAGCCCGACCAGTGGTTCAGCAGCCAAAGATACCGGGGATAGAGCAGTTCCAGAAGACAAGCCCTAGAGACTTCTTGGGGACAGAGGGGATTCTATATGCCGACGAGTGAATCGAGCATATAGAGGAGATCTTTCGCCTGGCCCGGATACCGGCGGATCTCCAGATTGAGGCAGCAGCTAGCCGGATGCGAGATCTTGCTCGCACCTGGTATCAGTCAGACCCCAGGGTGGGGGTAGCTGGACAGACTTGGGAGGAGTTCAAGGGCTTCTTCAAGAAGAAGTTCTTTCCAGATTCAGCGCTCAGAGCTTTAGAGTCGCAGTTCGAGAGCCTAGTTCAGGGAAGCCTATCAGTGGAGGAGTACACTGGGGAGTTCGACCGCCTCAACAGATTCGTGGAGGGTTTGAGCGAGGCGGCGAAGGCCCAGAGGTTCCGGAAGGGTCTGATCAAGGAAGTCAAGTCCTTGACCAAGGGAAACAGGGATGCCACTTTTGAAAAGATTTTGACGGGAGCCTTATTGGCTGAGGATGATCTTGAGCTCAGGCTCAAGAGGAGACGAGACCCAGTTGGGAGCAGCAGCAGCGGAGGACCGGCCAAGAGGCCGCACGTTCAGCATCAGTTTCAGCAGCAGTATCAGCAGCCGATGGTCCACTTCCAGCAGCAGCAACAGAGGCCTGTTCAGTATCAGGGACAGAGACAGGTGCAGTATCAGCAGGCACCCAAGCAGCAGCAGAACACGGTGTACAACTTCTGCAAGAAGCAAGGCCATGGGTGGAACGATTGCAGGAAGAGGCTGGGTATGTGTTTACTTTGCAGATCAGTGGAGCATCAGTGTAGAGAGTGTCCCAAGAACCCGACACCATTGGCTCAGGTAGCACCAGGAGCTAGGGCTCCGACAGGGCAGCAGAGGGGACCACCATTGCAGACTCACCAACAGAGGTTTGTTCAGCATCAGCAGCAGGCCAGGGGAGGCCAGCCAGGGCGAGCTTTCGCCATGACAGCCGAGGATGCTCAAGCCGTTGGAGATCTAGTTGCAGGTTCCGTTCTTTTGATTCAATTCCATAATTCCTATCTTGAAATTCAATTCCATCTATTCCTATCTGTTTCTTCATTGTTGATAAGTTTTGATCTGGTGCTTCATTATGATTTAATTTTTCTTCTGAGATAAGTCATATGGGCTAGGTCGCCTCGATTGTGAGATTTTAGAATCCTCTAGGGTCATGCTAGCAGGCATAGTAAGGACATATAGTCGGACTATAGACATATTTCTCGGGTATGGAAATTTAAGGTTTTTGCTGCCAAGCGCACGGCAATACAAAAATTTTAAATACCATAGTTCTAGAGGTATGCACCATAGTTGAGGACTCTATGATTATCGTAGCCTTGCTCACTGGCATGACAGAGATTCTGAGTATCATGATGATTGGATTGACGCATACGACTATCGACTTGTATGATTTTCTGTGTTTTTTTTTCTTTTTGTGTTTGTTTTAAATTTTTGGGTGATTCTTTTAAGGTGGATAGACTTATAGTATCTATTTGAGTGTAATTTTAAATTTTATAAATTCAGTCATTTAATTCATGCCTTGACTTTTGAGATTTTAATTATTTTAATTTTTAGTCATGACTTGTGATTTCGATATTTTACTATTATTGATTTTAATTTCGAGGACGAAATTCTTTTAAGGTGGATAGATTTGTCACCCCCAGTTTCCAGAAATAGGGGTATTTTTGTCATTTTTCATTTTTTTATTATTTTTTTATTATTTATTTATTTATTGTAATATTTTGGGGCTATTTGAGTCGGGTTCGAATTTCAGCTCAATCCGACTTGAAACGGGGGCCCGGGGTAGTTTTGACTCTAGTGGACCCACACACTAGTTAGCCATGGCCCACATGTCATTTATTTTAGTTAGTGACTAGGCTAATTTATTTGGATTAGGATTAATTAGATTAGTATGTTAGAATGACCAAACTAGCCCCCGACTTAAACCCCCTTTTTAATGTATTGTTAATAGGCTAGAGGGGGGTAATTTTGGCATTTCAAAATAGGACTTAGCAGCCATGTTTGGCCGGCCCCCTCTAGGAGGGGATAGGCACAAGCCCCTTTGATATTTCCTATTCTTTTCCATCTCATTTTCTCTCTCTTGTTCTTCTCCAAATTTCTAGAGAGCATCCCTACCATTTTCATCTCCAAATTAACCCCTCCTTCCACCAAATCTTCTTCTTTCCTTCTCTACTCCATGAAAGGATGGTGCCAGCCAAGTTTGGAAGGATTCGGAGCTCGTTCGTGTCCATTTGGAATCTCTACGTGTCGGAAGGCTTTTTCCTTTGAATCTCTCTCCCGGAAGGTATAACCTCTCCTCCAAACCATCCCTACATGCATATAGATCTATTTTTGACCCATAGGAATAACCCCCATGGTTGTGTGTCCATTTGAGTCTATTTCGTGTCCATTTGGGCACTTGTAGAGGTGTCCTATGAGTAGGATCGTGTCCTAATGGGGAAAACCCCTATTTGGACACATGGAGAATTATTTATATATTGATTTTATATTGTTCTAATATTTATTCCAAATTTTAGGAGTGTTTAGGAATGAGTTTTCCTATGTATCATATTGTATCATATTGTTAATATCTATATATATATATATGTGTGGTGATATATATATTAATCTCTATGTATATATATATGTATATATATATAATATGGTTTATATATATATGTGGATATATAATATGGTGGGTGGTGTGTATATTTGTGTTTGGTTGTGGGATATAGGGTGGTCGACCAAGTTTGGATGAATGGTGTGTGTATGTATAGAAGGTGTATGAGGAAATGGTGAAGAGTATTAAGAATTGGTTTGTGAGAGATAGAGAAGAGTATAGTGAATAGCTGAGAGTTAGTGTATGTTTTTGTATTGAGTGAGAGGGAGGAGGGAACACCATAGCAGCAGCACCTTGCTGCCAAACCTGTCCCCTTTAACCACCCTTGGTACACCCATATTGCTGTCCACAGTTAAGCCTATATCAGTCCCTTAATACCCTCCCCATTGACAGCCATGTATAGCCCTTTGTTCACCTAATGTTTAGCCCAAATCAGCCTATTAGTAACACCCTTTGAACAGTCCATACTTCAAGCCTTATGACAGCCATTCAATTCTCTTAAATCAGCAAATTCCAGTCCACATGTGGACAGCAGATGTAGCCATAGCCTCCCCTTTCCTGTCACTTAACTAGTCCCTTAACCACCCATTGTTAGCCCCCATTGACAGCAAACAAGTCCCCACATTCCTGTCTAGACATGAGCCATTTTCAGTCCCCATTTGCAACCCAACTTTAGTCCAAAATAGTCCCTAAAACCTACCCCTTGACTGTCCCAAAACCGGTCTAATGTGGCAGTCCCCAACAGTCCTTAAATCACCCCAAAAACCAACACATGGTAGTCCCAATCCAGCCCCTTCCAAGCACCAAATCAGTCCACTTTTAAGGACCATAATTCAGTCCTTATATACAGCCACATTGGCCTACAAAACCAGTCCTATATAGCCCCAAACCAGTCCACATTGGATAGCCCAAAATCAGTCCATATTAGCTTTGACAGGTCCCATTGAATCAGCCTATAGAAGTCTAGAAATCAGTCCCATATTTGCCCCCCTATACATGCCTAAATTATTGTACCTCCTTCTACTCCAAATTCAGCCTTGAACTAGCCCCAACCAAGCCACTTGACATGCCCCATAGATAGCCTTATTTCAGCCATAACCTGTCCACATATCAGCATATGGCAGCCCCTATATATGGCCTACAACCTGTCATTATACACAGCTCCATCCATTCCTTAATCACCCTCAAACACAGCCTATGTGTTGTGTGTGTATGTGAGCCATTAGAAAATCCCAAACCAGTCCTAGAACACCAAGTATCAGTCCAAATTCCTGTCCTATAATAGCCCTTCAACCCAATATCAAAAACCTGTCCTATGTCTATATGTGTGTGAGTTTGTGAGCCTAAGAGTGTATGTGTGTGAGCTATTGTATAGGTGAGTAGTGGGTGAGCTTTGGATATTTGTGAGTTTATATAGGAGAACCCATATGTATTTATATATGAGTTATATATGTATTTGTGGGTGAGAGATTATATATGTATTTGTGTGTGTGTCTAGATATGGGTATATAGGTGAGTATATATATATGTAACTATATACCATGGTATATGAGGTATAGGATAAGGTAAAGGGTAGATAACCAACATGTGGTCTAAGATGATCTAGATGATCAAGATACTAGGATTTCTTGGTAAGTAATATCAGTATAGGATAGTATCTAGCTATCCTAGGAAACCTAGGCTAGTATTCCTAGGTTAGAGTGGTATTGAACAAGGTATTAGGATTTACCTTGGTAAGGTAATGCAAGTTTTACCTGGGAATAGGGTATTTGAGTTTGGAGTCTAAGATAGAGTTAGAACTTGATCCCCTTGGTTGGTAATGATCAAATATAGTGCTCGTAGACTAGTTTTGACGTCGGTTGACCATTTTGACCAAAAGTCAACAAAAGTCAACCGAGAGTCAAACTTAGCCTTTAAGCGACTAGATTTGACCGGAACCAAACCAGAGTTGACCAGTTGACTGAAAGTCAACAGTTGGTCAACATGTGACTTGTTTGACCTAGGGTTGACTCCGTGTTGACCAGAGTTGACCAGAGTTGACTTTTTGACCAAAAGTCAACTGTAAGTCAACCCTTGACCCAAATTGACCTAGTTTGACTTGGATTGATTTCCTGTGACCTTGTTTGACCTTGATTGTCCTATTGTGACCCAGTTTATCTCAGTATGACCTAGTATGACCTAGTTTAGCTTGATGTGACTTAGATTTGACTTAGATTTGACCTAGATTCATTTAGAATGCATTGTAATGCATCTTATTATCATTTTTGGACTCATAGTGACTTGTACTGTTCTATAGGAGACAGACACCACTCCTCCGACAGTATATTCTCTTCAGACATGTAGGCTATCAGGCGAGTACATTTTTTGACCGTTTTATACTTGTCTGAATTTATATTCTTGCTCTAAATTACTGTACTTGATGCTGACACGTTGTTATTACGGATTGGTACTATACGGATCTTTTTTTGGGATGTTATCCCCTTGGTCCTGACTGGACCTGTTGAAAATATTACAGAGGATGAGGATGAGGCCTGCGTAGACACCTACTATGGGACAGCTGTAGATGACTCGTGCGACCCAGATTTCCAGCCTGATCCACTAGCTTAGAGACCGAGGCTCCCTAGTCTAGGTTTTCTATTTCAGTCATTTTGAGGTCTGGATTGTATATATTATTTCATATTCAGTAGTGGGACTTGTATTCTGGATGTTGTTGAGATGTTATTTTAGACACTTAGACTCTCTGGTTGTGATGTACATTCTTTCATTCCAGTATTTATCTATCTATCTTTTATTTCATCATTCTGCCTTAGATGTGATTGAGACTGTATATTGCTATGTCACCTCCATTCGGAGTGTATATACTGTACAGGTACCTTTATATTGTTAGATGATTGACCTAGGACAACGTTCTACCGCCGACGCTGCGGCGTAGGCTGGGCGTTGTTACGTTCTCGTACCCTCACAGTGGGTGCGGGTCGTGACAAAAGGTCTTCTGGAAAGGTTTTTTCGGTCCTTTCCATGCTTTTCCCTTTTAGGGTGCCTGTGCGGCTGCCTATGTGACTTGAGGACTTGTGGTCCCCTGTGGGCTGTTTACCCCTTGGGCTTGGCTGTTCGCCTGAACTTGAGGACTATTCGTCCTGGTAGCTTGGCTGTTCGCCTTAGTCGCTCCAGAAGAGGAGGCTGCAGCATGAGCAACATCACCCTTGGCTTTTTTAGAGCTAAAAACTGGTAAAAAGGCATCTTGCCTATTCATGTATTCGTAAATTCTTCTCATCCTGCTAAACTCGTCTTCGTCCATTGATCATATCCTGGTTAAAGTACCAGCAAGAAAGTTAGTATATCCGAGGATATAAATAACTTTATAATTAAATATTTCTAAATACATGGAAATTCTAATTCTCCTGATATTTTCTTCAAGATTGTTAATGGTTTTCTTTTTAAGAAACTGGGCTATAGATTTATTGTCTGTTTCTATGATAAAATTTATATAAAGAATACATATTCTTAAACTTTTAATAGCTAATTTAATAGCTAATAATTCTTTATCATAAGTGGCATACTTAATCTGTGTTTTTGTGAATTTGCCAGATGTGTATGCAACAATTTCCTTTTGTTTAGCAATTAATACTCCTGCCCAGAAGTTGTCAGAAGCATCAGTTTGCAAAACAAGCTTTTCATCATCAAGAGAAAATAAAGAATTTTTTGGTCCTTGACTAATTCTTTTATTTTTGTAATTTCCTCTTTTCCTTTTGGTGAAAGGAAAATAGAGATTTTACTTGTATCCCACTTACGAGGTTGTTCTCCCGTATTCTGTTTATATTTTTCCTGTTCATGGACGAGCTTAGCTTGTAACTTTTCAACCCGGGCAAAAAGGTAGGGAATGAACACTCTACCATAGTAAGTAGGCCTAAAAAACTCTGAAGCTCTTTCAAAGTTTTAAAATCTTCAGGGAATTCCTTTATCTTAGTATAAATATGTTGTTGTAGCTTGATTTGGCTATTTTTGATTATTTTTCCCAACAAATCAATTCTGTTTTGAACAGTTCAATTTTCTTGGGACTAAGGATAATGCCATTATCTAGTAGTAATTTTACAACTTGTAATAGATGTTCCTTATATTCCTCAGCGATTTTGGAGAACACAAGAATGTCATCAATATAGACCACCACAAATTCTAAATGTCCGAATATTGAATTCATCCATTTCTAGAATATATGTGGTGCATTCTTTATGCCAAAAGGCATAACTAACCATTCATAATGTCCTTGCGGACAGCTAAAGGCCGTTAATTCAATAGATGCTTTATCAGCAAGTTTAATTTGCCAAAAACCTGATTTAGCATCAAACTTACTGTAAAACTTAGCGTCTTGTATTTGTTTAATCAAGTGTTCCGCTGAAGGAATAAAGTAACCATCAAACTTGGTATAGCTGTTAAGCTTTCGATAATTAATAACCATCCTATCTTTACCTCGTTTAATTTCTGCATGATTCCTAACTAGGAAAGTAGGTGATGAATGAGTGCTAGAACTTTTTTGTATTAATTTTAGACGAAGTAATTTGTCTATTTGTTTTGCAAATTCCTCCTTATCCGAAGGAGAAACCATAATATTGTTGACTCTTACTTTTGATTCTTTATGTATATCTAAATGCTCAATTTTACAATATCTTGGAGCTTTATTGAACCATTTAAAGGGATTATCATAATATAATGCTTCTAACATTCCATGGATAATCTTTTGGAAGTTGTTATCCATTTGGATGTTATATGTACAATTCTTTTATTTATTAGTCTGAGTAGTATTTTCACCACGCTGTGCTCTTGTTGTATATTTGTCTGCCATGGAAATAATAAAAGGGACTCGTGGTATCATTAGGTCGTCAATTTCGAAATAATGTTTATTAAACGGTGGATCTAGTGATCCATAGAGTTAGATCTAGTGATTTTTACGGTATTTGATGAAAATGATTATGCATCATGTAGTATGCCAGAACGTCTTCCACTCATTACCATAGAGATTGTATTTCCAGAAGCTATAAAGTACTCCGTGGGTACCTCAAGCTTTGGTTTAAGAGATTGTATAAATAACTTTATTTCGTTGTCAAGTCTCAAATATTCTAGTTTAACTAATCTTGGTTGTATAGTTTTACCTATGCCAACCTCGAAGAGTTTGACTAAGTGTTTTGGAGTAATAGATTTGAATGTTGGTGTATCATTCAAAGCCATACAATGTTTCCATTGTATACCCAAAACCTTTGAACTAGGCATCAGTTCTATGCCTTGTAGGTTAATGGATAAAGTACACATTTTTTTCTCTCTATGTTTTGATCATCAAGACTTATGGAAAAATTCGGATGAATATTTATTCCAAATAACCTGTTTACCAGATTGGATTTAGCTCCTCCAACAATACTATTCTGAGGGCTATTGATTATGCGTTCATCCATACAAACAACTAGTATGGGAGTGTTGATTCCTGTACGGAATAAACCTGTTATTTTTAGTTGTTAACCCAATATGAAGATATCTCATTTTTGGGTTTTTTTTTCAATTTTTCTATATTCTTTCTATCAAGAAGACATATGGACGAAAAATTCTCCGCCTTTTAGTTCTATATTTCCTTGCATTCTTTCGAATATGTAGGTATGTTTTTTGGACCTTCGTTGCGAAATGTCCCTCTTTGTTGCATTTAAAACATTTGCAACCTTTTCGAATTTTTTTCTTTTTAATGAATTTTCTTTTTTCGAACCACTTTTCATACTTGAATTTTTTCTTGAAGCCTGGTTTCCATTTTTTTCGCGTTATTTTCCATTTCTTTTTTCTAAAGGTATTACCCTTTTTGTTACACCTTTTCTTTTTCCAATTTGATCTCTTATATTCATGGGGACATCCAAATTGAAAATTAATATCTTCATCGTATTTGGCACAACAACGATATCCGAGTGTGGATTTCTTGATGTAGTTTCTCATTTGAGTATAAGCCTTGGATTGTTCACAAGATTCTTCCATAGTTCTCATACATGCTCTTTTTAGCATTCCAGTAGTATGGATACCTCCTCTGATTTTATCATATTGTTCTTTTATGACATTATTCCAAGGATAAGGTACTTTGGCAAAAAAATCCTTTTATCCGAAATTCCTTATTCCTATTATCACTTAAATGGAAGATTAGTCCAGTATACTTGGAAACAAATTCTTCCAGCATGCATAAATCACATAAAGTCATTTTATGTAATATTTTGTCATAATATTTTGTAGCTTTGGGATCTTCTCCCGTAAAATCTGCTAAGAGGTAAGCAAGTAAGCTTTCTAGAGCAGTCTGCTTATTAGCATCTTTATTAATTTTAGTAGCTTCTTCCGGATTTAGCTTTTCAAAGTTTCTCAACCATGCAACTGAATGGCCTTGCCAATTTCTAGTAGCATAGTGTAAGAATCCACTTGTATCCAAGTCAGGTGCTAGAAAATACATCATTCCTTGAATCTTTTGATTCTAATTTTAGATATATTCTCCAATTTGTTTATGGGAAATATAATAAATATTAAATGTTAATCCATCAGAAAGGTAGGATTTATCCTGATATATATTTTGTTGGGTCAAACAGAAATCTGGATGGAAAACCAACTCCAGTATTAATAACTAGAAAGCGTTAGGCAAATAGCATCAATATGATGAAATTCTCCACACAAGAGAAGAATACTATTTCCACTAATGACATAGATGAAAACTTCTATAAAACCTTTACTAGAATTCAACAACAAGAACTCTCTGGAGAAATCAATAGTGATGATGTTTATTCGTATTACGAAAAACATTCTAGAGCCATTGACATCTATAAATGGAAATATGCTGAAAGTTCAAGTCCTGTCTCATCTGATGATGAGACGGAAAGACACAACATAAGAGTTTTAGAGGAAGGACAAGGTAGCAATGATACCTTTGTTATCGAAGCAAAGCCTAATACTGATCCAGGATCTATAAATCCAAGTCTTGAGATACTTATGAGGGATGCTGGTGCTGGTACCTCCGGAGGCATTTCTCCATTTACACCAATGTTTGAAAAGGGATTAAGAAAAGATTGGGTTAAATTACATGCGACCCGACAAAATATATATCAGGATAGATCCTATCTTTCTGATGGATTAACATTTAATATTGATAATATTCCCCATTAATAAAGTGGAGACAATATCTCAAATTGGAATCAAAAGATTCAAGGAATGATGTATTTTCTAGCACCCGACCTGGATACAGGTGGATTCTTATACTATGCTACTAGCCATTGGCAAGGCCATTCGGTTGCATGGTTGAGAAACTTCGAAAAGCTAAATCCGGAAGAAGCTACTAAAATTAATAAAGATGATAATAAGCAAACTGCTCTAGAAAGCTTACTTGCTCACCTCTTAGCAGATTTTACGGGAGAAGATCCCAAAGCTACAAAGATTATGACAAAATATTACGTAAAATGACTTTATGTGATATATGTCTGCTGGAAGAATTTGTTTCCAAGTATATTGGACTAATCTTCCATTTAAGTGATAATACGCATAAGGAATTTTGGATAAAAGGATTTTTTTGCCAAAGTACCTTATCCTTGGAATAATGTCATAAAAGAACGATATGATAAAATCAGAGGAGGTATCCATACTACTGGAATGCTAAAAAGAGCATTTATGAGAACTATGGAAGATGCTTGTGAACAATCCAAAGCTTATACTCAAATGAGAAAATACATCAAGAATTCCACACTCGGATATCGTTGTTGTGCAAATATGATGAAGATGTTAATTTTCAATTTGGATGTCCCCCTGAATATAAGGGATCAAATTGGAAAAAGAAAAGGTGGAACAAAAAAGGTAAAATCTTTAGAAAAAAGAAATGGAAAATAACGCAAAAAAATGGAAACTAGGCTCCAAGAAAAAATTCAAGTCTGAAAAGAGGTTTGAAAAAAGAAAATTCATTAAAAAGAAAAAATTCTGAAAAGTTTGCAAATGTTTTAAATGCAACAAAGAGGGACATTTCGCTAACGAAGGTCCAAAAAATATACCTATATATTCGAAAGAAAGCAAGGAAATGCAAGGAAATATAGAACTAAAAGGCGGAGAAGATTTTTCGCCCATATGTCTTCTTGATAGAAAGAAGATAAAAAAATTAAAAAAATTAAAAAAACCCAAAAATGAGATATCTTCATATTGGGTTAATACAACTAAAAATAACAGGTTATTTTGTACCGGAATCGACACTCCCATACTAGTTGTTTGTATGGATGAATGCATAATCAGTAGCCTCTGAATAGTATTGTTGGAGGAGGTAAATCCAATCTGGTAAACAGGTTATTTGGAATAAATATTCATCCGAATTTTTCCATGAGTCTTGATGATCAAAACATTAAAAAAATGTGTACTTTATCCATTAACCTACAAGGCATAGAACTGATGCCTAGTTCAAAGGTTTTGGGTATACAATGGAAACATTGTATGGCTTTGAATGATACACCAACATTCAAATCTATTACTCTAAAACACTTAGTCAAACTCTTCGAGGTTGGTATAGTAAAACTATACAACCAAGATTAGTTAAACTAGAAAATTTGAGACTTGACAACGAAATACAGTTGTATGTACGATCTCTTAAACCAAAGCTTGAGGTGCCCATGAAGTATTTTATAGCTTCTGGAAATACAATCTCTACTGTAATGAGTGGAAGACGTTCTGGCATACTACATGATACAGAATCATCTTCTTCAAATACCATAAAAATCACTAGATCTAACTCTATGGATCATTTAGGTAACGAAAATTTACCTAGAGATGAGTTTTCGCATAGAGCTAGTATTAGTGACTCGCCTATGGAGGGGAGAACTAAATTATTACTAGACAATATAAAGTCTAGAGAACATGAAAATTTAGTTATAAAATCACCTTTAACCCGAATTAGGGAACAAAATTCTGATTTGTCTCAATGAGTTGGACCCAAAGACATACTGAGCTTGATGCCAGTCAAATACATGAGGCATACAAACTATTTTGTCTTCTGAAGAAATTCAAAGATATAATCAGAAAGGAATCTCCAAGGTATAATTACAGGACCATTGCTATGAGACATATAGACAATATAAATTGAATCTTCAGAGAACACATTGCAATATATCATGAGATGGATGGGGCAAAAAGGCCAAAGTTTAATCCAAGAAAGATCTCAAATACTTTACTAAATAAAAATAAAGAGGTTGAGAATACTGATGTAGAATTACCTGAAAAGGAGCACATCGACCTTACGGAAGAAGAACGACTTGAGTTAGAAATAACAAGCACATCTTTGGACCAAGTTGGTTTTGAGTTAGAAAAATTAAATAATTCAGATATTGATTGGGTTAACCTCCCTCTCGATCCAATCCCTGAATGGGAAGAATTGTTACTCAAAACGCCAAATTAATGATAAGAACAACTATTGATTTAAAATCAGCACCACAATTACACATCCATATACCCTTGACCATATGTATACCAAGGTATAATGAATTTACTATACATGCCCTAATTGATACAGGGGCCTAGGCTAGTTTATTAGAAGAGTTGTTCATACCTGAACATTTGCGAATTAAACTAGAAAAGCCGTGTAAATTAAATGATTTCATGGGAAGACAAATTTTAGTTAATTTTAAAGCTAAAATTCCTGTCCAAGTCCTTAATATACATATAAATTGTAAGACATATAAATATAAATTTATTCTTTTACCCAAAGAATTTGACAATAACTGCCTATCGGGATGGATAATTTGAGACATTATTCACCGTTTAACAAACATTATTTCAAAATTGATGACCTAATGATACGACGAGTCCCTTTTATTGTTTCCATGGCAGACAAATATATAACAGCAGCACAACGTGGTTAAAAAACTACTCAGACTAATAAAGAAAAAATTTCTGCGTATAACATCCAAACGGATAAAAACTTCCAAAAGATTATCCATGGAATGTTAGAACCATTATATTCTGATAATACCTTAAAATGGTTCGATAAAGCTCCAAGATATTGTAAAATTGAGCATATAGATATATAAAGAATCAAAAGTAAGAGTCAACAATATTATGGTTTCTCCTTCGGATAAGAAGGAATTTGCAAAACAAATAGACGAATTACTTCGTCTAAAATTAATACCAAAAAGTTCTAGCACTCATTCATCACCTGCTTTCCTAGTTAGGAATCATGCAGAAATTAAACGTGGTAAAGCTAGGATGATTATTAATTATCGAAAGCTTAACAACTATACCAAGTTTGATGGTTTCTTTATTCCTTTTGTGGAACACTTGATTAAACAAATACAAGACGCTAAGTTTTAGAGTAAGTTTGATGCTAAATCAGGTTTTTGGCAAATTAAACTTGTTAATAAAGCATCTATTGAATTAATGGCCTTTAGCTGTCCACAAGGGCATTATGAATTGTTAGTTATGCCTTTTGGCTTAAAGAATGCACCCCAGATATTCCAAAAATGGATGAATTTAATATCCGGAGCGTCTAAGGCGAATAGCCAAGCTCCCAGGACAAACAGTCCTCAAATTCAGGATGAACAGCCAAGCCCAAGGGGCAAACAGCCCACAGGGGACCACAAGTCCTCAAGTCACATAGGCAGCCGCATAGGCACCCTAAAAGGGAAAAGCATGGGAAGGACCTAAAAAACCCTTCCAGAAGAACTTCGCCAGTGCCATGGTGAATAACTGGTACAACCAGGAACTGTAAAAAAATGATAAGGGTTCCTGGGACTTGTTCAATGGATGTTACAAGGCCATCCAATCAAACGACATCAAGGGAGCCAGTTATTGGCTTTCTCAGCTTGAAAAACAATTTATTGCTAAAAGAAATAAGTCGGCCTAGTTAAATGGAAAACTATATAAGGAAGACAGAAGGCTTCTCAGTTGATGGCATACGGTGCCACATCAAGATCCCCAGCCTTAGTCTCCAAAGAAAAAAGATCTTTTCTAAGGGAGTTCTACAGAACACAAAGAATAATACGAGATCATGAGACAGAATGACAGTCATGATCTGGTAAATTTTAGAATACCAGACATACTGGATTTCTACTACTCCTTAGAAGTCAAGAGTGAAAAACTCTTGAACTTAGAGTCAGAGAATATGGTACAAAAAATGATCATCAAGAACCAACAACAGCTCATAGACGAGTATCGTCTCTTAACCTTCTTAAAGCACTTAGATGATGCAAAAATCACTAAGTTCTTCGAAGGAGAAGAGATTATATACAATAAAAATGGAAACATTCGTCTCGTTGCTTGTTTCTAAGATATCCTAAAATTAGTCAATCAGACTAAAAAAGGATTTGTTCATGAAGTGTTCATCAACAGTTCAGATGTTGAACTTTATGACAAGATTATCCCAGAGGACTGCTGGGAAGCTGCGATTTCTCACACAACCAGGTTCCAGACGATGTTCCGTTTCAAGGTGTGGAGCGTGTGGGAAGAAAGGAGCTATATCAAGTGTTATCCCTCATACCAGATCTGGAAACTGCACCGCCACTAAGACGACCCAGGATTGAAGTTTTCTACTTTCAAGAAAGGAAACTTCAATGAGGCCAAAGAAAAATACGGAGCTACCTGAGAATTTTTCGAAGAGGCTCCGAAGATCGCGGGAGGACAGGCGGTCCTCTCCTCTTCCAACAACATCATTCTAGCAGATTTCCTGACAAGCAAACCAGAAGACAGTTCAAATGCCCATCTTCTCCAAGAATTCATCACAAGGATGAGCCTTAGACTAGTAGGGCTACTGGCAAAAATGGACGTATCTTCCGAAGATGCGATTATGTCTCAGCTACAGCTGTAAAGCATGGTGGGACGACGATATGGAAGATCACAAGGAAGAAGGTGTTGAAACGCTACCAGCAACGAATTGGTGGCGTTTGTCCAAAAAGAAAAAGAAGAAAAAAGTCATGTGCTTGTCCAACCTCTGCAGCAGCTACCTCTTTCTACTACGGAGGATCAAGAACTCTCCGAAGAATATGAATAAGAGAGCACTTTTGCCTCTCCTCCTTAGGAAAGCATGAGTGTTGATAGCGAAGAAGATAAGGTTTTGGCCGAAGATCGAAGAATTCGAGAATGGTCTCCTCCTACTACCGAAATTAGCAGATGGATGAACCCGTTTCGAAATCTGTACCTGACGCCAGATGAAAGGACTGACTGGCTAGCATTAGCCAGGGATGCGGTTGATGCCGACAGAAGAAGATGGAGCAATTGGTGGGAAACTGTTTACAAGACCCCACCAAGAAGTGACCCTTCACCCCCTCACTAATCTTGGAGGGTACGTTGTTGATTCGTTCTTATCCGCAATAATCCAGAATGAATGAGGTGTACCCGTTTGTTGTGTAAAAAACAAAAAGTGATGTGATCACTCACCTAACAAAAGGAATGTCTTTTTTAAAGTAGCATTATTAAAGATACTTTATTAAAGATGTCGTTCTTTTACCCTCACATGTGAATCCAGAAAATGGGATATATAATTATATTACTGATACACTAGTTACCATGCATAAAGATGTGAACATCTTTAGAGAATTACTATACATGCCCTAGTTGATACAGGGGCCGAGGCTAGTTTATTAAAAGAATTGTTCATACCTGAACATTTGCGAATTAAACTAGAAAAGAAGTGTAAATTAAATGATTTCATGGGAAGACAAATTTTAGTTAATTTCAAAGCTAAAATTCCTGTCCAATTCCCTGATATACATGAAAATTATAAGACATATCAATATGATTTTAATCTTTTACCCGAACTTCCAGTGTTTGTTTTTATTTTCCGCTGTACTATTTGTTATTAGAGCCAGTTTATCAATAAAATCCTGCTGAGTTCTATTGTAAGTATTATATCTTATTTCAAGTCGGGTCGCCACAATTTAGGCAAAGTACATAAACATATAAGGAAGATCAAAGACGTTCATGGGTGACTTAAAACTAGGGGTGGGAACGGGTCGGGCCGGGCCCAAATTTGTTGGACCCGGACCGGACCCGTTACTTGGTGGGGCGGGACGGGGCGGGTCCAAAAAATATTGGACCCGGACCGGACCCGACCCGTTTGAAACGAGTTGACCCGCGGGTCCAAACGAGTCCAAAAAAAGTTTAAAAATTATATAATAATAAACATTTACATATGTTATATTGTCTATAAGAACAAAACAAGTCTAATGTCTTCCCAAACTTCTAGAATTTGTTTAGTAAATAATAAGATATTATATTATGTATAGACTATAATAAAAAATGCTAAAAATTAATATAAAAAATATATACTCATAGAAACGGGTCGGGCCGGGGCCCCATTTATTTTGAAAATAGGACCCACCCCGACCCGTTAATGTCACACGACCCGCCCCAGCCCGCCCCGTTTAAATTTCAAAATTTAGGAACCGGCTTGTTTAGACATTTTACGGTTCGGACCGGATCGGAACCGCGGGTCCTAGAACCGTATGCCCACCCGTACTTAAAACTCTCAGTTACATATGAACTCAAATTAAAGTGAGACATGAAGATGCTTGAAGCCAAAACAAAGATATACAACTTGCATGTTTTGAGTTTTTTAATATTTTAGCTACAAAACAGCTTAAACAAGCAAAAACAGTCATTTAAGGGTAATTCGCGCATGGGCGCACGGCGTGCACGAGCAAAACTGGCCACGGCATACGGAGCGTGCAAGCACGGCATGCGACAAACGAATGGCGCTGGCGCACGACTTGCAAAATGCCCTGCATGCACAAGCAAAATTGTCCAGGGCGTGCGGAGCACGCAAGAACGGCGTGCGACCAATAAATGGCGCTGGCGTGCGACGCACAAAATGCACAACACGCGTAAGAAAAACTTCCCACGGCGTACGGAGCATGCAAGTACGTTACGTGAAATGCATGCTCACGAGCAAAATTGCCCACGGAGCACGGAGCACGCAAGCACGACACACGGCATGCGACAAACGAATGGTGCAGGCATGCGACGTGAAAAATGCACTGCGCGTACGACCAAAATAGCCTACGGCGCATGAAGCACGCAAGCAAGGTGCACGGGGCGCGACCAACGAATGGCGCTGGCGTGCGATACGCAAAATACACTGTACACGCGAGCAAAACTGTCCACGACGCACGAAGCGCGCAAGCACGACACACGGCACACGACCATCGAATGGCATGCGACGCGCAAAATGTACTGTACGCACGTGCAAAACGGCCCACAGCGCACGGTGCGCACAAGCACCGCACACGGCGCACGACCAACGAATGGCGCTGGCACGCGGTGCGCAAAATATACTGCACGCGTGAGAGAAACTATCCACGGCGCACAGAGCACACAAGCACGACGTACGACGCGCGACCAGCGTATGGCGCTGGCGCACGGCGCACGGCGCACAAAATGCACTGCACGTGACTAACGAATGGCGCACACACGGCACTTTCATCGTCCCTGCAGAACCGAAGATGTGCGGGAACCCACGAACACAAAAATGGCATAACTTCGTCATACGAAGTCAAAATCAAGCGGTTTAAAAGCCAAATTGGGTAGAATTGAATTTCCAACAACATGGAACTATTAGATTTCGGAAATAACAAAGTTAAAGAGATCAAAACCAAAAAAATAAGAAAAATTATAAACTTAGATGTACAAAAATGTAACCATCAAAACCAAAAACTCCAAGTTCTAAAGAGGCTTAGAATCAAGCAAGGAAGGCAATAGAACAATAAAATTTGAGATCCATCATGAAGTAATTTGTACTTGTCTAGGGCTTGGTAGGTGGGAGGAGTAAATGAAAAAGAAGAAGAAGAAGAATAAGTAAATATAAAATAAATGAAGGGAGAGAGAAGAGTTGGTAGATATACCAAGCCAACTCATCTCAACCCAACCCCAAACAAAACCAAGCCAAGCCAAGTTGAACCAAACCAAATCAAGATTAAACCAAGACTAGGCTAAACAAGATAAGTCAAAATACGGGTCACCTGACAAACGTCAGAAATTCGTGTACGTATACTGAAAATACGTATAACGAAAAACGTGAGTGACAACTCTACCCACCTTAAAAGAATTCCTTCATCAAAATTTAATCAAGAGACTATAGGTGTCGGGACATGATATACTAACTACAGACAATCTACGACTAGCAGTCAATCAAGAAATGATTCATGCAAGCAAGAAATTAAAAGCATAAGGCATAAGTAAGACATTATACCTTATGAGTCAAACAGGTGTAGATATCGTGATCGGATATCATCCTCACGTTCCCAAGTTGACTCACCCAAGGAGTGATGGCCCTAAGCAATACAGACTAAACTAATAGTCTTATTCTTGAGTACCTTCTCTCTTCGGTCCAATATGGATACGGGTCTTTTCTCATACGAAAGGTTGGTACCAACACCCAATTCCGAATGATCAAGGATATGGCTCGAATCTGGGATGTACCATCATAATTTGGATACATGGAATACATCATATACCTCACGTAACAATGGCAAAAGAGCAAAATAATAGGACACATTACCTACTCGCTTGAGGATATTAAATGGCCCTATATACCTAGGACTAAGCTTTTCCCGTACGCCAAATCGAATGACGCCACGGGTAGACGAGATCCTAAGGAATACGTGGTCACTGGTAGAAAACTCATGAGAACGCTAATAAGAATCGGCCCAATGGCGCTGACGATCTTGTACAACTCGAAGATGATCTCTAACTTGTTTGGCCACCTCAATAGTCTGAGTAACCATTTCTGGACCAAGCATTTAGCTCTCGCCTACATCATCCCAGGCTAAAGGTGATATGCACTTTCTGCCATATAGTGCCTCAAATGGTGCCATCTGGATACTGGCCTGAAAGTTGTTATTGTAGGAGAACTCCACTGGATACAGATGATCTTTCTTTGAACCACCGAAGTCAAGTATACATGATCATAACATATCTTCAAGAGTTTGAATCGTACGCTCCGACTGACCATCAGTTTGGGATGATAAGCTGAACTAAACTTGAGACGAGTTTCCAAACTCTCTTGAAGACTCTGCCAAAAGTGCGATATAAATCTTGAATCTCTGTTAGACATAATACTGACTGGCACTCCATACAATCTGAATATCTGCCTGAGGTACATCTCTGCTAGCTGATCCGTTGACTGACCAATTCTAAAAGGAAGAAAATGATCTACCTTGGTAAGTAGGTCAACTATAACCCATAAAGTATCTCTTCCAGCTGGGGATTTAGGTATCCTAGTTATAAAATCTTTGGTAATATGCTCCCATTTTTATTCTAGGATCGGTAAAGGCTAAAGAAGTCCAGCTGGCCTCTGATGTTCAGCCTTAACTTGTTGGCAAACTAAACAACGAAAAATATATCGGGCTACCTCCCACTTCATGGCATTCCACCAGAAATGCTGACGGATATCATGATACATCTTCGTACCACCGGGATGAATTGAATACTGTAAACTGTGAGCCTCTGCCATAATCTCTTGTTTGATGTCACCACTGGGTAAATAAAGATGCCATCCATGTCGAATCGTGCCATCTTCGTGAATGCATAACTCTGATTTCTGTCCCGCTTCACATTCTGCCCTAAGCCGCTGAAGCTTAGAATCCGTTGATTGAGCTATCTTGATTCTCTCCATTATGCTGGACTAGACTTGCACACTAGCCATTAATGTCACGTTGGTAGAAAGAACTATCTCTATTTCCATCTTCTGTAGATCGGCTAATAACTCTAGTTGTGCTGTTAGAAAATAAGCTCATGCTCTTCTGCACAATACATCAGCAATTACGTTGGCCTTCCTAGGATGATACTGCAGGTTGATATCATAATTCACTTGTAACTCTAGCCACCTTCTTTGACGCATGTTGAGATCCTTCTAGGTAAATACATACTTAAGACTCTGGTGGTCGGTGAAAATCTCTACCCGATCTCCACACAAGTAATGCCTCCGAAGCTTAAGTGCAAATACCACCGTTGCTAACTCCAAGTCATAGATTGGGTAATTCCTTACATGATCACGAAGCTGACGTGATGCATAAGCTACTACCTTGCCATGTTGCATTAAGACACATCCCAATCCTTTGCCTGAAGCGTCATAATAAACTGAGAATCCTCCAGTCCCATCTGGAAGCGCATCTGGAAGCGTGAGAATGGGTGCCGTCATCAATCCTTGCTTCAACTTCTTAAATGAACTCTAACACTCTGCTATCCAAGCAAACTGCACATCCTTGCAGGCTAATTGCATCAATGGTGCTGAAATTCGAGCAAAGTCTGATAGAAATCGCCGGTAATAGCCTGCCAATCCTAGAAAACTGCGAACCTCTGCGACGGTACTGGGTAGTGGCCATGTCTCTATAGACACTATCTTTTGGGGGTCTACTTTCACTCCATCTCTGGTGATGATGTGACCTAAGTACGAAATATAATCAAGCCAAAATTTGTACTTACTGAACTTCACGTACAACTGGTGCTCTTTGAGAATATGAAGGACTACTTGGAGATACTACTCATGCCCTGCTTCACTATTGCTATAGACTAAGATATCATCTATAAACACTATCACGAACTGATCCAAATAAGGCATGAATATATGATTCATGAGATCCATGAATACTACTGGCGCATTGGTTGCTCCAAATGGCATAACGAGAAACTCCCAATGTCCATATCTAGATCTGAATATCGTCTTTGGGATGTTTTTCTCTCTGACTCTGACCTTATGGTACCCCGACCGCAAGTCAATTTTCTAGAATACTGCTACTCCACTGAGTTGATCGAATAAGTCATCTATTCTTGGTAGACGATATTTGTTCATGATTGTTACAAAATTCAAGGTACGATAATTAACATATAATCTTGACGTACCATCTTCTTTTTCATAAGAAACATCGGGGCTCCCCAAGGTGATCCATTAGCACGAATGAATCCCTTGGTTCTGAGTTCTTCAATCATCTTGTACAGGATCTCCAATTCTGATGGTGCCATTCTGTAGACTCTCTCTGATACTGGTGCCGTCCCTAGAATCAAATTAATGGTGAACTCTATCTCTTTTACTGGCGGCATGCCTGGAAGCTCTTCAGAAAATACGTTAGGAAATTCTTCTACTATTCTGGGAAACTGAACTGCTCTTGCTACTGCTATCCGCAAGACTGGTGGAGAAGGTTCTACTTCGTCTCTGGAAAACGAAAACTCCTCTTTGTCGGGAATACCAAAAATAATCCTGCCAATATGGCAGTCTATTCTTGCATACTGATCCTTCAACCAATCTATTCCTACCACCACCTCACCTGCTGCCAATTCTTCTGCTACAGTCAAAGCCATAGCCTGACCCTGTCCTCTTGGTGCTGGTCCCCTCTGATGGTTACCTCTCTATCTGTTCTAAATCTGAGCTTGGGTCTGAACATATTATTGAGCCTGAGGCGGTAACGACCTCGGAGGCTGGTGCTACTGCTGCTACTGTTGCACTGGTACTGGTCCCCTAATCGAGGGACTGGTTAGGGTTGACGAAGATGAACTGGCTTTATACGGACAGGACCCTATTTTGTGATCCGGTGCCCCATAAGCTAAGCACAATCCCTGTGCTCTATGACATTCTGTTACCACGTGCCCAGGCTTCCCACAATGAGATTAGCCCATTGCGGAAGATTGCTTCTGCTTCTATTACTGAGGGTACATCAGAGTCGAGTGCTGAACTGACGAAACTGTGGTCGCCCTCCTAGGAGCTCCAATGGTCAAATCCCTAGCTGCCGGGGCTGGTGTTGGTGACTGAGACAACTGTCCATCAGGCCTCTTTCGTCTGCTAGTTCGATTTACTATCCTTTGGGTGGTATATTCATACCGCCTTGCTGCTCGTAAAATTGCATCAAATGTCTGGTGCTCAAACTACTCCACTGCTAGAGTGATCTCTAGGTGGAGTCCCTGCTGGAATCGCTACGCTCGGTCCAATTCGGTCGCCACCAAGGTAGGAGCAAACTGACTACGCCTAGAAAACTCTGTCGTATATCCATCGACCGTCCTTTCCATCTGCTTGAGATTGCTAAACCTTGTTTGTAGATCATATCAAGCTACTGCATCAAAGTACTTCGTCTAAAATTTGTCACCGAATACTGCCTACATGACAGGCATCACCAATCTAATTGCTTACATCGTCCACCAGCTGCGGGCTAAGTCCACTAACTGTAGGCGCACAACGGCTACCTTCTCTTTCTCTGAAATCGGAGCTGCCTCCAGAATAACCTCTATAAAACTGAAGCCAAGCATCAGCAGCAATAACATCTTTACTGCCGTCAAAAAAGGGAGGGTTCAGGCGCTTGAAGCTGTTAGCCGTATTGTTCCCTTGATAACCAACTCTGCCCATGGCTGCTTGTACTGTCTGCTGTAAGGCATCGCCCTGACGATCTTTTGATGCAAGCAAGTCCCGGATGAGTCCCATCAGGTCTCTATTTCTAGGATCTGTAGGCAGGGATGGCTGTACTGGTGGCTCTTGATCCCCAGAAGGCATGACTCAGGAGGCTGTCCCTGAATGTTGGGCTTGGTTCCCAGGTTGCTGCTGGTCTACTTGCTGTTGCTGGTTTGTTGGAGGTGCTCCACCCGGCTGATCGGTAGGACCAGGAACAATGCCACTGAAGAAAATGATATGGGGAAAATAAGGAAGGACCAAGATAGATCAAGGATAAAGCAGCTTATCAGGTCAAGATTCAGGAGGATTAGAAAGCACGAGTAGAGATCAAGGGCGAATGCTGATTGAGACATCTATTCGGTAAAAATCTCACACATCTTGATTTACAAGACATACATGGGCCACCACTTAAACCATGTCATGCCCCAGAACCAGAATACTGGAGAGCGGAGAACAGATACAGCCAGCTACGTACATTGAAGTGCAACCCACCTCGTAATATGGCCACGACTGTCTAGATGCATGAGGGTTTATCTACAAGCCAACAGTCTCTTATGGTCACGAACAAGCCTAATGTCTCAACCTCAAGCAAGCAAATAATTGTTACAAAATATTAGATCATCAAACATACAAAGTAAGGCGTCCCAAACATTACATATCCAGATGAAATAAAGTCATACATGAGCTAACACGATCAACCCTAAAAATTTTCAATCATGTTACAGTCCTTAGGCAGATAGAAATAAAGTTTCAACATGAGCTAACACGTGCTCGACAACTAAACCCCTTAAAAAAATAAGTTACATTAGAGTGGGAGAGCAAAATAAGAAAACCCACACGTTGCCACGGTTACGCCTGGTGTTCACCATCTGGCTAAAAGGCATGTAGGTCTTCGGGTATCACTCTGAAATCTGGTCGTATAAAACCAGCTAGGTCAGACCCCAGAAAGATCAGGTGCCACAAGAGATACTCCACTTAGGAACTAAAACCAGCATAAATGAATAGAAAAACTGAAAAAGAACATAATTAAATAACGTGAAAGATAAGAGATAGGAGAAAACACTAGCTTGCATTAAGAAACAAGAAGTAGAATATAATTCCCATGTTAATCATGAGACAATCATTCAGGCACGGCCAATCAAGTCCTACGGCTTGCTATCATTAGCTCACTAAGGTTATCACAGGCCAAGTTACTAATAAGATGCAGTGAGATACTTCCGCAGTCACAAGCTCTGCAGACTATCCAGGTTATCCATGTGAGGTTACAAGAGTTACAAGATTACTGGTGTACTTTAGTACATATGATTCAATAAGTACAACACATGATAGTGTGCTGGAAATGTGCCCTACTCGTCGGCAGGCTACAAGTCCACAGGTGTGGTCGGGATAACGGGATCACCTGTAACTGAGATATCTCTCTATATGAACTACTTGATCAATCTAGTCATTAACCTAGTTAGATTCATCATGAATCCCTGACCGTGGTAACCAGGAATCTATGTCCTAGACATGATACAAGACGAGACAAGTAGCTTGTACAGCCACAATCAACCACGAAGTCAAGGCATGAGTTACACTAACAAGACAGGAATAGCTGTCGCAACAGCAATCAAGATTATACATGTTATGTCAGGTTTACTTGTCATATCAAGAGTACTTGTCAGGAGTGTACCTCAACGACACACTATCAAGATTATCAAGACGGGATCATATTATCATGCTCAAGTTACTAATTCAAGATTGTAGAGCTTAAAAAATAAGATGCGCCAACCATTAAAATATTCGATCATCAGATGGTGCCAAAATATTATATTGCGCCAAACAATCAACTTATGCAACATCAGGTTACGCCAACGCCAGGTTGTACTGGAGTCAGGGTGTGCGGAACGACACGTGGCACACTTCCTCGAGAAGCTGTAACGGCATCATCATTTTCTGACAACTGACAGCACGAAGATTAAGGAAAATCTATTCGAATCCCGTGCAACGCGGCGCTCGAGAAAATTTTGTCAGCATGTAATTAATGCTGATAGCAGGTTCGCACAAGTCACTGAATGGCGCGAAGATTAATCAATACAGCACAGAAGACCTAGTCAAAGGTGCCAGTCGTTAAGTTGCGCCTATGCGCAACCTGACAAAATTGGCGCCACTTGATCAACTCTTATTTTAAAACAGGGTGACGTAGCATGCAAGCTATCAACATCGCAGAGCGTGCCTACTACACTGCCCATGACCATACGTCTACAGCAGTTGGTACAAACCGCTTACGCAGATTGTTACGTTGCGCCCACGTGCAACCTGATAAAGCATGCACAAAGTGATTAAATGGTGTTCAGGACAGAGTGACGTGGTGCGCAAGCCATTAACTTTGCAAAACATGAGGCGCGCAACCTGAAGCACGCGCAATCCAGAATAACTACTAAACAGTTATTTCAAGAACTCTATAAATAGGGTTTTAAATCAATCATAAAACATCAAGAGTGATCATAATCTCCTGCTAAAGTGCTGTTGCATTCTCCAGAGACTCGTGTCTTCGATATCACATCGTCCAAGGGATAAAGCGATCGTCTTCTGATCATATTCCTATAGTTGTACTTTTCCAGAAATCAATTGTACTCTTGTACTCTTTTTCTTAGTTTGTAATAAAACTTTTTGTTCTTTGCAAACAAAATGGCGACTCTGCTGGGGAAGACTTTTTTCTCCAACCTGTCGCTAACCATTCTTTCCTTTCTTATCTTTCATGTATTCTTTCTTTTCTTTCTTTCTTTCACTTGTTCATTCGTTCATCGATTCATTCACGTATTCATTCATTCATTCGTTGATTCATTCATTCACGCATTATGCAACTCCCAGTACGGGAGTCGCCTTGGCGACCCATCGGTCCCATAGTCTTTCAATGTTGCTATACTCTACTCGGAACAACTATGCTGATAGTCTTCCCGTTTTATTGTTGTAAACCATTCATTGTTTCATTGTTGAACGTATAAGGGACTTGAACGTAAGCTTGTGCCTTAGCACGAGCGTGGAGCGCAGTACAAGAGTTCACATTTTCCAAGTTCCTTTCATTTTTTTATACAAGCATACAAGATGGGTGAAAGTGATGATACCGCGTTAATCGACAAGACGCAGAAGACCCTGGTCATTCAAGTCGACCAGACAGCCTACGAGACCATGATCAATGCTGGGGATGCAAGCATACTGCTACCACTGTTAAGAGCAACACGCGCTCTGTTTGGACTCCTAAGTCCTCGGTGGTGCAATCTCCTGCCTCTGTGCAACTTGCGCCCATCAATGCTTTGGCGCAACCTAAAGGAAACAACCTTTTGGCTAATCCCTCTACTTCTCCAATTCTAAAATCGAAGGAGACTCTGTCTCGACACACTGCTGTCCAAAACAAAGGAAAGTGCCCTTGGCATTTGCTTCTCTGGCGCAACCTGTAAAATATCCTGCCTCTGTGCAACTTGCTCCCATCAATGCTTCGGTGCAACCTAAGGAAAATAGCATTTTGGCTAATTCCTTTACTTCTCCGATTCTACAATCGAAGAAGACTCTGTCTTGGCACACTGCTGTCCAAAACAAAGGAAATCACCCTTTGGCATTTTCTTCTCCGGCAGAACTTGTACATGTTCCTGCTTCAGCGCAACTTGCGCATGTTTCTGCTCCGGCACAACTTGCGCATGTTCATGCCTTGGCGCAACCCGCATGTACTTTTGCAATAGCGCAATGTAAAGAGAAATACTCTTTTCCACCAAATCAGAAGTTTAGTAAGAAATTACTAAATCAAGGAAAACGCTCTTTAACTTTTCTTCATTCTGTTCGAGTCGTTGACTGGTTGGAAAGTACTGCTGTAACTCTCCCTCCCGGATTTTCAAAATTTTATTTTATTTTGTTTACAGTGTCTAAATCTTTCTCGAGACTTTGCAAATGTAATTTGATCAAAACTAGTTTTTAAATTTAATATTTTGAGAGTACTAAATTATTTAAATACTTCATTAAATTATATTATTGAAAATATGTTGGTTACTAATTTAAGCTTTCAAACGCTTCAAAAGTGATTTGAAAATAATATTTAGTTTTATCAATAAAAAGATTTTGCCAAAGTAATTTAAATTAAGTTTTGATTATTCAAAATTATTGTGTTAATCAATTATTTAATTTAGGATTGGAATTCATATGTGATTTAAATCATTGTGATGGTGTCGTTATATTTAAATTATTATGATGAATATTTTATTGAATATGTTTCAAAAATTATTTTGATAGAAAGTAATATTACTTTGAAATTATTATGATAATCGATTTAAATCAATATGGTTAAATTAGTGATTATAGCAAATATTATTTTAATCATTATTATTGCAATTATTAATATTTTTTGACTAGATTGATTTCGGTTTAAAGGTTATTATTTGATTTAAAGTGTTGATACGGATTAAGTACCACTTATTTTGTCATCAAAAGTTTATTTAGATTTGATTAAGTCTATTTTAGATGACTATTTTGGATTTAAATTAAGGGAAGACTTATCTATCCTAATCTTATAGGAAAATCCACCCATATAAAGTCCTCCTTTCATTTCCCTTCCCTCACCATCAATATTGCCACCACCTCCCTGCTATCAAAACCGCCACCATTACCAGTGATATCACCATCCACATAAAAACCATCGCACCAACTAGTCACCGACACCAGACCATCGCCACCAGCACAACTCGGCAACCGCCCTCATCTGTCTCCACCACCAAAACTATCACAGATACCTTCGCCATAGCCACCACTGTCCACAACCAACACCACCATCACCACTGTGTCGCCGTGTCTGTGTCTATTACATCCATTCTAGTCCATCATAATACAAATCACTCGTGTCCGATACATCGGACACGATCCACAAAACCACCCCTATGGGTCCAAACACTAGGATACGCCACACCGTCAAAATACACCAAAAATTAAAATACAACTCTAACCTTTCTCCTCCATACGCTGCCGGTGGGCTCGCGTCCACGCGTTCACCTGGCCAACCCCGGCCAGTTTCAACCCCGTGTGTCACCTTCAAAACCGTCGTCGCACGCCTTACTCCGATGAGGGCTCCACCGACCGCCCAAGATCATGTCGCCTCTCTGCAGGACCACCCGCGTCCGATCATCGCAGCGCCACCAGCGCGTTGCGGACCCGCCAAGACCATTGATCCCTACCGACTTTGTCGAGCCCAGCTCCGGAAGCCCCCGCGTTGCCACTCTCCGCCTCCGAGTCCTCTCCGTCGGCGCGACTGAGTTCCCGCGACCGGAACACCGTCGAGCTAACGAACCACCCTGCCGACAGGATCCCGCTCACCGCCTACCTCCACCGCCAGATCCGTATCCTCCAGCCATCTGGGAACCTTGGGCGTTGGCCTAGAACTTGCAACCGCCAGCACCACACCTTCGGTTCCGTCGTACGTGCTCAGTCTACACCGCGGGACCACCACCGTTCGCCGCAGCCGAGCCAACTTCCCCGTTCGTCGTCGTAGCCGCAGATCCGCCACCGCCATCAGCGCTGCGCCTAGGATTCCGTCCAGCGCCTGCCACAGACCGTCGAGCCCCATGCGACCCGTACCGACTCCCCTCCGCGCCCCTGAGCGTGCGACCGGTCTGCGAGCAGTCGAGCTCCCTCGAACCGCCGATCCCTTCGTCCACGATGCCTCGTCAACCCCTAACGCCTCCTCGGGTCTGACCTGCCGTGCCGTGCGCCACCACTCACGGGATCTGGCCACCAGATCTGACACTGGCGACGATGCCATGGCCATCCACGGCTTTTTCTCCGTGCGCCACCGTCGTGGCTGTGACGGCGACCTTTCGAAGTTTCCCCAGCCCCTTGCGGCTGACCCCACCTCCGCCGACAACTCGTGAGCCTCCCTTTCTTTCCTTTATTTCCCTTCTTCATTTAAATTGTTGCTGCCTCTCCTTTCCTTGTTTTATTACTTGTGAGTAGATTGTGACAGTTGACCTTGTCTGCGGGTTCGGGCCTGAAGTCCCAAGTGGTGGGCTGGATTCATTTCTTTGTGAAAATTTGATCTGGATAATAGGCTATTAGTATATTTTCAGAAATTATTTTTACCTTATTGATAATAGTTAGGCTAATAGACATTTTCATGAGTAGTATACATATTACTAGTACTAACAAGTTTATTACTATTAATATTACCAATATTATTTTAACATTGTTAACTAAATTTTAAATATTGTTGATATTAATTCAAATGGGGCTTGGATATGTTGGGTTAGAAATATTACGTGGTAGCTCGTATTTTATAGCTAATTTATTATTTTTGGGGCTTTAAAATATATGGGCTATAATACATTATTTTTTCATATATTCATAGAAGAATTTTCGGGCTTTGATTATGGACTCCAAATTGTATTTATTTTCATATATATATATATATATATATATATATATATATATATATATATATATATATATATATATATATATATATATATATATATATATATATATTGTGGCTTGATCACTCAAATGATTTAATACTTTGATAAATAATTTTGGGCAAATGTTTGTTATATACTGGTTAGATGGAAATTGATTTATAAGTTGTAAGTAGTTACATATATATATATATATATATATATATATATATATATATATATATATATATATATATATATATATATATATATGTATATATATATTTTTATATATATATATATATATTTTTATATATTTGTGTATATATATATATAAAAAATATATATACATAAATATATATATACATATATATATATATATATATATATATATATATATATATTATATATTATATATATATATATATATATATATATATATATATATACACACAAATATTTATATATATATATTATATAAATATTTATATATATACATATATATATATATATATATATATATATATATATATATATATATATATATATATATATATATATATATATATATACACACAAATATTTATATATATATATGTATATATATATACACAAAATATATATATATATATATATATATATATATATATATATATATATATATATATATATATATATATATAATATATATATATATATATACACAAATATTTATTAGTATCACGGTTAATAAATAAGTTTTTTTAAATAAGTAAATGTAGATATGGACTTTTAACTTACAAATAGTTGGGCCAGGTTTTATAACTAATAAGTATAGGATATTTTAGATATTGGGTTGCACTTTGAGCCTACATAATAATAGTTGATTGTAATTTATTATGTTAGACTTCTTTTCAAAGTAAGAGATATAAGCATGTTTATATTGATATTTATATAGTATTTTGTATAAACCTATACATATTTTCGAATGGTTTCTTTTATACATTAAAACATATATGTGTAGGCTTTGTTGTTATATGGGCTTTAGAAATCTTTTTTAAAAAATAATTTAAATAGATTGGGGCAATATGTATATGTAATTGGTCTTATATATCTAATATTTCTAAATAAGTTTCAAATAGACAATATTTTGGTCTTTACATTAAATATATTTCTCGATATTACGAGCACTGGCTAGGTTTATAAATTCCAAATAGATTATAACTATTTTCTAGATATAGCCAGATAGGGACCTTCTTCTTTAAAATAAAGTTATTCTTAGATTAATCTTAAATCGTGACTGATCATTTCTTCCTATGTTCCTTGCGTTTCAGACTTCTTCACGTCGACCCTAGACTAAGCGGACTATCCTGGATATAATGGTATTATCGGTTTCACCAGCAAAGGACCACAGGAAAGTGCACTTTCTGATTGTTTTCGATTCATAGTAGCCTTTTCATTTTATGTTTATACATATGTCTTGCTGCTTGTTGACACGCTCGTCACACGGAGATTAGTATCATGGATTTATTATACATTCTTGACTGTCATTTTTATGATTACAATGCTTGCGACCTGATTCCGTGAGTACTAGCTGGGCAGAGAAATATCTTAGTAGACGTGTGAACTACCCCTTACCCATCCCAATATGTCTAATCTTGATTGATAGCAGCTGCACACGACACGTGCATGGTACCATATTTACCCCTTAGTCATTTACATGTCGAACAAGATATTTCAAATCACATAGATAGTTGTATTTTATTTGTTTTCCTTGTCTTTTTTCACCACTTGCTATGTCATCAGTTACTTTCTAGTTTTCATCTCTCATATGTTATTTTCATGTCTTGTTAATTCTATTGTGTTTTCGTATTGCCGTCGGTTTGTGTACTTGTTCCATTCCTGACTGGAAACCAATATTTTTCAGGTTTAGCTGTGGCTTCTCTTAGCATGGGAGATACGGGTGTACTTGCAGGCCAAGACCTAGAAACTAGTTAGATAACTTAACTGTTGTAAAAGATGGTGAGACTTTGTATTTCTTTTCAAATATAAATTCTTGTAAATGTTGTAATCAATTTAGAAATGTGGATAAGCAATAATTATTATGTTTTGTGATTTTGAGCATCATGGCCTTAACAGCGTTCTACCGCCGACTTTGCGGCGTAGGCTGGCTTGGATACGTCTCATATCCGAAAAGCGGGTGTGGGTCGTGACAAGTTTTTGTGGTGGCCCATGCAGATTTGTTTTCGCAAAATTGTGCGAACTCGTGGTAGTACCATACTAGCCCGAATTCAACCCAAGTCCTGGTAGTACCATACTAGGAATAAATTATTTATTTATTATTAAGATTATTGACTTTTAGAAGACCCGGTTGTTCCAAACTAGCCCGAACTCAACCCAAGTCCTGGTGGTCACATAGGGCGACTAACGTCGTCCATGTAGATATATAAATGTGTATATATTTTGGTAGTCCATTTCTAGTATTGGGAATAATTTCTATAAATTATGTATTGAATATAATATATGTATTATTGCTATTTAAATTTAAATTTTACTTGGAAATAGGATAACCTCCTCTTGAATATAAATCACAAGATGTATCAAGCACAATCTGCACCAGTTGCTAACTTGCACCAAAGGAAGAATGCTGAGGTGAAAGATCCTGTGACTTAAGCTAACCAGCTTAGCACGTCCTTGTACACTCAAGGTACAAGACACCTCAGGAATAGAAACCATGTCCCAAATATCATCAATGACTATGTTCCTGCAACTTTTTCTTGTCCTGTTAGTGACCTCCGTGAACTCTTAATACAGAAGCGGAAGGTTGCAAATCTATCCCGTCCAGCGGTGGTCCAACAACAAGAACATCATTACAACCACCATCATGAAGTTGTCATCAAATGCTGTTGTCAGTCAGCCAAGCTGTCCGTCTTTGATCGTTTGATTTATGTTCAGACTCCTGAACCAATCCTAGTGGACGAAGATGAACTACTCTATGCTTCTGTCAATATGGCATCTCGAAGCACTGGGGGTGGAAAATGTCCAAGACGTAATGCATTCCGCAATCCTAGTCAGCAATACTTAGATCAGATTCATGAATCCGGTAAAGGAGTATACCGATATACTCGATCAAGAAGCCGAGACACAATCGGTCAAAGGAATCTTCTTGATTCAAACCAAGATTCTTTCACTCAAAAAGATATCCTTATCACTTATTCTGGGGTAGTTCTTTATGTGACTTTGATGCTGACAGTAAAAGTTCTGAAAGGACTATCCTTTCCACTAGCTCGTCTTCAAAGGCTAGAGAAGTGACTGCTTATGTCGTCACAGAAGATCAAGATACCTCCACTTCTTCCAGTCAACAGCAGAGAATTGCTGCTTTGGAGGCTTGTTTGAAGAACATGACTGAAATGATGGCAGGCATACATGCTGTGATTATGGCACAACATGCAGTTCTACCAGTCGCGAATCTAATTCCGACTCAAGAACCTGTGACAACATCAATTCCCACCAATATTGATCTGGGGGTACAATCTTCTCATACTGCTTCCATTCCTGCGCAGGCTATTCCAAGTCAATTCGGTGCAAGGGGTGGTACTTATCATGCGGTACCCCCTCCTTACACATTGAATCAATCCACTACTCCGCAATCAACAGGAGATACCAATGAGGCCGTAAAACTTTTACGTACTCAATTTGAAAATTTTAAACAAAAGGATGGCCTGCAGAAGCTTAGGATCAAACAGCCCTATCCCATAGAATGGAAAGAGGTCCAATTTCCTCCTAAATACAAACCCCCTACTCTTATGCTATTTGATTGCAGCACGTCTCCAATTCAATACCTCAACCACTTTAAAGTAATGACTGATCAACTTCAACCAAATGATGCTCTTCTTACTAGATTATTTGTTGGCTGTTTAGCTGGTGCAGCATATGATTGGTATCATAGTTTAACAGATGAGTGCATAACCTCTTTCGCAGGCTTCAAATAAATATTCTTGGAACGATTTTATGAGGAAACTAACGACATGACTATGTCTGCTCTTATCAAAATCAAACAACGACATAATAAAACGACTGAACGTTTCATTGAACGGTTCCGTCGAGAAGCACTCAAAATGTCTCTCGGAACTCCAGATGCTTTAACTGTAGACACTTGTAAATCAAACTTGTTGCCTATAATCAGCATATGGATAGGATCAACACAGTTCCAGGATTGGCCTTCTTTCATAATGAACGCCAAAGCCGCAGAAGAAAGCGCTGACAAATTCAAGCAATTAGGCATTCAAATGCCTAATCTTGACAAAGATGAACGTGCCATACCAAATAATAATGGTTGACAGAACAGTCGTAAGAGCAATGAGACTTTGGCCGTTAACCTCAAAGACAAAGAAGCTCTAGCCATCAATGTAAATCAGCCAATATTTACCCCTTCAACACCACCACAATGGGTACCTCGTCTAAAACAAGAATACTCTTTTGATGAAGATGATATCATGAGCATCTTTGATTGTCTCATCAAGAGCAATAAACTCCAACCGCCAGAACCTAAACAGCCAAATAAAGTTGGTAAGACTGACCATCCTAAATATTATGTTTACTATAGATTTATTGGACATTCAAATCAAGCGTGCTATGTGCTCAAGGGTAAAAATACAAGAGATGGTCAATTCCGGTGCAGTCACTCTCCAACAAGACGAGAAAACTGTAACGGCTAATGTCGTCTCTTTATAGTTTGGAGATTTTCCAGCTCAACTTGTGCAGGACGGCGTCATCCCCATTTCGAGAACTACTCTAAAAATTGTTAATCTTCCACCTGCACGAACAGATGGTCTTGTTCCTCTGTCTACTGATAAAGGAAAGATCATATTGATCCATCCAGATTTAGTGGCGGACTTTGAAACACCATCTTCTTCCACCAAGTCCAAGAAGGCCACTAAAAGTAAATCATGTCATATAATTTCATTTGGTGGGCATTGTCTTCCACCTCTAGCTGCTACCTTCATCCCGACAGCAGATAATCCTTCTTCTTCTTCCACTGATAAGACAACATTATCAAAATCAGAAGCCAAATACCAACCAGCTTTCCATCTGTACAGTCCATAATCTTGTGAACTCATGGCGAAGATGGGATATGATCTACAAGAGGCCTCTGGTTTGAATCATGGAAAGGGATCTCCTGTATCTCTTCTCTATGTCTTTCTCACAACCAATCTCGGGTTGGTTTGGGTTACTGGACAAACTCTCCATCATGCCGAAAGAAATCTTCCAGAAACAAGATCTAGGCGAAGAATTGCAGTATGGTGTCCTTTGAGCCTGTATCTGAAGAAAAAGTCCTAACTGGTACCAGATCGGGGAAATCTTACCTAAGGGACTATTCAGAATGTCAAGAAGGCCCTGCTCCAGCTCTGAAGGCTCCCAAGCATCATCTTCTCCTGCTGTCAATATTCCATCAGCTTCATCGCATCCGATAAAGCTAACTCTTCCTAAACCGACGACAGCTGACAAGGGAAAACAGCCTGTCTGTTTCGATAAAGTAGTGAAGAAGACTTCAACCTTGGGACTTAAGAAGCCATATAACTTTGATATACTGGCTCAGCTGGCTAATACTCCTGGAAGATTGTCAATATTTGAGCCACTCCGTCTTTTGAGGGAGACTAAAAAAAACGTTGAGTGAAGCTTTAACGCAAGCTGATACTTGTCTAGCACTTCTCAAGAAACGTTTTTTGATATACTTGTGATGGAGCTGATGCCAAACATCACCTTTACACAAGACGATATGCTGTTAGAAGATAATCGTCTTAATCGACCCCTCTACTTCACGGGATATGTTGATACAATGAAGGTTGATCGTATCCTGATCGATCCTGGGGCTACGCTTAGTATCATGCCAAAGACTACTAGATGCATTGAAGATTCCTGTACATAATCTTTCAACAACCATCACGACAATCCTGGGATTCAATTCTGGGAGAAGTGAACCTTTGGGAAAGATTCGCCTAAAAGTTCAAATAGCCAATCTTCGTACGAAGGTTACTTTCTGCGTGATCGACAATTACGGCTCTTACAATGCTTTGCTGGGAAGACCCTTTTTGCATTAGCATAACAATGTACCATCTACTTTACATCAATGCTTCAAATATGTGGATGCCAATGGAGAATTCCAAAAGGAAGTAGCTGATTTAAACCCTTTCAGGGGTATTGAAGCATATTTTACGGACTCTCGGATGTAGAAATAGAGTTCATGAAAGTTGTATTGGCAATGGATAGCTAGAAAGATCAGAAACATACTTCAAAAGATGTTCTCATGATCCCCGTCAAAGGACGTACTCTTTGTCCTTCTTCTTTACAGACATTGACCATACATCTTTTCTCTCATAACAAACAACCTCATGTTGTAGAAAAGGAACAAAGAGAGCTCACCTCTTCTGAGCCTCTTATTATCGGCCTTCATCGAAACAAACCTTCTTCTTCTCCTTCTCCTCCTCTGGTTATCAACCTTACTAAGCCTTCTGTGAAGGCTAAGAATCATGTTGTAAATGATGATGTACAAATCAATAATGTAGCATCTCCTTTACAGTATACTGATGTCTTTTATTATACTCGATGTTATTTAAAAGTGTTAGATAACTTCGAACCACTTGCCATAGGAGCAGTTGAAGCTTCCCGAAATGAAGTATTGCTCGAGCCAATACATGAGTCTTTCTTTTTAGTTCCTTTCAGGAAGAAAGATAAACTTCATATACTTTTTAGTAAAGGAACAGAACAAAAGATCACGCCCGATAGTAAAGAAGAAAATTACGATAACGGAAGACTTCAACTACGTCGTTATAGTCAGCAATGAAAAGATATCATTCAAAAGATGGGCTATAATTTTAAAGATGGTCTCAATGGCGATAAAGGAAGGCGAACTCCTATTCGTATTCCTGCTCCAAAAGGAAAATTACAACAATACTACAACAAAATGAAGCAGGGATTAGGTTATACTTCACAAACTCCGACTCCAGAAGCCTCCGAATCCGAGGAATAAGAACGATCTAACTCTTCTGATTCTATCTCATGGGATTCAGATACCAGTGTAGGGCACGTCCATCGCGTGACTCTATCTTCCAAAATAGTGACTGTCGAGTTCTCGAAAGTTGACGAAGACTTTGTCGAAGCTTCTGAATCAGATCATTGGGCACAAAGGATGGATACTCAATGGGAGCTTCACTTTGAGCAACGTGAGCCACCTACTGAAGTTCAGTTGGTTCAAGTCAATATTGGAGACAAAATTGTCCTAAAACCGATATTTGTCAGGAAAAGCCTCCCTGAAGGGGATAAACAAGAACTAATCCAACTCATTAGGGAATACATTGATGTATTCGCTTAGAGCTATGAAGATATGCCGGGGTTGGATCCTCAAATCGCTATCCACAAGCTCAATATTCTGCCAAATGCGAGGCCAGTCAAACAACAACATCGTTAATTTCGACCTGACTTGATGGATGCTATAGAAGCTAAAGTTAAAAAACTCATCGCCAGCAATTTCATCAGAGAAGAACAACATTCGGACTGGGTGGCGAATGTTGTCCCTGTTTTGAAGAAGACAGGAAAAGTTCGGGTTTGCATTGACTTCAGAGACCTTAATGAAGCTTGTCCTAAAGACGAATTCTCTCCCCCAATCACTGATGTCATGATTGACAATACTTGCGGATTTGAACGTATGTCCTTTATGGATGGATTTTTAGGATATAATCAAATCAAGATGTATCCAGAAGATAAAAAATATACATCTTTCCATACTTCTCTTGGAGTCTATTGCTACACTATCATGCCATTCGGTCTTAAGAACCCTGGTGCAACTTATCAGCAGGCCATGACTTCCATCTTTCGTGATCATTTACAAAAGACTGTTGAATTTTATGTTGACGATATTGCTGTCAAATGTTGTTTGAAAGAAGACCATATTCAAGATTTGAGAACTATTTTCAATCTAATGCGCCAGCATCAACTCAAGATAAATCCCACCAAGTCATTCCTAGGAGTCTCTAGTGGAAAATTTCTTGGATTCGTTATTACCTCTAAAGGTATACACGTTTACCCTGAGAAAATCAAAGCTATTCAAGAGATACATCCTCTACGCAACCTAAAAGAGCTACGAGGATTCCAGGAACGGCTTGCGTACATCAGGAGATTCATCTCAAATCTCTTCGGACGCTGTAGACCGTTCACTCAACTCATGAAGAAAGGCGTGTCTTTTATTTGGACTGAAAAATGTTAACAAGCATTTGAAGACATAAAGCGGTACTTGATGAACCCTCCAGTTCTAGTGCCTCCAGTGTCAGGAATACCTTTCCTGATGTATGTTCGAGCAATGGACCACTCCTTAGGTGCTTTATTAGCTCAGAAGAGTAAAGAAGGTCATGAGCAGGCTATCTACTACCTTAGCCTCATGATGATTGGAGCTGAGCATTGATACACTCCAGTAGAAAAAGAATGTCTAGCTTTGATGTTCGTTGTTCAAAAGATGAGATATTATATCACTGGCCAAACTATTCATGTTATTTCTAGAGTTAACCCTCTCAGGGTTCTGATGAAGAAGACAAGTACACTCAATTCTAGGCTTGCAACATGGGCCATATTGTTAGCACAATATGATATGGTTTATGTTCCTTAAAAGTGTATTAAAGGTCAAGCCCTTGCTGACTTTTTAGAAGCTTATCCAGTTCCCGAAACATCTAAACTCTACGATGAGATTTCAGATGAAACCTTGGAGTCCAATATGATTTCAGAAGAAATTCTTATTTGGCATTTATTCTTCGATGGTGCATCCAGAATTGGACCAAAAGGTGCTATTGTTGCTGGAGTTGGAATCGTTCTCGTCTAACCAGAAGGGTTAGCTATCCAAAGAACTTATTCTTTAGATGAGTCATGTTCCAACAATGTGGCTGAATACAATGCTCTGCTTATTAGTCTCCAATTGGCTCAACAATTAGAGATTGAGTATCTTGAAGTTTACGGAGACTCCAAACTGATTGTCAATCAAGTTAGAGGCACATACGAAGTTCGACATCAAGATTTAGTTCCATATCATGATACGGCAAACAGGATGGCCACTTTATTCAAAGGTTTCTTCATCGAGCATGTACGCCGAGCATGTAACATGAAAGCTGATGCACTCGCTAACCTTGCAGCAGTATTAGCAATTCCTGTCAGAAGGCAACAAATGATCGTCATCACTAATAGAGAGTTATTTTGTGTCCATAATAACTTAAATATGGAAATTAACAACCCAAACATAGAATTCAACAATTCAGTTGAAATTTGTGCCATTAATGAAGATTGGAGGACTCCTTTCGTAGACTTTGTAGTCCATGATATCCTACCCGAAGATCCTAAGGAGGCTACAACAATTCGACGACGGTCACTCAGATTTTACTATAATCATACTACAAAGACACTTTACCGACGAACGTTCGACGTCTTACTCCTACGTTGTCTTGTGGGGGAAGAAGCAAAACAAATACTTCGTGAAGCTCATGACGGTGATTATGGTGAACATCAACCTGATCCTAAATTACAGGATCGCATTCGCCCAATGGGCTATTATTGGCCCTCAATGGTATCTGATTCAATCGAGTATACAAGAAAGCGTCGAGCATGTCAAATCCACGCTGACTTCATTCATTAACTGTCAGAATTCCTTCACCCGACGGCAGCATCTTGGCCCTTTGAAGCTTGGAGAATGGATGTCATCGGTCCTATCAACCCTACCTCGTCCAGAGGACATCGGTTCATATTAGCCATAACTGATTATTTCTCAAAATACGCTGAAGCTATACCTCTAGCTGAGGATAAGACAAGCAGCGTCATCAACTTTATCAAGCATCATATGATTTATAGATTCGGTGTTCCTCGGCGAATCATTCACAATAATGGGCCACAATTTATTAGTCAGAAGTTCACCCGATTCTGCGATGACAACAGGATCAATAATATTGCTTCTAAAGCTTACAATCCTGCAGCTAACGGGTTGGCAGAAGCATTTAACAAGACCATCATCAAACTCCTCAAGAAGTTTGTTTCTACCAATAAACGAAACTGGAGTGAGAAGCTTAGAGAATGTCTGTGGGCTTACCGTACTACTATACGTAATCCTACAGGCTGCACACCTTTCTCTTTGGTATACGGATGTGAGGCCGTCTTACCATTGGAAATCTAGATCCCTTTTCTAAGAATTGCCATTGCCAACGAACTCACAACCGAAAATAATGATCGCCTGAGACTTCAAGAGCTTGAAGCGCTTGACGAGAAACGACATCTAGCTCAACAACATATTGAGTTATACCAAGCTCGTCTATCAAAAGCCTTCAACCGTAAAGTCAAAGTCCGAATATTTCAAAAAGGAGAACTAGTTCTAACCGTTAGACGTCCTATGATTATGACGCACATGACCAAAGGCAAATTCGAAGCGAAGTGGGAAGGACCTTATGTTGTAAGTAAAGTTTTCTCCAGCGGAGCATATCAATTAACTGGTATGGATGGTCGAGTCGTCATGATGCCCATTAATGGCAAATATCTTAAGAAATATTATGTTTAAAAAAATATCAACACAGAGACTCGGAATGTAAATAAAATTCTTTTTTATTTGCATAAATTTAAAATAGAGGAAAATACATAAAATTAACGAGGACCGGAGCCCTCTTGATTGAAAACGTATTTCGTAAGAAGGTCGAAGACATTATTGTCCGATGACACCAGCAGTTCACAAGCGGCCTTCCTCAAAGCTTCTTTCCCGACAGCACTCCAGGCTCCACTAGCTTGGCGAGAATGTCCTCCTGCTTCTGTCCAGTGACAGCCGAGCTTTCTCTAATTTTTGGCTGAGTAGGCGGCAGAGGCTCATCAGAAGGAGTGTCGAGGACGGCTTCGATCTTCGGGACGACTCCCGTCTCCTTAGCCATTTCTTCCGAAGACATTTATGAAGGAAAAAAAAGCAGTGAATGATGCTTTCATAAAAGTTCTACACTATTTAAAGGCAGATGAAAGCCAAACATTCTGTCTCACGAATCGAAATAACCTTTCCTCGAAAAGGCACGTTCATAAAAAGATCTCCATTCACTATTTATCTCGAGAATCGAAGCAACCTTTCCTTGAAAAGGCATGCTTATTCATCAGTCTTTTCATCTCTATTTCATTTATTATCGTTTATTTACTCTTTCGTAAATAAAGTCACAAGATAATAAATGTTCAAAATCCCTTGGAGCTTATCCAAATCATCAATTCCGTCTTTTGAAATCCAGTTATTTTGAAAGATGTCTTTTCTTTACGATAAGTCCGTATTATCGCAGATATTATTTTTTTAGACACAATATTCTGTCTCTAAAGTCCCAACGGACTTGAAGATCATTTATAGAAAAATGAATTCACATCCACATTACCTCCGGATTCTATTTTCTATATCATCACATCAAAATCAAATCATAAAGAAGAGAAAATCATTATTTATTCTTTCTTTGAAAACATAGATACATCTTGATGAAAATCCATTACATCTCGGATTTTTATTCCAAATCTAATAAATGAAGGTCTATTACATGTTTGGATCTTCTTGTTGAAGCCAGTTCCTTGTCGTCTCGACCTGAAGCAACGAGCAAGGCAACGGAATCAACTCTGGTCTTTGTTTGCCATGAAATATAAAAAAGCAGAACAATTATCGGAGGATTGAACTTTTACTTCACGTTACAAACTCGCTTGTACAAAGAAAGCCTAGGAACGAAAACCTAGGTACAGCAGTCTAAGTACAATTATTTATTTTAGATTCTGGGGGTGACGATAGAGGCTCAAAAAAGCTACGGCAGCTCTGCCTTACTCCTTGGACGATCGGTATACAGCCTTGACTCCAGAAGATTGCTTGGCGTTGAAGAAATACTCTCTTTGCTCTCTCTCTGCTTTTTCTCTCTAAGTATTCTAGTGCTCTCTGATCTCGAAAAGGGTCCTCCTCGGAAGGGAATGGCACCTTGCTATTTATAAGAAGGGAATGCGATCATTAGGGTTTACAATGATTGTCATTTAAAGTGTCGGCGGCCTATTGATTGATCAATCTGGACCATTAATTTTGAGTGTAATGAATCTGGCCCATTAATGTAGATTATGCCAAATCCTCTCAGCAATTAATGCTGATTGGAATAAATCTCCCTTATGATGATCTGCTGATGTCTGTAAATCTGAATGAATAAGTTTAATTCATTCTTCTGCCATGTGTCCCAGATTATTGGGATTTGACCCAATCTTTGATTGCAGTAAATCTGGAAAATTGATTAGCTTTATGACACGTGTCCTGGGAGCCGCTGAGGGGATCTGAGCCTCATAAAGATTGAGCCGCATAAGCCCGGCCATGTGTTAAGGCTGTTGGGCAGTGGCCCCCTAACCTTCGAGTTACATGATAATCTGGACCGCATCGACGTAGATGGCCGCATAACGGGTAACCCCTTCGTGAGCCGCATGGAGATGGTCTTCGTAAGCCGCATGGGGGAGTGTCTGCTTGAGCCGCATAGGGGGAGCCTCCGTTTGAGCCGCATAGGGCTGTTTCGATCTGGGCCGCATAGGGCAACTTCGGCCTGAGCCGCATAGGGGGGTCTCCGCTCGAGCCGCATATGACTGTCCACGTGCCAAGGCTGCGTGGCATTTTCTGGATCTCAGGGGATTATGTCAGAGATCTCCTTCGTTTCCCTTGGCGTCTGTCATTATGACAGAGTCATAATTACATCTTTGTGTCAGGGCTGTCGTCTTTTCAGAGCTGTCAGCCGTCAAGGCAATTAATGCAATAAGGGAAGAGTTATTTGTATGCCACATGGCACCTCTCTGAGCCGCATGGAGATCATAGAACCGTATAAACGCATTGAGCCGCATGAGTCTTCTGAGCCGCATGGGCTTTCTGAACCGCATGGGGTTTCCTGGCCGCATGACTCTTTCTTTATTATTTTCCATGCTTCTACAAGACCCTCTTCAAAGTTTTCAATTTGTAAAATTGAAATACTTTAAAATAAGAAGCATGACCCTGTGCAAGCTCTTTCTAACCGCATATGAGGTCCTAGCCGCATAGATGTCTTGGCCGCATGGAAATCTGGCCATATGACCATCTGAGTCGCATAGTTGTTTCAGCCGCATAGCTATCTGAATCTGCATAGGCTCTTTGCCATGTCATTATGCCATGCGTGCAAATCTTTTTGGGGCAGGATCCCAAGAGCTTAGTCTTTAATTGGCAAGTTTGGCTCGATAGTTGAAAAGTCGATCACGTTGTACGAAGCGTCGGTCCGTGGTTCTCCTTGTCTATAAATAGAAGGGTATTTGGACGGTCTTCTCTCTTAAACTCTTCTTGACTCAGATTCCTGTCTTGTTTTCTTCCTCTGATTATCAGACGACGATGGCACCCAGGGCTTCTAAGGCTGTGAAGAAAGCTATGGCGAAGAGTAAGAAATCGGCTTCGTCCTCGACTGTCGCGTCCCCCGTTCGTCTTGACGTTCACATTGCCATCGAAGGTAAGGATTATGTAGGTGATTGAGTACTTTGAAACCCTAACAGGGCCTGCTTTGCTGCCTGCTTTGTGCACAAGCCTTTGACGCGAACTCCTCAAACTACATGGTCCGCATACATGTCTCATGATTTAGCCGCATAGGGGTATACCCCATGTCCGAGCCGCATGAGAGTTGCCTTAAACGAGCCGCAAGGACCTTTCTGAATGTCTTCTGACTGTTTTCATTTTCTTCGTCTTTGGTTCTTGCAGTATCTCTACCGAATGCTGATGTTGCAGTGTCAGAGGAGCCGCAGCCTCCTGTCATCAACCATGGGTCTTCCTCTGTTAAGGAGGAGGTGATGAAAGAAGAACCGGCGCCTAAGGGGGATGACAGCCCTCCAAGTATCGAAACTGCTGAAGGTGGTAGCGCTGGGAATTCTGATTCTCCTATTCTGGATGAGGACCTTCCTCAATTGCATCCTTTATATGTGAGGTGGTTGAGGGAATGTTATACGCGCTTCTGCAACTAAGATTTAAGGGGCTTCTCGTTGTCTATCTTTTGTCTGTAGTTTTTTGTTTTGTTTCGCTTCTCTTCTTGTCTGCATGAAGAACCTCTTTGACTTGCTTGTAGTCGTATAGATGTAACCGATTTCTGAATGAATGGAATATATTTGCTTCTCTCTTTTGCTTTGTACTAGTCATCTTATTGAGACATTTTGTGTGGACCCATTGCCCCTAACGTACCCTGGTTTTGGATACGGACGACAAGTTAAAAAGGAACCAACATACTTTCTCAGAGGTACTGAGGACATAGCAAGCATGAGGGTTTCTTTGACGGGGGGGGGGGGGGGGGTACATAGAACAACTCAGAGGTAATGAGGACATGGAAGTTCTATGTAGAGGGGTGATTTATTTTTGGCGGAAGTGAAATGACTCAGAGGTAATGAGGACATGGCCGTTTTGGAAATTTATGGATCGGTTACCTTTTTTTGTGCACTGGGAGTGCAAGTAGTGGATCATGAGGGAGGATCTCTTCCAGGCAGAAAGTTCAGGGGTATGATCATACATGACTTGCTATCTGAGAGAGTGACCGAAATATGAGTTCAGAGGTACCAGCGGGTACATGACTTGATAATCTGGAATGTTAAAATGCGAGTTCAGCGGCACCAGCGGGTACATAGCTCGGTAATCTGGAATGTTGAGATGTGAGTTCAGCGGTACCAACGGGTACATGACTCGATAATCTGGAATGTTGAGATGGGAGTTCAGCGGTACCAACGGGTACGTGACTCGATAATCTGGAATGTTTGTGGATGTGAGTTCAGCGGCACCAGCGGGTACATGACTCGATAATCTGGAATGTATCGTTTAGACATAATATTTCTTCAGGAACTTGCCGTTGACGGGCAACATGAGCAAGTCTCCGTTTTGCTTGGCGAGGCGGTAAGCACCGTTGGAGAATACAGCCTCGATGATAAATGGACCTTCCCATTTTGGCTGGAACTTGCCGACGGTCTTGTGAGTCATGACCAACGGCCTCCGGACTGCCAGAACGAGATCGCCCACTTGGAATGTTCTGCTTTTGACCTTCTTGTTGAAGGCTCCAGATATGCGTGCTTGGTATAGCTCGATTCTTTGCTGAGCCAGGAGGCGCTTTTCGTCTAAGGCCTCTAACTCTTGTAGTCGGCGTCGATAGTTATCATCCGTCGTCAATTGATAAGTGAGGGCGACATGGAGTGAGGGTATTTGAGTCTCCAATGGGAGAACTGCCTCACTCCCGTACACCAGGAAGAATGGTGTATTCCCTGTGGCGGTTCGAACTGTGGTACGGTACGCCCATAAGCATTCACCAAGCTTCTCGTTCCAGTCACGTTTGTTGGACGATACGAACTTCTTGAGTAACTTGATGATGGTTTTATTGAATGCTTCTGCTAACCCATTCGCTGCTGGGTTGTATGGCGTCGAAGCAATATTCTAGATGCGATGCTTGTCGCAGAACCGATAGAAGGCGTGGCTTGCAAACTGCGGACCATTATCTTGGATGATCCTTCGGGGCAGTCCAAAGCGATAAATGACGTGATGCTTAAGGAAGCCAATCACGTTTGAAGTTTTTACTTCTGCGAGCGGGACAGCTTCCGCCCATTTGGAGAAGTAATCTGTGATTGCGAGTATGAAGCGATGTCCTCGGGAGGAAGGTGGAGTGATTGGACCAATGATATCCATCCCCCATGCTTCGAATGGCCAAGACGCCACTGTCGGATGTAGAAATTCGGATAGTTGGTGGATGAAGTCCGCATAGACTTGGCAGGCTTTGCAATTTCTAGCCTAGTCTATCGCATCTGCTACCATCGTGGGCCAGTAGTAGCCCATTCGGTGAAGACGGTCTTGCAATTTAGGGCCAGGCTGATGGGCCCCACAAACACCGTCATGAGCTTCTCGTATGGCTTCTTTGGCTTCCGCGTTTGACAGACACCGAAGCAATAATCCATCATAGGATCGCCGATATAGCATTTTTGTCTCGGTATCGTAGAAGAATCTGAGAGAACGCCGTCTGCTGGAGGTGGCTTCCTTTGAGTTCTCGGGCAGGATGTCGTAGACTACGAAGTCGATGAATGGTTGTCTCCAATCTGGGACATCGTCGATTGTCTGAGCGGAATAACTCACCACGAATTGAACTTTGTTCTTGGGGCAGACCAGTTTGTGGCCTATCACGTCTACCGATTGATGAGCATGATTTGGCACTGCTAGGGAAGTGGCCAGACCTGCCAAGGCATCGGCTTCGATATTTCGGAGCCTGGGAACGTGCTCAATGAAGAACTCCTCAAACGATGAGATGATGTCGATCTCTATCTGGTGATAGGAGATCATGTCTTCATGGCGGACCTCGTATGAACCCCGGATCTGGTTGACGATTAACTAAGAATCGCCGTATGCTTCAAGATATTCTACCCCCAGCTCTCTTGCAAGTTGGAGGCCAATGACCAAAGCGTTGTACTCGGCCACATTGTTAGAGCAGGGTTCTGTGAGAGAATAAGTGCGGTTAATCACCAATCCGGAAGGGGAAACCAGTACAACCCCGACTCCGACGACGATGTTGCCTTTGGGTCCCGTTCTTGAAGCACCGTCGAAGAACATTCGCCATATATCATCGTGAGAGATTGCATGCGAATCGGCGACCTCATCTGGAATCTCTTCATATATTCTGGAGGACTCCGAGCCTGGGTGGGCGGCCATAAAGTCCGCCACGGCTTGACCTTTGACAGCCTTTTGCGGGACGAAGATCATATGATAAGGGGACAGCAATATTGCCCATGTAGCGAGGCGAGAGCTGAGTGCCCCTGGTTTAGTCATGAGGACCCTGAGAGGGTTGACTCGTGAGATCACATGTATTATTTGTCCAGTGACATAGTACCGCATCTTCTGAATGGCGAACACCAGGGTAAGACATTCCTTCTCGACAGCGGTGTATCGGTGCTCTGGCCCAATCATCATTCGACTGAGGTAGTATATGGCTTGCTCATGGCCTGCATTATTGTTTTGTGCTAGCAGGGCTCCGAGAGAATTCTCCATTGCTCGTACGTAGAGCTGGAATAGTTTTCCAGCAACCGGGGCCACCAGGACTGGAGGGTTCGACAAATATTCTTTGATGCTGTCGAAGGCCCGCCGACACTCTTCGTCCCATACGAATGAGATGCCTTTCTTCATGAGGTAGGTGAATGGTCGACATCGCCCGGAGAGGTTAGAAATGAACCTCCTGATGTAAGCTAGCCTCCCTTGAAGGCCTCTGAGTTCGCGGAGATTTCTCAGGGGACCCATCTCCATGATTGCCTTTGTCTTCTCAGGGTCTACATGGATACCCAGGACGGTGATGATGAAGCCCAAGAACTTCCCGCTGGATACGCCTAGGAAGGATTTTGTGGGGTTCATTTTCAAATTGTGTGCTCGCATCAGGTCGAATACCGTCCTTAGATCCTGCAGATGGTCTCCCTTACAGCGACTCTTGACGGCGATGTCATCAACATAGCATTCCACTGTCTTGCGTAAGTGATCTCTGAAGATGATGCTCATGGCTCTTTGATATGTGGTACCGACATTCTTCAAACCGAAAGGCATAACTGTGTAACAGTATGTGCCAATCGGTGTTCGGAATGATGTATGGTTTTCATCGTCAGGAGACATCTTAATTTGGTTGTACCCCGAGAAACCATCCATGAATGACATACGTTCGAAGCTGCAGGTGTTGTCAATCATGATGTCTGTGATAGGGAGGAGGAATTCATCTTTGGGGCATGCCTCGTTCAGATTGTGGAAGTCGGTGCAGATTCGAATCTTCCTATTCTTCTTGAGGACAAGTACTATATTGGCGACCCAGTCAGGATGTTGCTCCTCACGAATGAAGCCGCTGGCTATCGGTTTGTTGACTTCGGCTTCGATCATATCTATGATGCCCGGGCGAAAGCGTCGCTGTTGTTGCTTGACTGGCTTTTCATCTGGCCGAATGTTGAGCTTGTGAAGAGCAATATCGAGATTTAACCCTGGCATGTCTTTATAGCTCCAGGCGAACACATCAATGTATTCTTTGACAAGTTCCAGCAGTGATTCTCGCTCTTCGTCTGTTAGGCTTTTACTGACGAAGATTGGTTTTGGAGAAGATTCGCTGTCGAGGTCGACCTGCATAACCTCATCTTCAGTAGGAGGTTCCCTCAGTCCGAACCGCTTTTCCCATTGTGCATCCAACTGTTGGGCCCACGGCTCTAGCTCGAGGATTTCAGGGATGTCTTCGTCTTCTTCATAAGCATCGGCGAATGCCATGTTGACTGACAAGACTTGTCTGAATATATCTCCAATGCTGGTATCTGAGTCGGAAGTTGGTGACCCGGTTGAACGTGAATGCCAGTCACATTCTTCATCTGAACTCTCAGGGGTCATCGTGGGTGTAACATACCCTAACCCACATCGAGTCTTGCTATAGTAGTTCCATGGTTTGCCAGCCGGGACCGGTAGCTACAAAGGTAATCATCGTCCAGTACCGTAGTTCAAGCCTGGTGTCGTCTCCAGATCGTACCCCTATTTTTGCATAAGATATTTGGATTGGGGGCTATAAAGATACAGTGGCAGTCTCCCGGCATCCAATCCAAGGTCTAATTCTTCTATGGTGAAGGGATGCGGATCATCCTTCCGGCCGAAGATGATTGGATGGTCCCCTCCCTCGATTATGCGGTAAGCATCTTCTACTAGAGTAAGCTGGATCGCGGTGTACACATTTGTCACCTGTGTGTGTAGGTGAGTGCCTATACCGTGTTCCATAGCATACATTGTACAAAGCTTATTAAGCTCGAGGTAGTTCAAAGATAGCCTTTTATTGATAAAGTAAGGTATCTTTTCTAGGGGGATTACATCATCTGCGGAGGGAACATCAGTGTGGGCAGCCACATACTTGGCTAGCTCTGGTTTCTCTTCGGCTACCCCCTGCGTAAATGAAGACTGAGAGGACGACCTGGGCAGCTTGATCGTCAGAGGTTCAGCTGATGGAACAGAGCGTGGAGTTGTTGGCAGACTAGCGACCCCCAGCTTGGTATTCGATGCTGGGCGGGGAGTAATTGGTTCGCTAGAAGTTCCAGACCTTGCATCGAGGTGACGACCCTTCTTGGGAAGACGTATCGTCATTGGCTTTGTCGGTGGGATTGAGCTTCTCCGTTTGCAGCTGGCTGACTCTCGACAGCCTGATTGTTAGTGGCTCCGTTGTGGGTCTTGGTACTTGGCCAGACCTTGGCAGCCGGATTATCATTTGTTCTTCTTGTGCTGAGGGGCTGATTGCGTCCTTACGCAGAGTGGCGGTAAGGGGTACAGACTTGCCAGGTTTGCGAGCTTGGAGGTGGATCGTCAGAGATTCTTCTGATCCTGTGGCTGTCTCAGTACGAGCTTGCACATCTCCTTCATCAAGATGCTTCTTCGACTGTTCGTACAGACAGGAGTCTGATTAGTAGGATTCGACCCCTTTGAAGGGATCGATATCAGCAAATTCCGTCCTTACGAAGCAGTGCTTGTCGATATATTTGAAGCATTGGTGCAGCGTGGAAGGCACGATCATATAATCGTGTATCCACGGGCGCCCCAAGAGGATGTTGTATGAAGTGTCTGCATCTATGACGTAGCAGGTGACCTCTGATTGGAGGTCGCCAATCTGACACTTCAGACGAATCTTCCCAATTGGGTAGCTCCTGCCCAAATTAAAACCGCTGATGGCGGTGCTTGTAGGCGTTAGGCGATGCATTGGGATTCGGAGATGAAGTAGCAGACCCTTCGGGATAATGCTTATGGAAGAGCCAGGATCGTTGTGCATCCGATCCACCTTTACGTCGCCGATATATCCAGTGTAGTACAATGGACGATCGTGCAGGTTGGTTTTGATGAGCATGTCCTGAGGAGTGAAGACAATGTTGGGCATTGCTCCCGTGCAAGCGCTGTCTTGGAGATCTGCAGGCGGGCTCTCTCCTGTGAGGTTGACCTGAGCCAGATAGGCGTCGGCATTCTGGAGTGCATCGCTCAAAGCCGCTCGCACATCCTTTGAGAGTCTCAGAACCTCGTATAATGACAACTTGGCCGGTGTGTTGGCCAACTGCGCTAAGATGTCAAAATTGTAGGGCTTCTCCAGCCCTTGTGATGTCTCTTTTTGGAGGGATTTGTCAAAGCGAGTCTCCCTCGGCCTAGGCTTGTCGGTCGTCGGAGGCTGAGCCGGTCCCGGAGCATCAGTTGTAGCGGGCTGATGATCTTCAGCCGGATTGTCAGCCACGGGTTGGGATTGCGTCCCAGACCGCGTGACTACGGCTGTAGCTTCTTCGATATCTGTCGAGATTGTGCGACAGGACCTGACTTTTCTATTCTTACAAATAGAAGATGGTACAGGCTGAGTCACTTCTGATACCAAGTCTGGATGGACCCACATGACCTCCCCTCGTGATGTGGTGAGAGAAACTAGACCCGCAGCCTGATCTCGGGGAAGTGAAAGATTAGCAATCTCCATTGTCGCCAGAGGGATGGGGACCACCCCGTCTTGAGTTTTCGTCGGAGGGAAGCTGCCAAATTGTACCGATACCATGTTGGCTGCCATGGTTACCTCTTCGAAATCGATATCCAGAGCGTTCGAATCGATGAGGTTTTGGATGTACCGTTTTAGTTGGTAACAGTCGTGTGTGGCATGGTGGACGTAGCGGTGGTAATGGCAGTACTTTGGGTTCTCCATGTCTGTCGGCCGAGGTTCCCGTCTTGGTGGAGGAAGCTGAATTCTGTTTCCTTGTATGAGCATGTCCAAGATGGGCTTAACGTGACCGTCTTCGAAGGAGTAAGTGATTTGCGGCCATTGTTTGTCTGCCGGCTTTGGCTCAGGTTTCTTTGCTGTATCGACCACCATACCCTGCTTTCCCCTGCTGTCCCGATTGTTGGAGGGGCTATCCCCATTGTCGTTGTTGGTGTTAGGATGCTTGTCCTTGTTCTTTCCATCCGAGATGTGTAATCCCAATTGGCGAGCCTTCTTCAATCGTTCTTCGGCGCTTGTGGCACTGATGATGAACGTCTTCCAGTCCTTGAATTGACTTTCGCCCATCCAGAGACTGATTATTGGGAGCAATCTCTTTTGGCAAATTTCAATCAAGGAGGAATCCGAATTTCCAGATGGCAATTTCATTGTGGTTTGGCGAAACCGCTCGATGTAGTTCCTTGTCAGCTCCTTCTCTCCTTGGACGACGTCCATGAGGGTGGATATTGTGATGTCCTGCCCTACTTCGTAGAATCTCTCCAAGAACATGCGCTTGAAGCCAGCGAAGGAGTGGATGCAGTTGTCCGGTAGACTGTGGGACCAGTCGAAGGCGACCCCTTCCAATGCCCCGATGAATAATCGTATGAGAATGGCATCATTATGGGGCAGATGGTCGGTGGTGACCTCGAAGTATGTGTTGTACCGACTTGCTGAGGTCTTGCCATCATAAGGATTGATATTGAACGGCTTATATCTTGGTGGGAATGGAACATCCCTCCAGGCAGCAGGGTATGGTTGCCGTATTCTGAGGTCTTGAGAATTTTTTCGAGCGTGGAACATGGCTCGGAGCTCCTGGACCTCTCTTCTCGCTTCGAGGGCTTCGTCTACAGTGATGGGGGCCATTGTTTCAGGAGGATTGTTGCCCGGGTTCGGTGTCGCCGAGTTCGAGTCCGCATTGACCGCAGGATCCGCACTTGTTTGGCCAAGTGTCCCTCCTTGCAGAGTTAGAAGGGCCGCTTTGATCTCGTCCACAGACTTGACCAAGGCAAGCAATATGGCTTCGAGAGTGTCGATGCGTTGGCGATCACTGGAACCACCTTGGCTGCTGTCTGTCATGAACACCGTCTTTACATGAGGAGAGATGGACGGAGCATTGGAGGAAGCACCCTCCGAATCAAACCTCTGTAGTGAGAAGTCGTCGGGCTATGTGGGAATGTTCTCTTCTGGTTCGGACTCAGAAGGAACGGTAACCCCAGTTTTCGAGTTCGTCTCGTCTTGGGAGTTGTGGACGTCCTCGGGACGTCGGGGTTTGCTGTATCTGATGGGAGAGTTGTTTCCCCCAGCTCGTCTTCTTGGAACATCGGGTTGTTGTGGAGGTTCGAAGGAGTGCTACCCCTAGTTCCAGCAACCCCCAGTGGTGTGGACGACGAATCTCCTGCTGTAGCAGATTTTGTTTTAGAACGGGTGCCTTGGAAAACTCCGGTGGTGGGCACCCGTTTAGACGACAGTTTCTTGGTCAGAGTAGTTGAAATCGTTGGGCTGGGGACATTTGTCTTCTTTCCTCTCCCATCGGTGGGGACTTTCTGGGCAGAGTTGCAGGAGACGACAGGAAGCGCCTCGTCTTCTGAAAATGGCTGTTGCAGTCTTTGAAAGACGGACTGCCGATCTTTTCGCATCGTCGCATTATTGTAGCAGCAGTTGACGAAGACTTGGGTGCAGTAACGTCCGTGGGAGGACTCTTTGCACCCCGATGCCTCTTCTCTTTCCTTGCGTTTGTGGAGGATGGCCTCACGCAAGTCAGATGGGTCTGGATCGACCATGTTTGCTTCCTGGACTTTGGGAGACTTTTGCGAACCTCTCTGTCCGATGGCCATCGGGGGCTGGACTTGAGTGGTTCTGTACAACTTCCCATCTGAGGCCCGTATAACGGTATGCGGGATGCTCAGATGATCAGAGACAAGATCAGCGGACCGAACGTGCTAAACTCGCGCTGCCCTAGACTTCTTCGCTATAGTGCGTAAAGGCACATAGTAGGAAGAGTCTAGGTGATGCTGGAGAGAGTCAGACATTTATTCTTGGGAGCACAAGAGATCAGGACCATAAGACAGGCGGTCGAAGACAGAGCCACGCGGAGTGGGTGTCATGCGGCTGGCAGATGTAGCCGCATAGGCGTTCTTCATGCGGCTGGGAGTCTCAGCCGCATGAGTTTTCTTCATGCGGCTGGATGATCTGGCCGTATAGACTTTTTTCATACGGCTGGCAGATTCACCCGCATGAGCCTCCTGCATGGGGTTGGCAGATTTGGCCACAGGAGTGTCCGGCTTCTTTTTGGGGCGCATGGAGTCGCTCTTTGCCCCTGCATGTCCAGCATCGTAGTACTTTCCTCTGTCGGACATGGGGACAGCAGAGTGCTCTACGGCTCAAAGTGGAGCCGTATGAGAGTCGCCTTCGCCGTCTTGGGTAGCAGAGAGTATCCCGTCCAGAGCTTGTGGAGGAGCAAATGATTTTGGCCTCCACTCGCAGCGAACTTTCTTTGTGCGAGTTCGCTTCTGGACCGGGCCAGCACTTCCTTCAGAGAGCATTTCTTCAAATACCTGTTGGTCGAAGCGGACAACCATCTTCTGTTGCGTGGAGCCAAGTTTGGCTGCATCCGATTGCGTCACTAACTCCTCAGCCGTGGAGAAGTTGGTCCCCCGCAGAGTCGCCATCGTGTTTGCCATAAAATATAAAAGAGCAGAACAATTATCGGAGGACTGGATTTTTACTTCACGTTACAAACTCGCTTGTACAAAGAAAGCCTACGGACGAAAATCTAGGTACAACAGTCTAAGTACAATTGTTTATTTTAGATTCTAGGGTGACGATAGAGGCTCGGGAAAGCTACGGCAGCTCTGCCTTACTCCTTGGACGATCGGTATGCAGCCTTGACCCCAGAAGATTGCTTGGCGTTGAAGAAATGCTCTCTTTGCTCTCTCTCTCTGCTTTTTCTCTCTAAGTATTCTGGTGCTCTCTGATCTCGAAAAAGGGTCCTCTTCGCAAGGGAATGGCACCTTGCTATTTATAAGAATGGAATGCGATCATTAGGGTTTACAATGATTGTCCCTTAAAGTGGCGGCGGCCTGTTGATTGATCAATATGGGCCATTAATTTTGAGTGTAATGAATCTGGGCCATTAATGTAGATTATGCCAAATCCTCTCAGCAATTAATGCTGATTGGAATAAATCTCCCTTATGATGATCTGCTAATGTCTGCGAATCTGAATGAATAAGTTTAATTCATTCTTCTGCCACGTGTCCCAGATTATTGGGATTTGACCCAATCTTTGATTGCAGTAAATCTGGAAAATTGATTAGCTTTATGACACGTGTCCTGGGAGCCGCTGAGGGGATCTGAGCCGCATGAAGATTGAGCCGCATAAGCCCGGCCACGTGTTAAGGCTGTTGGGGAGTGGCCCCCTAACCTTCGAGTTACATGATAATCTGGACCGCATGGACGTAGATGGCCGCATAACGGGTAACCCCTTCATGAGCCGCATGGAGATGGTCTTCGTAAGCCGTATGGGGGAGTGTCTGCTTGAGCCGCATAGGGGGAGCCTCCGCTTGAGCCGCATAGGGCTGTTTCGATCTGGGCCGCATAGGGCAACTTCGGCCTGAGCCGCATGGGGGGGTCTCCGCTCGAGCCGCATATGACTGTCCACGTGCCAAGGCTGCATGGCATTTTCTAGATCTCGGGGGATTATGTCAGAGATCTCCTTCGTTTCCGTAGGGGTCTGTCATTATGACAGAGTCATAATTACATCTTTGTGTCAGGGCTGTCATCTTTTCAGAGCTGTCAGCCGTCAAAGCAATTAATGCAGTAAGGAAAGAGTTGTTTGTATGCCACGTGGCACCTCTCTGAGCTGCATGGAGATCATAGAGCCGCATAGACGCGTTGAGCCGCATGAGTCTTCTGAGCCGCATGGGCTTTCTGAACCGCATGGGGTTTCCTGGCCGCATGACTCTTTCTTTATTATTTTCCATGCTTCTACAGTCTTTTCTCTCAGAAAGACGAGAGGAGAAACCCAGAGTACAGCAGCTCAAAGATAAGCTGCTGTCAATACAGCTTGTGGAGAAGAGATGGGCCGTCACGAGAACTAGGAATGGGATCACCGTCTTGATACAATTTCTAATTATGTCTCTCTACCGTCAAACTCTTATGTATAAAGGCCCTTCATACTATCTGAGGAAGACCCTTCTGGAACATGGATATTCCAGAGCTGTTTGATTTGAGCGTCAGAATCACATGAGCTGTCTGATGTGAGTGTCAGAAGAATGCTCCCCACAGCATCTAAGTCGCCGATGCCAGTTCTAAAAAAGCTTGCCAACCAGATTTATGCAAATATCAACAAAGAAAGAAAAGTTAGTAAAATCTATCAAACTGCGCGCCTTTGATCAACAGGCGCACATCATTAGAGTCAGCCTATAGGCACCTATGGTAAAATATGCGCCTCTGATCGAAGTCAGGCACTGGATTGCAGTACACATCTCTTCTCAGAATTTCAGGCGCACGTCTACAACATGCGCCTCATTTCTATAAATCAGCGCCTGTCTTCAAAACAGTCTCAGTAAAAAGTGGCACAAGTTAAACACAATTCATGAATGGCGCTCATGTATAGAAGCCACTGGTTCTTTGTTGGGACTTACCATCAAAATAAACTATGTTTGTGCTGAAGATCGTCGATGATATAGAGCATGGCAAACCAACATCCGAAGACGCGGTATGCAGAAGAACAGTATCAGATTTTGGTGGCGCAGAAAGGCTCACGAACGTTGAACTCTTGGCCGTCGAGGGGATTCTGCGAAGAACCATCGCCATCAAACAAGAAATAAAAAGAAAGAGTTCATGGACATTTCTTTTTGATTTCTCCTGTTATCTATTTAAAGAGCTTAAAAGATGTGAACGGGCGCGTCATTCTAGGAGCCTATCTCGGAAAGGACCTAAACGAGAGGTGCTCAAACCATACGAAAACTGCCACGTGTTCTTTGGAAAACAACAAACGTTTGAGTTGGTAAAAATGGTGAATTGGCATGCGCCACTAAACAGATCACACGAAAAGATTTACAAAAGGGCGCCAGAAATAATTTTTTATTCTTTTCTTACAAAAGAAAAGGGAAAACAAGTCCCCATAAAATAAGTTGCGCAAAAGGCAAAAGAAAAAGTGGCACCCCTACAGAAACCATTACTTCTTCTCGTCTTCTTCAACAGCTTGGCGAAGAGAAGCACCTAACTCGCGCATATCACGAATCCTTGAACGACACATCAGACGAAGAAATCCTTCTGCGTCACCGCGCTCTTCAGAAAAGGACGAAGGACCACTGTTCAGACGATCAAAGACTGCTGCGGTCAATCCAAAGCATTCTAAGAAATTGTTTTCTCGCAGTGATCGGTCAGCCTCGGACAGGATCGTAGGCGTAGTGGCAGGCCTTGTCTCCTGAGCTTTCACTTTGGCATTAACGCCGGTTGCCATCTCCTTCTTCTTAGGTGCCATAGAAGTACAAAAGTGAGGAATGAGTACAAGGACCTCTCCCTATATATATATAACCAACCAATGCTTCGTATTCGCCATGGGAAACCGAATATCTTCAAAGAAACTTGGGAAGACCAAGAGGAGATCGAATGTTTTTGAGAAGAAATTTATTATGACGGTTGAGCATTGACTGGCGCAATCTAAATAAAACTAGCAGAATCCAAAGTATTTCAAAACTTTGAAGTATTTTCAAGTTTTAAAAACTTTGAAGGGGGTCTTGTAGGGCTTAAAAAATAAGGTGCGCCACCCATTAAAATATTCGATCATCAGATGGTGTCAAAATATTATATTGCGCCAAACAATCAAGTTGTGCAACATCATGTTGCGCCAATGCCAGGTTGCGCTGGAGTCAGGATATGCGGAACGACACGTGGTGTACTTCCTCGAGAAGCTGTAACGACATCATCATTTCCTGACGACTGACAGCACGGAGATTGAGGAAAATCCACTCGAATCCCGCTCAATGCGGCGCTCGAGATGATTTTGTCAGCATGTAATTAATGCTGACAGCTGGTTCGCGCAAGTCACTGAATGGCGCAAGGATTAATCAATACAGCATAGAAGACCTAGTCAAAGGTGCCAGTCGTTAAGTTGCGCCTATGCGCAACCTGACAAAATTGGCGCCACTTGATCAACTCTTATTTTAAAACAGGATAACGTGGCACGCAAGCCATCAACTTCGCAGATCGTGCCTACTACACTGCCCACAAATACTCACATCTCAATTAAACGATGCCACGCGTCTACAGCAGTTTGGTGCAAACCGCTTACGCAGGTTGTTACGTTGCGCCCACGTGGAACCTGATGTAGCACGCACAAAGTGATCAAATGGTGTTCAGGACAGAGCGACGTAGAACGCATGCCACTAACTTTGCAAAATATGCCCACTACACTGCCCACGACCACGCATAGGGGTGGGCATACGGTTCTAGGACCCGCGGTTCCGACACGGCCCAAACCATAAAATGTCTAAACAAGCCGGTTCCTAAATTTTAAAATTTAAACGGGGCGGGCCAGGACGGGTCGTGTGACATTAACGGGTCGGGATGGGTCCTATTTTCAAAATAAACGGGACCCCGGTCCGACCCGTTTCTAGGAGTATATATTTTTTTAATCAATTTTTAGCATTTTTTGTTATTATAGTCTATACATAATAGAATATCTTATTGTTTACTAAACAAATTCTAGAAGTTTGGGAAGACATTAGACTTGTTTTATTCTTATAGACAATATAACATATATAAATGTTTACTATTATAGAATTTTTTAAACTTTTTTTTGGACTCGTTTGGACCCGTGGGTCGACCCGTTTCGGACCCGTTTCAAACGGGTCGGATCCGGTCCGGGTCCAATATTTTTTGGACCCGTCCCGTCCCGCCCCGCCAAGTAACGGGTCCAGTCCGGGTCCAACAAATTTGGACCCGGTCCGACCCCATGCCCACCCCTAACCATGCGCATCTCAATCAAACGATGCCACGCGTCCACAGCAGTTAATGCAACCGTTTGCGCAAGTGAACAGGAGGCGCGTAACCTGAAGCGCACGTAATCCAGAATAACTACTAAATAGTTATTTCAAGAACTCTACAAATAAGGTTTCAAATCAATCACAAAACATCAAGAGTGATCATAATCTCCTGCTAAAGTGCTGCTGCATTCTCCAGAGGCTCGTGTTCGATATCACATCGTCCATGGGATAAGTGATCGTCTTCTGATCAGATTTCTATAGGTGTATTTCCTATAAATTAATTGTACTCTTGTACTCTTTTTTTTAGTTGTAATAAAACTGTTTGTTCTTTGCAAACAAAGATCATCAAGTGGTCAAGTCGGGTCGCCGTAATTTAGGCCAAGTACACAAACATACAAGGAAGATCAAAGCATTCATAGGAGATTGACACTGTCAGTAACATTTGAACTCCAACTAAATGGACATAAATATTCTTGAAGCAAGACAAAGATCTACAACTTTCATGTTTTGAGTTTTCAAGATTTTAGCTACAAAGAGCTTAACAAAAAACAGTCATTTATGGGCAATTCGCACACGGGCGTATTGCGGTGAGCAAAACAGGCCATGGCGCACGAAGCATGCAAGCATGGCGCACGTACGCGACAAACGAATAGCGCTAGCACGCACACACAAAATTATACTGTGCCTGCGAGCAAAAACTGCCCACGACGCATGGACGTGCGCAGAGCGCACGACTAACGAATGGCAAATGGTGCACGGTGCACAAAATGCAATTGCCACTGCGCGCGAGAAAAACTATCCATGATGCACGAAGCACCGAGCACGGCGCATAAATATACGCACGTGCAAGCAAAACTGTCCACGGTGCACGGATCGCGCAAGTACGGCGCGCGACCAACGATAGCGCTGGCACGCGGTGCACAAATGTACTGCACGCGCGAGCAACAACTGCCCACCGTGCACGGAGCACGCAAGCACGGTGCATAGCGCATGGCCAACGAACGGCGATAGCGCACGGCGCACTAATGTACAGCGCGTGCGAGCAAAACTACCTATGGTGCACGGAGCGCCAAGCACAACGCAAGATGCGTGACCTATGATGGCGCTGGCACGCGCGCGCAAAATGCA